>LNDK02000066.1:1115575-1634423 GCA_001455915.2 Samsoniella hepiali | reverse complement strand
TCGTATAACTTCGTATAATGTATGCTATACGAAGTTATTACGCCCCCCCGCCCGCATTTCTCGGAAAAAAGGAGAGCAAGAGTTTGAAACAAAGAGACCAAGGCGTTCGCAAAGAAAAAAAAAGTTCAAACCAGTAGTCTGGTTTTACATTGTCGGACCTTGTTTGCAGTGTTCCTGTACAGCCCTCACGGTTTCCTCAAAAATCGGCCCCCAAGCCAGGTTCCTTGGAGAAACAAAAAAACGGCCCCCATGACCCCTTGAAAGGGGAAATAACGAAACGGACCAGCCGTTCCTATTCAAGGTCCGGTAACCATCGCATGGACTCATCAAACGCCTCCAGACCAGACGGCTGCGGGCCCATGCTTTGCATGCTGCCAGCCGCCGCCGCCGCAGCAGCTGCCGCAGCAGGGTTTGCTGCGCTCATCGACGGCATGGATGTCGGGGGCGGAAACGCAAACTGCATACCGCCGGGGAGCGGCTGGCCGAGATCCCAACCGTTAAAGTTGTGCTGCCACTTGGCACTGTCGTTGAGGATCCACTGGTTGTTGTTCAGGCCCGCGCCCTGCCCGGTCGGCACACCGCTGCCTGCTGCCGCCATGCGTGCGCCGGCAAAGTCCTGCATCGATTCTGGGTTCGGGTTCGGGCTCGAGCGCAGCCCCGCACCAGACGACGCCGACGGGTATACACCCGCGGCGGGGGAGGGGGCCATGATGGGCTGGCTCCAGTTGTCCAACGTCGCCGGCGCGTAGCTGACGTGTTGCGACTTGACCCCGAGGTCGCGTTGCGGTTGGCCCTGTCGCTGCTGGGGCGTCATGGGACTGCTGTTCATGTCCAACCTCGCGCTGATGGAAGCCTGTGACCCAGAAGCTGCCTGCGCCATGACCGACTGAGCAAACTGCACTCGGCCGGGGCTAGGGTTCTGCTTGAAGTGCGACTGTTGCATGTGGGCGTGTGAAGCAGCGGTCTCGTCTAGAGGGGCCTGTGGCGAGAGCCCACCGCTCGACTTGGGCGACGGGACTTCCGAGGTGCTGTAGTGCCCGTACAGCTCGTCGGTTCGCTGCAGTATTTGAGCTGCGTCTTCTGGTAGAGCGCAGTTCCACTTTCTGGCCAGCACGCTCAGGATACTGAGAGCCCGTCGGGCGCACAGCCAGTCCTCGGAAATCTCTTCGAGGTGCTTGACGCCATGCGTAAAGTCCCGCTTCGCAGTCTTTTCGGGGAGGTTGAGCAAGTGTATTGTGCAGGCACTATGGGTCATGTATACGGCGATATTGCACACTTGCCGCAGGTTCCAGTTCTTCTTGTAGAGCCGCATCAGCTTGGAGATGGCACCCGCGTTGGAGGTACATATTCTCCTGGGGGATATATGTGACGGGAGGGGCGAAGAATTTGGCGAGTATTTGAGAAATGGTCTAAAAAGGTGAATGAATTGCAGATGGAAAAACATGCTAGATTCGTATTAGTGAATAAATATTGGATGGGGTAGAAAAATGTCAAGACGTACTGCATGAGGATTACGTTGGGGAGCTGTCCATCCCCAGCCTCAAACTCTTTCGGCAGGTGCTTGCGCCACTCTTCCAGTCGCTTGTGAAGTTCACTAAGCTTCTTTAATTCAACTGTCTTGCCGGTTGACCGATTGATGTGGTTCGGGTGATAGAAGAAGAGTAAAAGATCGCTGCTGATTTCGCAAAGGCTCGAAAGATGGAGTGCCGCAGCACGTGTCCTCGACGGCTGCTGAGCCGACTCGTCAAACCCCTTGTCTGTGAGTGGCATCCATGGTGAGGCGTCCTCGTCTGGGAAGACGTCAAATTTGGCGACGGTCAGCGTAGACCTGGGTAGTTGCGGCAGGCGGCCAAGGTAGTTGGACCAGCACTTGTCAAAGTTGAAGCAGCCCCAAAAGGTGATTTGCCGGGCATCAATCTCTTCATCCGTCATGACCTTTTTGTCATTTGGACTGACCTCGAGGTTCAGACCAATATCCTGAGCCATTCTAAAGCTCATGCCGCTGTAGACCCAGCCTGTGGCTTCACGCGCACAGCCCGCCTCACGCACAGACATGAGGGCCAGCGCTTGAACAGTGACAAGACGGGGTCGCTCAAACTCATCACCTTCCATGATGAGACGCTTTGCTTCCGCAAAAAAGTGATCGCCCTTTGTTCTTGTATCGCTGGTATTACTGTAGGCGCCGGCGACATCAGTAAAGTGGCATCCCAAAGCCAGCATCGCATTAACGAGCAGCGAAGAGCAGTGGGAGGAGCTTTGGCCGATGGCGCCTCGGCCTTTGGAGAAATCGCGCCAAAACATGTTGCGAGAAAGAGTGGTAAAGTAAGGGTAGTGATAGGTAAAGTATAAGTTGAGAAGGTGCGTAATTAAGCCAACATCGTTGGTGACTTCGGTCCAACTGGTAACGGGGTTCAGGGAGGGGAGGCGGTTGTCCGTATTGGGCTCAGCGTCATACCCAAAGGAAGCGCCGCCGAGGTAGAGAAGATGAGAGGTGCCGCCGATGAAGCGTATTGTGCCGTTTTCCAGGCGTAGTTCGCCCATTTTACCAGCGAGATCTCGCTCCCCGTTCACCTGGGAGGGCCAGGTTTCGTCGCTGCTGTGTTCGGCACTTGATCCGCCAAAATCCGGACCATCGTTGAGTATTTGTTGGGCCAGGTTGTCGAGACTGTCGCAGTTGCGTATTCTGTGCACTACATCGTTGACACTTTCTTCGCTAGCATTCAGAATGGCCTCGACGAGGATCTTGAGGGTGGCATCGTCGGCCTTCATGCCGTCCGTCTTTTCGCGGTAGACGCCTTTCCGGCGATGATCGGAGTTGGGGTCATAGATGCACTCGGTGCGATACACGCTGGCGCAGGCCGCGCAGCTGGGGACGGCGCCGTCGCACTTGGACTTGCGCTTCCGACAGGCTATGCAGGCGGTGCTGATGCATTTTCGTTTCTGGTTGGACGAGTCGTTTGCACGGCGCGATTTCTTCTTCTTGAGAGGAGGGCCAGGGTCGCCAGCAGCGGAACTGTCGCGCTGCTCGGCGTACGGTTCTGGGGTCGCCTGCATGATCGCAGCATGCACGCGATCGGCGGAGTCGGGATATAGGAATGCAGGTGAGGACCGAGTCTGGGATATGGCGGGTTCGGCGGATGGCTCTTTGAGGTGTGCGCTAGCGGGCTAGAGCCGATAATGGGTGCCGTCGTCGGTTTATCGATTACCTGGGTCGATCGCACCAGAGTTGCCAAGGAGAAGATGGATGGCGCGGTCGGTGTCGGTGGTGATGCGAAGGAACAGCCTAGGCCCACCACACTATATCATAGGCTCTCCAATGTGGGGGATGACAGTCGGCAGAACAGCCAAGAGGTCAAAACCTTTGACGTGGGAGGAGAGCAGGCTGGCAGTGACAGTTTCTGAACCGTTCAATGGCGGGGCCAATGGAAAAAATGGCGTCCTGATAGCAGGACAGCCAAGTGGCGTTGAAAGGTTACGAACAACGACGGCAAATAGACCATGCTGACTCGCGGGCCCCTGTATGTGCGGCACCTACGACGGTGGACTAGATTCGGCTGGGGGACGAGGCAGAGTGAGCGAGACGAGATGGATTAGCAATCGAAAAAAACGAGTCGAGTGGACGCGGCCCGCGCAGTGCGATGGGATCGGCGCGATGTATGTAGAGAGAAACTACAGCAGGTGGAGCGATTGCCTTGAGCCAGTTATCAGACTGCCAACTACCAGTCCGTGCAACGCCGGGAGCGGCACAAAGTTGAGCACCCAAAAAGCTAAAAAACCAAGAATTTGTAAAACCACCCTCAAAGTTTGCCCCGGAGCCTCGTACCCCCGATAACCAATCCCACGCCGACGCTAAGAAATACCTGTTAGTTCGTCCAACCAGTCTTCAGCGCTGGGTCTGGTTCGGCGCGCCGCGGCATTGCCTTGGATGAATGGACGGCAAGGTCGCAGGAATAGCCTGCCCCTTTTCGTCTGCGCTAGCTATTTACGAATGCAGACCCGGCCGCTCTGGACAGAGGCCAGCGGCCGGCGGCCAGAGAACGGATGCTTGCCAAGTCTTTTGCTCTCTGGTTTGTCATTACATGGTGCCTCGATCGTGTTCCCTGTCCCACACGGACTCGACACAGTATGTACCATCACACCCGTCTCTCTGACAGGCCACGCACAACAAGACTAGGCAAAGGAACGTAATAAAAAAGGATACAGTGCTGTATGTGTATATTGTACAATAACCAATCTAATACAAGGCCGCTGCCTCCGATCGGCCGATTTAGTCTACATGCATGTCGTCCCCTGTCCCAGACCTCCACAGTCTCAAGCCCCGTCCGGGCGCCTCCGCTTACCCACGCTGCAGATACCAGTTGTGCGCCAGCTGGTTCGTCAGGTAGCTAAACGGTGTCGGCACTTCGGCTCGTCCCTTTCTCGCTACCGGGTGGCGTAGGTAGACAGCTGCGCAAATGTCGTGGTTGACCTCGAGGTATCTGGGGACGAACGCAAATGCCGCCATAAACGGCCGAGGTGCCCACGGCGTCGCATACGGCTTTGTCTCGTCCACCGGATTTTCCTCATCGGCCAGCAACAGCTCCTTGAGCTTGCGCAGCTCGTCATTGGACAGTCGCGCGCCGCCCACAATCTCCTTCGCCCGTTCCTTTTGCTCCTCCGACAGACCCTCCAGAGTCTGACGGTATTGTTTCTCTCGGCTGAACTGCTGGTCCGCGGCGGCCTCGTTTTGTGTAGCCGCCTGCTGAGGATCCATCTTGGCTAGAACCTCCTGGTTCTTAATAACAAGCTGAAGCTCTTGCATCAACTCGGAAATATCTAGTTCGCTATCCTGAGGGCGCGACAAGAGTCTCTTCGCATCCGAGCGGAGCAGGCGTAGACTCTGCTTTTCTGTGGCAGTGAGATTCTTTGCTTCCGATGCCAAGAGGCCCTTGCAGCGGCGCAAAAATGCCTTTAATTCATTTCGTTGCCATTTCTGCTGAGCTTCCTCCGATAATTCTGGCAGCGCAGCTTCACCTTCCGCAACTCCTCCTTCCGCAGCTTCAGCAGCAGCTTCGGCCGTCACCTCGCCCTCGCCTTGGCCCTCTGAAACAGGCGCATACTTTTCAGCCTTGGCCATGTAATCGCGGTCTGATACTTTCTTCCTGAGTGCAAGCTTCTCCTCCAAACCCGGCCAATTAGTTTTATTCGACTTCTGCACCCCCGTGGCGTACATGACCTTTTCGATGTCGACTTGGAACATATCGCCGGGGTTTAGTTGATACGAAGGATGCAGTAGCTATGGATCCCGTTAGAATGGTTCTCCGCGTGAGATAGAGGCTAACAAAGCATACCTTTTTGCCATTGACTTTGACTGCGCCGTGCAGCACAAACTGACGTGCCTGTCGCACACTAGTTGCAAACATGGCGCGGAAGATGGCCGTGTCTAGTCGTCTCTCGAGAGGGGCAAATGTCATTTGCATGTAAGGCGTCATCTCGTGATACGGTCTGGAAATGAGTTCGTTGGGCGTGACGGCGCTGTAATGTTTGACCTTGACAGGAAGCTCGGGTACCGGAACGCGCGAATATTTCCCCGCGTCGACATTGGAAGTGCTCAGGCCCGAGCCGCGACCGGCTGCCTGTTCGGAGCCATCGTGGGCGGCCAGATATTCGGGAGGAATGTCGACTGCCGACATCAGGCGCGGCGAGAAGAGGCGCACCCATTTCTTTTCGGGAATGTGCTCGCCGTGGTACGCACGAGCTCTCGATTTTGCGCCCCATTTCTGCTGGAAAAAGGTTGGTGTACCTCTGATGACTGGTTCTCTTGCGGCGTTGCGGTAGATGTTGTACATGTTATATTTGTTCCATGACTGTCGAAGTTTCTATCAGGCACAACCCTGTCAGCTGTGTCCAGACACGCGGCGCCAGATCAATTGGAACACGAAGCGTCACATAGAACATGGTAGTGGCGTAGAATGGCACTCACAGGCTTCGCCAAGCTGAAAAACCTGGCCGGTTTGCGCATTTTGCTCGTGGGTGCGCTGCGCGCTGTCTCGTTTCGGCTGGTTGAAGCTGTGTCGTGTGTTCAGGAGCTAGAGAGGCCAATTTTTTTGAGAGCACCTACATTCGGCCGTAGTTTTTCCGACCTACTGTACCATACATCGTGCCAGCTGGCATATGACGGGCACTGCAATTGCAAGGTAGAATTTTTCATGAAGAGCGGCAGAATAAAGAGGAATAGATTTAGTATATTGATATAATTTTATGTTTGTTGAAAAGCTACTGCAAAGCGCCTCTACAGGATTATGAGGCTACCAGGAACTGCTGTCGCATCCGGTGATGCCCCCACTGGTAGAATGCTGTTAGTGTCTGAACTCAGTCTTTTATTATTTAGGTGCACACGAAACAAAGCAGTACAGACAGCTATTCAATGGCTCCCTAGATAATTGAATATTACTTCAGAAAAAGTTCTTCGATTTTTCTCTGCATGTTTAGACATGTTTCAAATTGTTGGAACCACTAGGACCCACTTTTCGCCTCATGTTGGCGGCTGCCTACGAGGACCGCGATAGCTTCTTCTGTCCTCCTTCATAGTCAAGCAAATACAAAGAGATTCAGGCTATCGCCATTAACACTTATCGTTATCCCTCTCAACAGAAATGAGGCTAAGCTGAACGGGACCTTGGGTACTTTCGAAGAATAAAAATTTCTCATCACGACTGGGCAGAACATCAATAAGGAGTACGAAAGCAGGCCCAAGGCCAGAGCCCGTCGAGTAGCGCTGTTGGAGATGCTCGGCCATTATTTCAACCTGAGCTTTACCCGACAGAGCAAGTGAATATTCGTGCGTGCTTCATTTTATTGTTGCTCTTCTCTTCATCAACTCCAACTTGCCCGGTTGATGATGGCGGGGGGAGACACTGTAGCATCCCCACAAGCCAATCTCGGCGACCTTGATGAGGAGCATCGGGACACCTTCATTAAAGCACTCCTTCGCATCTTGCACACAGAAACTGCGGAGGTTACTTACTCTGAGATATTGGATGGAATTCCTACGTCTGCTTCATACTTTGACTTTTACTATCAGCAAGAGGGGCACCCGGCAATCAACCACAAAAAGCTTTGTCCTGGCGTCCTTGATCGCACCCGTCAGCTTCGCGATCAGTTTGACCCATTAACGTTGCATTTTTCCCCATCTGTAAGTTAAATCTAGTCCTGAACAAGATACCGTGGTGGTCCGTGTCAACTTACATGCTCGCATAGCTCCTGCTATCCTTCCAAGCTACCCAACTGGGCACAAGGGGTTTCTCACTAAGACTCATCGAGCTTCTGGCTGTGTCGTGCCACCAGATAGCAGTGTATTTATTTCAGCTGGAAGAGTCCCGTCACAGCCACAAAGAATATGAACGATGGAGAGACGAGCCTCGGGATCTAAACCGATGGGACTGGTATCGCGCGCCCACCGCGTTTTGCCACCGGTCATACCTTGCGAGTGAGCAATATCCAAATGGTATTGCGGATGTGGTAGGCTACTGGGCTGAAGCAAGGATATTTGGCGGAGTTGTTGTGTTTGATAGAGGCGAAACAGACACCGAGGTGAGTAAGTTATCGTCTTGATCACTAGACTGCAACACTGACTCCATCCTCAGTGTAGGGAAGTGTACTTACACTCGTCTCGAAGGAAAGGACCTCGGACGCTATATCCCCCTACATCTATACAATCCGACAACCTCATGCGATTTCTGCTCAGCGAGGCGGAGTTGGGTTGCGCGATACCCAACACGGCTCCGCTTCCAATTCTTGCTTCCGCGGACAACCGCTGGCGCCGGGATGCTTGGGAAGCCTTCTCGCGTTTTCATATATTCCGCGACAGATATGAGCGGAGGATCAAGCCTACCACCAAATCTCGGAAGGACTGCCGGTCGGCAACGGATTGGCCGGAGATTGCGGATCAGCTCTTTCTTCTAAATGTCATGCATGATCGCCAGGAAGGCAAGCCAGTGAACGAGAATGAGGTTAGGGCTGCGGAAGAGCGTCTTCGACAGATAACACCCTCTTCTCCTGTCTGGCAGGATACCCAGCCACCATACTAGGAATTCCCCAGTGCCATGGCTGTTGCCTCGTCGGGCGCGCTTAGTAACCGTAGATGTTGTCATTCCATCCATTCATAAATGCGATTCCCATCGTGCAAGGCTGGCCGATCTGACTCCTCATTTAAGTCGTACTCGTGGGTTCGATTCCCGCTCCTATGTATCACAGCAGAGGCTCTGGATTGGAAAAGGTAAAATTCAATTCCTTTCGAGGAGCGCAGTGTTTGAATCCTGCCCCCACCAACATTTTTTGTCCCTTGACTTGAGAACGGGCGCTTGGCCTTCGGGTCATTGATGTGTAGTCGTAAACCTACCTACAGACTAGGTGTAGTTCGCTCTGCCGCCTATTCTTCGCCAGATTGGCTACTGCGTATTAATACATTTGGCTTGTGACAGGCTGAAATAAATTTCACACCTAGCTGAACGCTAGAGCGCCTCAAGAAGTATTACTCACCAACACGCAATCTTGCCACGTGCTGCTGTCACCGAGCAGTCCTTTTCTTGTCGCCCGCTGTGACCTGAATTTATTCTGCCTCGCCATACCTACAATCCAACACACCGATTATCCTTCGCGGCTTCCTGAAACTCATCGCTCAGATGCCATTTGGAGGGCAGTTTCGCACGCGTCACTGGACCAACTTATGGCGCAGCAATCTTGCTGATCTCCGCTCCACCAAGGATATTGCGTCTAATACCATCTTTGTTGCTGTCGATACCGAGCCCTGGTTGGATGGCAATGGTAAAAAGCGAGATGACAAAGAAGCTTGTGAAATCGGCCTAGCCTTTCTCTTTCCCGAGACGGATGCCGGACAGAGCCCTGAGCCGCCTCGGACTTTTGAACAGACGTGCAACATTTTCTCCGTGGCCTCTCATTGTTTTCGTGTCGGTGACCGAAAACAATTTGCGGGAGAGCGTTTCTGGAAGGGAGGTGAAGAAATTATTCCGTCTTTCGACTCCAACGACGTCGAGGAAGCCCTTGTCAACCTTGTTCAAAATACCCAGCAACAATTTTCTTCTAATGGCGACCCTCCGACACTTACACTGGTCGGGTTTGATCTCCGCGCAGAGTTTATCATTCTGTCTCACAACTATCCGCGCTTTCTCCGCTGCTTCACCTCGTGGGTAGATGTCCAGGACCTGGCCAAAGACCTCGCGGCAATGTCCCAAGCACCGAGTCTGCAAAACACCCTGATTGCCTTTGGTTATGAATGCGTCTGTCCGACTATTGCCAAAAACAGCAGGAGACACAATGCGGGAAATGATGCTATGCGCACCATTTGTGCCCTTGTCATACTTCTGTTTTACCAACCTCGAGGCGAGGATCTCCGTCAGACTTGCAGTGAATATCATTCCAATCGTGCCAAGCAAAGACGACTTGAATCACGAAAAAGACTCGACATGGAGAAGGACGACCTATTCCGCAAGCGATATCCCTCGCCCCGAGAAAAGTATCCGTTTCAGGCCAAGGTCGATCTGCCGGGGGCCACTCTGACGGCACCTCCGGATGCAGAGATGTTGTGTGAGTACTTTCTCAGGTTCAAACCCGTGGCGGCAGGAGGCAACAGCAGGAAAATATTTGGAGGTTGGATCTGCTTGGCCAGCTTAGAGGAACTTAACGCATTCCTGGAGGAAGTTGATGGACTTGAAGATGCAGAAGGGCGGGGCAAATGGGTTGTAAGCTCAAATTACGATCCCAGCTTGGTACCTGCGACTACAAAAGCCGAGGGGGACGAACATCTAAGGCAAAAAGCAGAGGCTGAAATTGCCGAGAAGAAAAGGATTCGACAGGAGAGGAAGCAGCTGAAGGCGGAAAAGGAATGATTTACAAGATACCCTCATGATGTTGTGATGTTATGTTATGTTATGTTATATTTAACGCCGGTACTATCGTGACTAGAGGCAAAGGGCGCGCACCGGGCGCCTGGAGCCTCTTTCACAGTGCGCGAGACAAGAAAAACTGTACTATGATAACTGCAGTGTTCTCACATTAACCTTGTCCGGTTCCTCCACAGATACCAATCAGTAATATACAAAAGGAAAGAGGGCTTTACCCAGGCATGGTGGGAATCAATGGGTGAGTGGTGTGGTCGAGGCAGCGTGTTCGGGGTCGTCAGCGGCCCCGCGGTGCGAGGAGCAAAAAATAAAAAGCAGAGCAGAAACCTTCGAGTGTGACTCCTTCTGTCTAGGGATTAGAAAGATTCATTGCAGTGGAGCAGGATTCATTACTTACAACCACTCGGACACTCCGCCTTGACGACGGAGACAGGACTCGAACCTGCGCGGCCTAAACCATCACATATCGCGGTGTATTCCCTATGCCACTGGGGCACTCTACTTCTCATGATGATGTGGCTAGGCCGCTAGATAAACCGTGTACTTTAACCAGTCTGTATTATTACTATTGTGCTTCTAGCCCGTAGCTCCACGTAGAGCGTACGGCTAAAGGTGATTGTCATCTCGTAGGCCAGCAATATAATAGGTACTAGCAGTTCCAGGCGGCTTTTCACCTGTCTGCTTAACATCTTCTCTTATTGGCCAGATCAGCTTTAAACGGGCGTCTCAATCAGTCATAGATCGATGGCTGGCGTCAGCTATTTTGCATGTCTGTCGCACGTACTAGGGGACTATGATGGTGGCACTATTGGACTCGGTCGGTGACGTGGCCCAATCTAAATGCGAGACCCTGCTCATACTTTGCGCGCCTGCAGCGTGTGTACCAGATGCTGTTACACGAAGGTGCTGCCACTACAAGGTCTGGCAAAGGCGCGACTAGTTCTTGACCCCGCCGTGTATCGGCTTACTGCAGTGGGATTCCTTTCGTCGCCCCGTCGAGGATTAGCAACGCGCCAAAGGTTGTACTCGCCCTGTTGCTTGATTGCTTCGTCGACAAGATCTCTTGCTTGGGAAAGATCGTGGGAACTGGCATTTGCCAGCGAAACAACTTTGGGGAGTACGGGAGGTAAGACAGAGCCAGCTCCCATTTCTTTCAACGAAGAAATAAACTTCGCGTGAACCTTTGCCATGTCCTCTTCAGTTGGTTTGTAAAATTCAACATCGAGCATAGACAGAGGCTCCGGGGTGGGCTTCGCTAGGCTTTGGCAGCAAAGCGAAGCCACCACGTAAGAGCAAAGCAGCTGTCGTGAAATAAACATGCCGATTTTCCGATTCAGGAGAAGAAGGTTTTGACAAAGTCTAGGATGGCACACCAAACAGTTGAAGTGCTGAACTAGATCGCTTATACAGCAATCCCCGCCCGCCTTTCCCTCTCCCTCTCCCTCTCCCTCTTCCTGTTTCATCCGCGCTGTCATATAATAGGCATACAGTATAGGCGACTTCTTTTTTTTTCTTTTTTTTTCTTTTTAGAAAAAGTCAGGCTATTAATCCCTGCTATACTATCAATCTGCATAAAATAGAAAGCTAATGCAGCGAGACTTACACGGAGCGCCAACCGGGCGTTCTACCCACTTGTCTAAACCACTCGGGATTTTGAGGAGTATTACTCATTGCGGAATAGCAAGAAATATTCAATTCTTAGAAACAGTCATCTTGTATCCAGAATATTCAGGTTTCATTCCTAGAAATGCATACCCAAGCCAATAATTAAGGCGTAGAAATTGTCTCGATGCATACTCTTCACTCCATAACTCAAACCTGCGAACCCAGTCCGGTTCGTTCAAAAAAGGCCAAAAAATGCGGAAGATCATACATCTTCCACGATATTCCAAAGTATCATGACAGAAAAACATAGTGCGAATCTGAACCCAAAGAATGCGACGGGCAAGCGTGTCGGCAGCACGTGGAGAGAGGGCGTTGGAGGCAGCGTAGACAAGGCGGAGCCAGAGTGGTGTAGAACACAAACTGAAATAAAGTTGTGCATCCTGAACTGCACTCACAATCATATGGTCCAGCTGCTGTGCTTCCTCTGAACCAGAACGTCGGACTTCAGAAGGCCCATTGGGCAGCCGAGGGGGGCCGAACCTCATGTAAATGCCTTGCCAGGAATTGGGCCGCTCTGGCGGACCCCTTATGGGTGCCACGGCCATAAATTGTCCGACGGACCATTCGCCACTCACTATGTAAATCTCTCTGCACATTCCCTGCGTATGGTGACGTACTGTAGGCGTGCCCCAGTAACTTCCGTCGGGGACATGGACGAGGATACCGTTCCCGTCTTCCTCAAATTCAAACGTGACAAGTCGGGGCCATTTGGAGGCGGGAAGCGCTCGGCTTGGGATAAAAAAACGCTCCAGATTCTCAAACCTGGTCTGGTGGCGCGTGTCTGTTCGTGAGGCGCAGGAGACGAAGAGCGAGTGGACAGCATGGAACTGGAACAGGCGGTGGACCGCAACAAGGGCAGACAGAGCAGTGACCGTGTACCATAAAAGAGCCATGGTTAGAGAATGATACGTAGAGTTTCCACGCGTTGCTTCGACGGATGGGCCGTTGGCGGAGGACTTTGCTATCAAGAGCTGCGCTTGGGTGCGTGCCAGAGGACAGATGCGCAGCCTTGCCTGTTGACGTAAGCAAGTAAGACTGCACGTCGCAAAAATAATGAAACAGAGCCAACTGACGTATAATTTAGGATAATGCAAGGTGTATTTTGTGTAGAGACTAAGCAGTGACCAAGTTTTGTCTCCTTTTTTTATATGTGCGATTTAAGGATCTGGGTGGCATTGCTTACTAGGATAACACATTTACAACCTCGAACACTGCCTCTGTTAGGCACAATACCCTTGTCGTTAGCCGGGACCAGAAAAAAACAGGCAGATAAAATCATGAAATGAAAATAAGAAATAGTGAGTGCAGCAAAAAGAGCACCGGTGAAAAGGAAGTTGTTTCATTGAAATTGGGTCGCCTGCATCTGCTCCGGCGTGGCCAGTCCGTGTTGGAAGTGGGGAACCACTAAACGCGGGTCTGCTGTGAGACGCGTCTCCAGCGACGCGATACAATGGCCACCCAAATTCGGCCATTGTACTGCCAGCACGCCAAGCACATTGACGCACCACATCCTCGCAATTCAAGTCGCTCGGTAACGGAGGGACATTGTTTTACATCCCAATTTGCTCAAATGAGCTACATTGTCGCCAATTATGCTTTCGACGACATCTCCCGTGCCTGTTCCTCAAAACATGGCGCACTCGTTGAAGCGCGACAGGCCTCATGATACAGAGCCAGAGCCTGCGCCCAAGTCAAAACCCCGTATTCAGGGTCCTTTCGTGGACGAGGATGAAGATTCTGCCGAGGAAGAAGGAAACGCAGCCCCGAAATCACCTGCGAAGCGACCCATGCTCGAGCGATCCATTGACAGCAGCGAACCTGAATTTGTCGTGCCAAATGAAACGGCTACACCAGGAATCGAAACGACCGGACCCGTCGAGACAGAGGCGAATGATGCCCCAAACAATACACAGCTACAAGATAATGCTTTACCGTTCTTTTCAGGACCGCTTTTTGCCAGCCTGCGGCCTACGAAATACGACATCAAGACGTGTGATGGCAAGGCATATTCAACCAAACAGCGCCAAGTCAGCGCCGCCGTCACGTATGATCAGATAGTGGCGGCACGATCAAAAACCAAAGAAGGACGAGCGAAGCGCAGTTATTACGGAATCGACATTCATGAGCTCATGAATAACGCCAAAAAGGAGCTTGCTGAGCGCAACAACGAGACGCAACCCGCGCCAGACGTGCCGCGGCAGTCCACCGAAAAACCGGAAGCTGCGCGACCTGGAAAGAAGAATAAGAAAACGCTTTTGTGGACCGAAAAATACCGTGCAAAAAGCTTCATGGACCTCTGCGGCGATGACGGCACCAACCGCATTGTCCTTCGCTGGCTCAAGCGCTGGGACCCGATCGTGTTCCCTGGTGTGGCCAGGCCGAATAAACGACCAGGCTCAAAACTGCAAGCAGAAGACGAGAAACCTCACAGAAAGATTCTTCTCCTCACAGGCCCTCCAGGACTGGGCAAGACTACACTCGCGCACGTCTGTGCAAGGCAGGCTGGCTACGAAGTCCTGGAAATCAATGCGAGCGATGACCGCAGTCGCGACGTGGTCAAGAATCGTATTCGCACAAGTTTGGGCACCGAAAATGTCAAGAACGTCGCAAACCGTAAAGACGGCGAGGGCAACACAAAGGTGGCCAAGCCGGTCTGCGTCATTGTGGACGAAGTGGACGGCGTCGTGTCTGGCT
Organism: Samsoniella hepiali; assembly: GCA_001455915.2. Lineage (NCBI taxonomy): Eukaryota > Fungi > Ascomycota > Sordariomycetes > Hypocreales > Cordycipitaceae > Samsoniella > Samsoniella hepiali. Next base: position 1,620,165 of record LNDK02000066.1, on the reverse strand, counting down.
CTGGTGGCTCTGGCGAGGGTGGTTTCGTCAAGGCCTTGATTGACCTTGTGCTGGTAGACCAAAAGAACAGCGCACCTGGTGCCACCTCATACGAAAACTCAAAGAAGAAGAAGAAGGGGGACGACTTCCGCCTGATGCGACCCCTTGTACTCATCTGCAATGATGTCTACCACCCTTCGCTCCGACCGCTTCGGCAATCCAATCTTGCTGAAATTATTCATGTTGGGCGCCCATCTATTGACGCTGCTGTGGCCCGGCTGAAGGCTGTGTTTGAAAAGGAAGGTATTCCCTGCGACAAGGATGCGTCGAGAAAACTTTGCGAAGCAGCATGGGGCATGACAAGTGGCATCGACGCAAAGCGTGGCGCGGAAAGCACTGTTGAGGGTGACCTCCGCGGCGTCATGGTAGTAGGCGAGTGGGTGGCGGCGAGATTCCGGTCCTCTTTGTTGGCGGCGCCGACTCTGCGGCTTACGAAACAATGGATCGAAGCACACATTCTCAGCGATCTCTCCAGCGGTGCCGCTGGGGCCAGGGGAATTGGCCGTGGGAATGTCAAGGATATCGTGAGCCGCCTGTTTCGGGAAGGTGGCGGGTTTCCCAAGCAGGCCATGGATCTGGCCGTGTCCAAAAACACACAACACGAACAGCCCAAGACGGAGCTGGGGTTTAACGAGCAGGCCAAGAAGTATGCCATGGACCGTCTTAGGCAGATGGTCGAGACGAGCGGCGAAATAAGCTACATCATGACGGAGATTATGGCCGAGTACCCCAACCGCGACTACAACGACGACCTGTACCTCAGCAAACCCAACCAAGCCTATGACTGGCTTTTCTTCCACGATACATGCCAGACCCGGCTCTTTTCCAGCCAAGAATGGGAGCTGACGCCGTACCTGTCCCAGCCTGTCCTCGCGTGCCACCACCTGTTTGCCTCCCCCAAGCGCCATTACCAGCCCGCCACGGGCGGTGGCGGCCGCTGGGGCGCCGACGCCGCGGCCGACGAGGACGCCGGCCCGCCGGTGCCATTCTCCGGCCCGCGCGCCGACTACCAGGCGCACGAGGCCGAGAAGCACAACCGCGCCGCGCTGCAGGCCATGCAGAGCCAGCTGCCGGCGTCGCTGATGCGCTCGTTCCGCAGCGCCGAGGACATGGCCACCGACTTGCTGCCGTACCTGGCGCGCGTCATCTCGCCCGACGTCAGGCCCGTGCTGATTGGCGGCAGCGAGGGCGCCACCGCGAGCGTGCGCAAGGACAGCGAGCGGCAGATGGTGAAGCGCGCCGCCGAGGTCCTGGCCGAGGTCGGCATCGACCTGATCAAGGGCAAGATTGAGGGCGACGCCCTGTCGAGTCGCGCGTCGCAATGGGTCTACCGCATGGAGCCGTACGTGTTTTTTTTTCATCCCATCATTCCCCGATTGAAACAAAAAAGAAAGAAACTAACATGGACCTTTCTACAGTGACATTGACGCCCTCTCCAACTTTGAAACAGGCGCCATGCTCCTGTCCTCCCAGGCGCCGACACGCTACGCCGTCCGCCAGGTCCTCGACCAGGAACTGCGCCGCACCGTCGCCCTGCGCGAGACCCAGGCCCGGCAGGCCCGCTTCCGGGCCGGCGGCGACGGCAGCAGCGGTGACTCTGCCACCGCTTCCGCGGCGGCGGCCGCCGCCGTAGCCAAGACAGCCGCGGAACTGGCTGCGCGCCTGCACCCGCACGACGACAAGGAAAACGGCGGCAAGGAGGAAATCACGCTGGTGAAGAAGGACTTTTTCGGACGCGTGGTCCAGGTGCGCCCGGTCGCGCTCAGCTCGCAGACGCAGACGGCCAGGAAGAAGAAGCGCAAGGTGTGGGTGACATACCACGAAGGCCTGAACAATGCGGTGCGCAAGCCGATTTCCCTGGCCGAGTTTCTGAAGCCGCTGTGAGGGGGGAGGGGGGTTGTTTTTGATATATACATGACGATGACCGGTGGGGGAAGTATCTTGTTTTTAAAACACTTTTTTTTTTGGCATGCTGTGGAATAGGCGTTTAGGATACATACTCATTGTTTTGCTCGAGCTTTGCGCGTACCTTTTTCATCTAGGCATAGAGATGGTGTAATATGGAACAAATGGCAGTTTTCTTTTCCAGAATAGCTTCTATTTAAACACCGAGATTTGCATACATAATAGTCATATATAATCGTCCCATGCAATGACACTTGTAACTGGGTTATACGTACATGTATATTCAAAAATGCCAAAAAAAAAAACAATACTACAGAGAATAACTCGTATTTCGTGACCAGCTTCCCCCCAATTGCCACCTTACAGCTTCGGCTTTGGTCGCTGCGGCGGCGAAATCAGCGGGTCGTAGACGGTGCGCGACAGGTTGTCGACGGGCGTGGCCGTGTGCACAAACAGGCTGCGGGTGTCGACCATGCTCGGGTTGAGGTCCGCGACGGACGCGGCGCCAATGAGGCGCATGTTCATCTCGAGCTCGTCCTTGAGCAGGGCCATGGCGCGCTCGACGCCGTCCTGGCCGTAGCCGCTCATGGCGTAGAGAAAGGGGCGGCCGATGCCGACGCCCGCGGCGCCGAGGCACAGGCACTTTAGTATGTCGCCGGCGCGGCGCACGCCGCCGTCGACAAACACCTCGAGCTTGTCGGCGACGCCGTGCTGGCGGAGCAGCGGCATGGCCTCGGCGAGCACCTCGACGCCCGACGGCGCAAAGTCGAGCTGGCGGCCGCCGTGGTTGGAGAGGACGACGCCGGCGACGCCGAGCTGCGCGGCGCGGAGCACGTCCTCGACGCGCTGCACGCCCTTGAGGATGATGGGCATCTTGGTGATGCTCTGGAACCACGGAATGTCCTTCCAGCTGAGCGAGGGGTCGATGAAGGAGGAGATGGCGCGGGCCGCGCCCTGGCTCGTGTCCGTCTTGGAGCCCGACTGCACGCTGGACCCTTGCTCCTCAAACTTGCTGCGCATGTCCTTTTCGCGGCGGCCGAGCATGGGCGCGTCGACGGTGATGAAGAGGCCCTTGCAGCCGCGCTTCTCGGCGTGCTGCACGATTTTCCGCGTAATCTCGCGGTCCTTGTTGACGTAGAGCTGCAGCCACTGCACCTGGTCGCCGCGGCGCGCGTCGACAATCTCGTCAAAGGAGCACGACGCCAGCGTCGGGATCATCTGGATCACGTCGTGCGTGTTGGCGGCGCGCGTGAGCACCACCTCGCCCTCCGGGTGGCCCAGCTTGCCTAGGGCCGTCGCGGAGATGTAGAACGGGACGGACGTCTTGGCGCCCAGCATGGTGGTGGAAAAGTCAACGTGCTCGACGTCGACGAGGACCTGCGGACGGAACCATATGCGGTGAAAGGCGCTGTGGTTTTCTCGGAGCGTCTGCAGGAGTAGGGTTAGCATGGAATCATCGAAGGACGGTGTTTTGGCGTACAATTTCGTCGTCAGAGGCGCTCGAGTAGTAGCCCCAGGCCGTCTTCTTCATGACGCGGCGGGCGACGGCCTCAAAGTCGAGCAGGTTGTAGCATTGCGACAGCAGGGGCTTGCGGTCGTCGCGCTCTTTGCGCTCAATCTCTTCGGGGTCGTCCTCCTTGCCGGCCGCCTGCTCGACGGTGCTCATGTCGACGGGGCCCAGGTGCTTGGCGTGGTCGAGGTACTTGTCGAGGGTGTCGGGGGGATGGATGGGCTCAAACTCTTCTGTCGCATCTTTGCCCTGGAGAAAACAGAGTCAGCGGGGTGCTTGGAGTGTCATGCGTGTGTGTTTGGCAATCGTACAGCATATTTCAGAATAATTTTCGAGCCACCGGGGTGTTCTGTTCAAAGTACCCGTTAGATTCTTGTGTCCTCGGCATTCGAGGCGGTGGGTGGGGGTGGGCGAACCTGGCAGGAACTCTGTCACATCATATGCTTTCCCCTACAACATGTCGTTAGATATCTTCCATGCAGCAACTCTGTGCAGGTGTAACAGCGGGCGAATTGGGCAGCATACATGGACAATGACCCAGCACGAGTCGGCGCTGTTGTGCTGCGCGACGTCACCACCTTTTAGCGTCATTGTGCTGGGAGAGCTTCCGGCTATCGTCGATCAGTTGGAGGGTATCGTGGTGCCAATGCAAAAGATGTCTTTTTTTGTCGGGTGAGAGTGGGACGAGAGAATCAAGAGGCGGAGGAGAAAAGAGGTTTCAGGCAACTACAGGTTTGGGCGGAAAGGAAGGAGAGAATCTGGGGGCGGGAGGGAAGAAAAAGTCGAGGGGTGGTCCGTAATCGCATGTGGACTTGGGGAACCGAAGATTGGGGGGGAAAGCTGGGGGCAGCGGGTTGGTGTGGGGTAAAAAGGCGGCAGCATTACTACACCCAAGCTCATTAGCTGGACGAAAGGAAAAGGGCGGGATGATTATTTGAATTTATTTGGGGTTTAGTGGCGACACCGGCCCCCAATCCGTCCTGTGCGCCGGGTCGATAAGTGTTCGTCTTGACCAATATGTACGGGTAATTAGTGGCGACCCCGTTATGTCGTCGGATAGAGCGTCCCGCTATTACCGCTATTGCCTTGGGCTTGGTTCCAATCACGACGCTGCTAAACATCAGCGGCGGCGCCTCGACCTTCCGTTCTCCCGACCACCACCGCTCTCGTCCGCCTTGAATCTCGACCCTATCGGCAGATCACACAATGCTGCGTAGGAGAAAATGACGTAAATCATTTACATCACTAACAACCGAACCAGTACAAACGATGAAACGATTAGACTTGAATTTCTCTATTCCATGCAACTAATTAATCCAATGCACATGCAAAGTCGCGAGAGAATGAAATAGACACTTCGAACATCAACAGCAATGACGTGTTACAAAAAAAAATATCCAACGTTTCAACATGTGCGCATAAACTGCTTGATAGCCTCCATCTTCATTACCCCCCAACTTCAAGGCCATTATTTCCACGCGCTCAGCCCCGCCCATGGATCGTTCGGTTGCTGCCCCTGGCCATGCCGAGCCTGTGAACTGGGCGGTCGGCCACCTGTAGGATCGTAATCTTGGTTTCCGTAATGCACAGTCTGTTGCGGCCCGAGTGGAGGTGGTCCCGGTGGCGGCGGTGGCGGCACGAACCCCGGTGGCACGTAGCCCGGCTGTGCGTGTTGCGGCATGTGCTGCTGCGACTGTGACGACGAGTAAGACCGCTGGTGGTATCCCTGGTACGGCTGCTGATGCGTGTGTCCAAATGATGTTTGCGTCGCCGGTGGTGACTGCGGACCTTGCCGCATCGTGTTCATACCAAAAGAAGTCTGGTTCGGGGGAGGTGACGTCGGTCCCGGGGTGACTCCGTATTGGCTTGGGTTGTAAGTGGGCTGTGAGAATGTGCTGGCTGGTGGAGCTGGGCTCGAGTAGCCACCATACGTCTGCTGGTGCGCTGGCGGCGAGTTTGGCATTTGGTATTGCCCCTGGTACGTGCCTGGTTGCTGGAAACGTGGCGCTTGTCCGGACTGGAACAGAGGAGTTGGTGTTGGTCGTGACTTTTGCGGTGGTGATTTTGTGCCTTCCATTGTCATGCGCTCCATCAGGCCGCGAAGACGCTCTTGTTCAAGCGCAGCCTGGTTGCTGCGGTTCGAAGACTTGTCTCTCTCAATTTGGTCCAGAAGCTGTGCACCCTCTGCTCTGCGATTGTTGACAAAAATTTCAACATTCTTCTCCAAGCTCTCGACAGTATCTCTCATTTCGCCATACCAGTTCTTGGCACTTTGCAGTCCAGCATACAGGTCGAGAAATTCTTGGTAAGTACGCTTATATCGGTTGATGACAGATGAGCGTTGTCGTTGCACAGTCTCGTATTTGCTCTGCTCTGAGCGTACTCTCTTATCTTGCAAGAGTGTGTTGAATGTCGAGGTCAGCTCCTTCATGAGAGCCGATTGCTTGTGGTTGGCTTGCAAGAGACGGTGCTGATGAGGCCGAAACTTTTCCAGTTCCTGTTGGAAAAGCTGGCTCTCGTAGTTTGAGATTGACTTCTTGTTGAGAATCAATACCTGAGAAATATCGTCATTGTGAACCTAGTTGAGTCATTAGTACAGCTTTCTCTACTGCGTTGCAGCTAGCTGCTTACCTTTTCTTTCAAGTCCTTGAGCACTTGATTTCTCTCGCGCTTAATCAGATTGAGTCTCTTCAAAATGTCTTCGATGATGGCTATTTGATCCATTACACTTGGTCCACTCTCGCCAAAGTCGGTATCCAACAGGTTGGCCTCGATTCCAGCAGGGCTGGTGGCCTGGCTGCCGCGAGCTCGACCTTGCGAAATAGCCCTTTGGAACATTTGGTCAACTTGACCGGCATTCACAGCATCACGCATTTCGTTGAATTCGGGCTCGTTTTGCTGTAGCTTGGTTGCCAGCTGCCCATCGCTTCGCGAAGCTTCGTCCAGCGCTTCACGGTAACCACGGATATCGCTCCGCAGAGTTGTTGTGAGGCGAGCGCTAGGCTGTTGACTCCAATCGGCGCTGTACTTGGATCGCATCTTTTCGCAAACGCCTTCCTCTCTGTCTAAAGATGTCGAGCTTTCTTCCAGCTTCTTGACAATGGCTCTCTTTTCCGTGTTCAAAAAGTCGAATATCGAAGCTGGATCGTCGTGAGTGGCAATGTCTTCACACCACTGGCGAAAATTCTCGTCTGGTGGAATGTCTTGGTCAAACCCGCCCTTGAGCACCTGTAGTGCGCCAGGAAGCCGTAGATAATCCAAGCTGGCCGCCATCTCGCCATTTGCCGTGTCGACCTTTTCGGTTTCGGCTCGGACGAGCTTCGCTTTTTCCTCATCGTAAAGACTGGCCGACTCTGTTACGGCCATGGGCACGATTTTGGCAAACAAGTCAGGCCCGGTTATGCGTTGGATATCTTGGCCTGCATACAGCTCACTAACAGGGATAGGCTTCGCCGCGGGAAGCTTGGCGATGGCGGGGAGACTGGCTTCGGCCGGAACAGTTTGGTGGTAGATGTAGTCGTTGTCTTTGAGCGCTTCTCTGTGCTTGTCTTGAACGGAAGAGTAATGGCGCTTGCAAAGTTCTTGTAGTTGTGCACCACAGTCCGCGCTTAGGTTCGAGCTTGAAGGCACATTACTGGGGAAATTTCTGGCGAGCCGATCAGCCTCCTTGGCAAGAGCCTCAGCAGCCATGAAGCGTGCTACTGCAATTCCGTGTTGGCCAGCTTGATCGTCCGCCAGGCCCTGGTAGTATTGTGCCATGGATGTGAACAGACTCGTCTTAATGGTGACCATTGTCAGCCACACCTTTTCGAACAGAGCCTTTGTGACATTTTCTTGCACTCCTTCCAGAGCTTGGCTGTAGAGGTATGCTGCCTGCGCGGCCAACTTAGCGCGGAGAGCAATCTTGGTGTTGTCCTTGGATTGCTTCTCCATAAAGATTTCTTGCGCCTGGGCGAGCATCACATTGATCAACGCCTTGACGGTCTCTCGGCTCAAGTCGAAAGAGGGCGCGTGGAGAAAGTTTTCGTTGATGTATGTGAACATGCCAGCAGAGGCTTGGAAGGAGTGGTATGCAATCTTGAGGGTCGAGTCGTCGGCGCGGTTCTGGAGGGCGGCGTGGGCGGAGAGAATGGCGGAAATGTTGAAGATGACGGAGGCCTTTTCAAAGGCGAGCGAGTATTGTTGTGTGGGTTTATGGGTAAAGGCATCGAACCTGCAAAATGTGTCAATAAGTATCCTCGAGGGCATATCCCGGTGGGCTCGGAGTAGGCTACCATGTAAAGGAGATTTTGATGTGCTGCTCGTCGATGGGAAAGCGCAAGTCGAGCAGCTCAAGCTGGCCATAGTAGCGGTAGAGCATATCCCGACCCGAAGTGCTTTCCTTGCCGGCACCGCGCATGTCCTGGCGAAGGCGGTTGAGGGTCTCGCACTCTTCGGCATAGCGCTCCGGGTCGTCACCGTAGGTGTTGCGGATGTAGCTCTTGAGCGGCGTGACCCAATCGATTTCGTTGGTGGCCTTGACAGGCACCGAAATCATGGGGGACTGGGACATGTTGAAAAGAGGTGATCCGCCGGCGGGACGGTTCGCGGGCGAGGAGTTGTCGAGAGTGCGTCGCGGGCAGCAGGAAATAATGCCCGTCGTCGGGTGATGGGGCAGCACCAATGGAGACGACGCAACGCCGCCTTGGGGGAGGGAGGGGGACGACTCGGGGCTCGTCAGCGAGATGGGATCGGGAGGCCAATCCGGACGGTTTAGCTTTTTAGGACCCTGCAGTGTGATGGGCGGCACGAAATCGCACAGGCGGTCGCATATGATGCGGCCAGGTCTCGATGTGGCTGCTGCTGCTGGAACCTGCGGCCGCTCGGGCGGGTGGTGGTGACGAAGCTCCTTTGGCGGGCGGGCGGTTGGGGGGATTCGGAGACGGCAAGATGGGATGATTTGCTTCAGCAGCTCCGGGGCGGGGGGAAGAGGAGAAACCGAAGCTCGGCGGCGACGCTTCAAGGTGCAAGGACAAGAAAAAAAAGAGAAAGAAGAATGGAAGGACAAAGAGAAAAAACGCACAGTGTCGTACGAGAAGAGGCCCTCCGAGAGCAAAGGGTAAATGTAGCTCTCAAGCTGGGCGGCCACAGAAGCGGGGTGGACGCCAGTGATGGCAGTTGCTGGGCGCCAGCCTGCAAAGTGCAAAGAGTCCCCGCGCTTCCACGACCGTCACGGCCCAGGTACCTCCAGGCGGGCCATGACGCACACCTTCAGGCTGTTCTACGCCTAACCGGTACCTGCCGCACCTATAAGCCAGGTACCAAGGTACCTGTGGCCCACTGTAAGCGTGCTTCACCAACCACTTCTCGTCGTCCTTCCATCACCCAGCGCTTACAACAACTCACTGTCTCAGCAAAAGGAGAGGGAAAACCTCATTGATAGACCAGACAACGAAGATCCATTCTCTTTCTCTACACCCTCCCACATTGTTCTCCCCTCCTACGCGCCCAGTACCTGTCCCCCACAGCCCCCCCTAGCCGCCGGCACTAGTGCCAGTTGGGCATCTACTCATCGTCATGCAATGGCTCCTCCAGCTTCTAGAACTCCCTGATGTGAGTAACTAATCTAGCGACCGTCGCCATCGTGAATAACAGTATCGTGTGCCTGTCTCCCCCCCTCCTGCCGTGCCAGCTCTGCCTTGCCGGGTAGCGGTCCGACGGGCAAGGGGCGGGAGCAACGCCCACGGCCCTGGATGCGTACGTTGGACAAACATCGAGGGCCTCTGCATGCCTTCTTCACATGTCGTTCATCCGCCGCCAAATCTGTGCAACCAAGGGCCATGGACACGACAGCCCAGGGAGCATCGGTGACACAAACCAGACCTGCATGCGTCGGATTGTCTTACCTCTACTCACCAAGTCTGGTCCCTCCCCTCGACACCTCCTTTCCTGAAGCACGACGCTACGCGCAGATATTCACGGCGGGCAAGTCGATTCGGCCCAATAGCTCAACGCCATTGTCATTTCCCTTCCCGTATCCTCCAGCGAATGAGATGCCTCATCGGCCTTGTGGTGTGTCACTGCAAGCGCCAGCTGCTTAGCGTGATGCTGGCTCTCCACCAACCCCAGGCTGCTAATTATCCACCAAGACAAACTCGCTCCGAACCCCCTTTGACGCTATTCAATCTGGGTGATTTCTCAACGGCTGCGTTTTACGTGCATGTAGATGGTAGCGCCACGCTCTTGTTGATGCATACAATGCCGCACTTGATTGGTGCCCGGAGAAAAGATGCGTCCTCCCAGATGCCGAGACCACGGCACTTGCAGCTTCCATCATGTTCCCGCCAAGTTCTAGAATCATGTTAAAGATTGAGTACCCTAATTAAGTAATTGTCTGGCTCCTCAGCCGCACATGCAGCTTACACACGGGCCGCACACTAGTACTCGATCAAGGGCAACTACTGACAATCTAGGACAGCTGACGATGAATAGTGAGACAGTGTCGTCGCAAAAGAAAACCCCTTTCACACTATGAGTTCGTAATTCATTCAAGTAACTAAGATTTCTCGCCGCGCCCACCAGCCTCAAAGACGGCTGCGTAGCATGGCGATAACTGAGGGCATCTCCTCCGTGTTATCCCCGTTTCGGCTGCTCCCACTTACACCAGCCGGCGACGACGCACCACCACCACCACCGCAGCCCCTCTGCTCTTCCGTCTCGCGCCAGAACCTCGCCACGGCGCGCCAGTACCTGTCCGCGTCGCCGCGCAGCAGCGCGCAGTGCCCGCCGCCGGGGATCGCCTCCCCGTCGACGGCGAAGCCCTTGGCCCGCGCCTCGGCCATGTGCCGCTCCACGAACCGCCACGGCACCAGCCGGTCCGAGACCGAGTACAGGTACATGCGGCGCACGTCGCGGCCAAAGACGGCCGGGTCGTGCGCGCCGCGGTACAGGTCCTCGAGGGAGCCGCCGGCGCCCAGCACGCCCGAGTTTTGCACGCCCAGCAGCACTGCAATCGTCGGGAAGAGCAGCAGCCGGCCGACCGTCTGCGACACCCACGTCTTGGGCAGCGAGTAGGCCGCCGCCGCAAACGTCTTGCCCAGCGAGCTGTCGCCCGGGCAGCAGTCCATGATGACGCCGCCGAGGGCGCGGTCCAGATGCGCGCCGCCGCTGCCGGTGGTGGCGGCGAGCTCGCGGCGCGTAATGTTGGCCAGCTGGATCGCCATGTTCAGCCCGCCATTCGAAAAAATGTGCCATAGTATCGACGGCGGCGACGAGGCACTTCTGCCGCTGCCGCTTCGTAGTCTGTCGCGTATAATGTATCGTATGATGACGTCCCGCGCGGGCTGCAGTCGCGCATGCATCTGCGCAAAGGGCGTCACGGTAATCTCGGACAGCCGCGCCGTGATGAGCAGCACCGCCGCATGGCGAAAAAGCGCCCGGTGTCCCGCGACGTAGCGTCCGATATTCTTGGCCGAGGCGCCGCCGAGCCACGTCGACAGGACGATGAGCGAAGGCCCGTGGTAGTCCGAGTCTGCCGGGCCGGTCGGTTCGTAGAGGTAGACGTCGTCGCCGATCCGTCGCAGCGGCGCGAGAGGCGTGGAGCAAGACATGACAGGGACAGGTTCAAATTAAAAAAAGATTAGAAGAAATTCTTGTTCATAAAAGAGAACAGGTTCGCTTCTTGGTAGATTATGCAGACCACATCCGCTCCCCCCCCTCTCGAGCCTTGTTTATCAATATGTGCCCAGGCGGGCTTATAAGGGACCGCCACTCAAACATGGTCTTAGACGCCGGGGCCGGGCCAAGACAAGCAAGGACCAAGAAATCAAGAAACCAAGAAAACGAAAAAAATGAAAATGAAACGTCTGCTAGTAGGTGGCCGTGCATTGTTGCCTCTCTGCCCTCCCATGCCTTATCCCGTACTGTTTGCTACCTTTACGCGGGCGTCTGTCCACGCTGGGTTGGTTGGGGGGCGGCAACACCCGCACTAATAATAAGTACACCGAGAGCGCCCATCCCGAGCGATCCCGACCGAGCGAGCGAGGCCAAAGCGTGCCCGCCGCCGGGTCGTCCGAGACGGGTCGTACAGTATGTCGCCGACCGAAAGAATCTCGCTATTTTAACCCACACCACCAATATCTGACCGGTTGCACGGTTGCTTTCCGCTCCACCCTCTTTTTTTGTGGTTTTTTGATGCCACATTCAGACGATGAAAGGAATATCTGCGCCACTCTAGCTAGTGGCCCGTCATGAGCATACCTTGTCTCTCGTCTAGGTGTACACACTCTCCGTCCACGAATTGAGCTGCAGACCCCTCTCGGCCATCTCAGCATCCTGCAAAAAGTCCATGGGCATCCACACCAGGTGGCCCTTGATCTCGTCTAGCTTGGCCCTCGCGTCGGCCGCCGGCATAAACTGATCAAAGATGTGGCCGGCCTTGACACCCCGCGGCGGTAGGTAGCGGTCATAGCCCTCAAATGTTTTAACTAGAGAGGGGAAAATGGTCAGTTATCCAGCGGTCAAGGAATACATGTTCCAGCCGCAAATGTCTTGTCCCAGATACGGATATGTGGTGGGGCAGGGTTGCAACGTACTGTGATCGTCTGGATCGCAATGAAACAGATGACGGAAAATTTCCGTATTTCTGTCGGCACGGCTTGTCCAGAGGTCCCAAAGATCCTCTCCCAACGGGTCCTCGACAAATTTGTAGCTCTCGTCCTTGTCGAAGATGTCGTTTTCAGGATTCACGCTAGGCGGCTGTGCGTTGATGTCGTCGCCCGCGTCAAAGTTTTGTGGTGGCAGCAGACCCAGGTGCTCACGCCACAGGTATCGGCGCAGCGTGGCTGCATGATAGCCAGCCTCGAATGTCTTACCATCCATGGTACTCGGGATCTTGCGTGTGTCTTCCATGACAATGCTCAGCTCGCTGTCGTGGTATCCGAGCTGGCTGCGGTCATTGATGTTACTTGAGCCGCAGAGCACAATCCGGTCGTCGGCAATGAGGAGCTTGGAATGAATATACAATTCTTCTTGGATCCAGTTTTGAATTTCCAGCTCCGGCTCAGCATCATCATCCCAAGGTTCCTCGGTCAAGGGACCCTGACCGGCCATGGCATGGTGCGCCAGCGATGGTAGCTTGGTGTCTTTTTCTTCTGGCATTTCTGCTTCGAATCTGCGCCTTGCCTCCATGGCGTTTTCGACGACGGCCGCTTTGTCCTTTGATTTCTGTTGCGCGAGAGTGCCCATATGCTGATCTCTCTCATTGTGGGCAGGGTCATTGGTGCCGTGGATACCCTCCTTCATGATGTCCTCGGCTTCTGCTCGCTGCACGTCCTGATATTTGACGCCAGACTTCTTTTCGGCTTCTACAAGTGCCTTGGTTTTGTTAAGGCGATCATAGGATCTCAAGTTGAAGAAAAAGATGTACTGTTTGGGATCGACGCCCTGTGCCTTGATCTGCTCAAAGATGGAGTGCTCTCCGCGGCAGATGGACTTGTATTGGTAGTCCATAATGGCCCGAGTTCCAGACGCAGCATTGTCGCGAAGATCACCTGCGAATCCGGGGATAGCCGGAATCAGGATGATGATGCGGAACTTGCGCTCCTCCTTGGCGGCTCTCAGCACAGCCTCGACCATTGCTCGACCAATCGTATTGTGAATCGGCATCTGATGCTCACCAGTGGCAGTGATGAAGAACTGGTTTTCCAGGTAGACATAATGCTCAGCCTTGCTAATAATCTCGCTGTAGGCATTCTGAATAGAGTGCTCAGTCAGGATGCCACTTGACCAATCGGCGCTAGAGCGAACAAGCTGAGCGCGAACAGTGCCTCTATTATCGAGGTTCTTGGTAGCGAGAGGCGTCAAAGGATGCTGGACGTAGTCGCCGCAGGGATGTTTGGGCCGCTGCACGCCGACCAAGTCTTCATCCTTGCCTTCGCGGCCTTCCAGAACAATCCAGTCGTAGCGTTCATCACGCTTGTACTTGTCACGCTTGGTGAAGTTCCACCGCAAAACGAAATGTTCAGCTATGTCGTACACGCATGGTCCAATGACACTCATGGCGACGTCGTGCCACGGCATGCGGCCGTATTCTGCCTTGCTCAGCTCGTTTTGCTGCCAGTCCTCTACCTTCTGGAAGTCCATGACGCGGTTGTTATTGAAGTCTTGTCCTGGCCAAATTTCCTCAGTGACACCTTCGGGGTGGACGTCTGCAAGCGGGTGATGGTGGGCATCCCAGCGGCCAAAACAGAGATCCAGACCACCGATAAAGGCGATTGCATAGTCAATGACAATGAATTTCTCGTGGTGGGCCCAGTACATTGTCGTATCGGCCACATTTTCAAATGGGTTGTGGTCAGGGTGGCGCAGAATGCGAATGTTTCCGTGGCCAGGGGTGCCCTCGGGACACAGCGCCTGGAGGGCGTGCTTGGTGTGGATGGAGTTGCAAGTCAAGGCGGCCTCGACTTCCTTGTAAACCATGACGAAAATCTTGACACCAGCTTCAGCCTTGCGCTTCAGAATCTGATCCAGACGGTATTCTTGCTTATAGTGCGGGGGTCGGCGCAGGAACAGCTCAGGCGACAGCCACCAGTCGGCGATGTAGATGGACTCTGTGGCTTGTTCGAGAGCGACCGAGACGGCCCAGAAGTAGTCGCGGCCGTCTACATACCACTTTATGAGGTTACCTTCGCGCTCGGGAAAGTATGACTCGAAGCGGTGGGATTCGCAGGCGGCGGTTCGCTTGTCGTCGCACTCCTTCTCGTGAGCTTCGTCATGGCGATGGTTGGAATTGAACTGCGTCTCGGTCAGCGCTGCGTGCTTGGGCATTGAGGATCAGTGTATTGTGTATAATCGTACTATGTTGCCGATCTTTCCGAACTGAGCTCTGGAAACAAGTTAGCCAACGGGTGCGCAACATGTCGCGACAGCGGGAGGTCTACCTTTTATGGTGGAGGGCCACCTTGACGTCGTGAAGCTTTGATTCATGAAGTTTTTCCCTCATGTCGCCCACGAAGCTAGTAAAGGCATTGCCTCCAGACTCGGACTTTTCGCCAGATCCCGTCATGGCGGCGGTAGACAGCTGTCACACGGTAGAAGCTTGGATGATGTTGGCGACGCAGATGAAGAATGGCGGGGTAACGCGACACAGCAAGACAATGAGACCTTGGGAAGATGCAGGAGGGGGGACGGCAATTGTCTACTATCTGTTCGCAGTTGTTTAGGTGCAGCTGAGAAAGGCTCGCGAATTCAAAATGCCAGAAACTTAATTTTTCTCCTCAAAACACGGGAGCTGGGGCCGGTTCGGGGATACGACGATTCCTTTAAGCTTTGCAACTTAGATAGCGGGGTTCATGGCAGCTGGATGCGCAAAACGTCACTGAAAATAGGGCGGAGCCAGGGTGGCACAGGATCAGCACCAAACGCACCAGCAATGGCATCATTTTCAGCTGCTGTGTCCCGAATGAGGCCAATTAAAATACAAGACGCTGGAGGGGAGGGTCTGCTGTTAATTTTAGCACACCAAAGGCGTTAAGCAATGCCCAGTTGCCAGCCACATCCTGGCTCGAATCAAGCTTGTGCTGCGAGAAGGCCTCACCAGCTTGACGTCACCGCTCTGGTTGGATCCTGGATGCCCCGCAAATCCGACTGGTGCGCCCATCAATCCATGGTTGGCAACTTCACGATGAACATGATCCTGCTTCGCGCAGCTGTTGAAAAAGCCCCGTGCTACCGGATGATGCGGACAATGTATCATTTGCATCATGAGTGCAATACCTCGAGATTGCACTACCTGAAAGGCATACGCTGACTGATACCAACGTACAGGCGAAATGAAGGACCCGTCGATTGACAGACCCGCGACAATTGCGCTCTGCTTTTCGCAAACAAAGTTGTCCTGGCGATTGCCGAGCGCATTTTTCTTCCAACATTTTTCCTCTAGCATGTTTCTCGTTTCTCAGAATGAAGAATACAACAATCGCCATTCTCCCGTCGGTTTGCTCAAATATCCAGACACCACTTTTGATGCCATTCATCACAAAGAGCTCTTTTAGCCAGGATCAAGCGGATTAAACAAGGGGCCATTGGTGAAATTCTTTGTCCCATACGTGCTAAGAACACACGACACTTCAATACTTTAATAAACTTCTTCTCATAAATACCGTTCCATCCCGATCCCAAGATGACATTCTCACCAACCTTGCCAATTGCACAAATCGGAACCTGCCTTACACAATGAACGACAACAGCGTTATTGCACGCATTTATGCCTGGCCGCGCGCCAACGATCTTGCGACACAAACCATCAGCCGGAGTCTCTTTGGCGTGATGCCTCTTCAGAAGCCGACCATGGCAGCTCGGTTCGGACGCCTTGAACACGCGACAACGCCAGTCCCGGACGATTCTACCGACATGCTTGGCGGATTGCAACAGGATCCTTATATCCTAATCTCCTTTGACAAGCTGCCAAGGACATCTCATGGGGTCGTCTTTGGCGGTGACTGGGAGAGCGACGTCGTGTTGCCCGACAAGGCCGGCATCAGCGCCTTTCATTTCAGCATCAGTTTCGACGACCGACGGCGCCTCATCGTCAAGGATCTGAACTCGACCACCGGTACGCAAGTCACATTTGGAGCGCAGGGCCTGGGATTCCGGCGCCACTTCCAGTGGCTTGTCGGGGGCCTCAACGACGTGGGCAGCGCGCAAATCATCATCCGCGTGAGCAACGGACTGAGCTTTTGTCTTGTCCCGGAAAAGCACGACACAAGCCAGGGTGAGTACGTGGCCAAGGTTGATGCCTTTCGTCGAGCGGCCGGTGTTGCGCCGCGATTCAACACGTTCAACGCGCGCGTCCAGTCGCAGCTGGAATTGCCACGAGGAACTCGGGCCCCGCACGTCGCGGAGGACGGTCCTATACATCTCAAAAAGTTGCTCGGAATTGGTGGGAATGGGCGTGCCAGCTACTTCTGGAACGTCAGCACTGGGGAGGAGATGGTGATCAAGGAGCCCATTCGTGTATGCCAAGCAGACCAGGCAGCTTGGAAACAAGAAGCACACGCCATGCGAGCACTCTGTCATGTAAGTTCCGATGGCTACTGCGTGCTGTTTGTATGGACTATCGCTAACAAAGTACTAGGAGAACATTTTGAGATTGATCGATGCCGAATTCACTCCCAAGCCACGACTGTTTCTCGAGTACTGCTCAGGTGGCACACTCGCTGGCATTGCGAACCAATTGAGTGCTGGCGAGATCCTTGAGGTTTTACAACAGTCTCTAGCCGGGTTGAGCTATTTTCACGGCATGGGTATTGCGCACCGCGACCTGAAGCCTGGCAATATTTTCGTCGCGTCCCGAAGCCCGCTGAAAATTAAGCTTGCCGACCTCGGACTCTCCAAGAGCGAAGGGATGCTCAAGTCCGGGTGTGGCACCGACCCTTTTATGGCACCCGAGATCTGGGACTGTGTATACTCGACAGAGCAGAAATACTACACCAAGGCTGTCGATATATGGGCATTAGGCGTGGTCATCTATGAGCTCTTATTCGATCGCTCGCGCATCGACTCTATTGGGTACCCTAGCTATTCCGGCCGAAGCCACTGCGTCAATCTTGTCCGCCAGCTGAATGGCTATCTGAAGGAGAATCGTGGCACCATTGCAGAGTTTGTGGCCCAACATATGCTACAGCTGCAGCCAGGTATGCGTGCGTCTGCAGCGCGATGCTACTCGCTTGCCATGGCTCTTCCAGCCCCCAACGACCGGATTCGGGGAAGCCGGAACATTTGGCGCTGTGCTGTCACAAGCTCGGCAACCGACGACTGCGGCCACAACGACTCAATGTCAAATCTGTTGGGAGTGGCTACGGGCGATAACGGTCATACCGTAACTACTATGACTACTAGGTACAGCACGTCGGACTCGTATCAGGAGGACACGCAGGGTCAGAGCCGAAAACGGACGGCGACCGACTCCGAGAGCTATGATTTCGAGTCACAGCCGCGCAAGCGTCATCTTTCTGACAGCCAGTATCGGGCCAGTGTGTTCGGTGGGAGGACCACTGTGCGAATTCGCCCACCGACTCCAACGACCTCGGATGAGAACTGGACATCGAGCGTCAGTTGGACAGAAGGTGACGCAGTCATGGAGGATTCCACTTCTGAGGAATATTAGCATGGGAGGTTTTCCGGTTGCTGTTGGTGGGTTTGAGTCTTGTTATCAGCGTTATGGTTTTTGTAGCTTGTGTGGTAGAGAAGACGTCTTGGTGCGAGAGCCAGGCGAGGATTTTAATGGGTACGATATGTGGACTTTGTTGTATTGGAGCGTTTACTTCTTCTTTTTCTGTTTTAATTTCAGTAACTAGTCATTCAAACTTCATCGGTTTAACTAGGTGCAGGCGCAGCAATCGTGAGTGTGATGGCCATCTACTTTCCTGGCGCCGACTTGGAACGCTTCCTTCCACCACGCCTTTATCTTTCCTTGGACTCGGTTCAACACTGTGGCTTCTGGTTGGCATCCGATTCACTACGCTTGCGTGGAAGATTGCGAGATGACTCCTTCGGCATACTTGGTGCGGCTTCCTCTAGCTCTGCCAACTTTCGGTGTTTCGGCCCCGTCCGCCCCGAGGCTTCTTGCTCACCAGTGGACGCAATGCGTTTTCTTTTGCCATGCCTTGCGGCGCCTGTGTCGTCCGCCCGGTACTTCATTTCAGCCTTGATCAACGGAATTTGATCAATTACCCACTTGATCAAGGCCGGTTGAGAGTCACAGAGTGACTTTGCGCGCTCGCAACCGTATCGTTGGGCTGAGAACGTCTCGATCATCGCTTCTCGGCGCTTAGCATTGTTGTACTCCTCCTCTGCCTCGGCTAGCTTTCGCAGAGCTGCGTCAAGCGTCTCCGAGGTACCGGACCTGACATCACTCCCAGCACCCGCCAAGTTGATGCTTTGTAGTGCATGTACAACGTTGAGTCTTGCTTCGCCGACGGATTCCTGTGCCTTGCTGACGAGAGCAAGGGTCTCTTTGACGCCTTCCCAACTGTTCAAGTACTCTGGAGTTTCATGACTCGCCACCCACTTCTGGGACTGAATGTATTTCCACTTGTCGTCATAAGCTTTCTGACGCCGCTCACTTTCGCGACCGAATTCATCCTGCCACCGGCATTCAAAGCCAAGATATTCGTGCCACTCTGTCAGCAGGTTTTGCTTCGTCGGGTCCTCCAGCAGCAGCACTTTGTCTTTGAAGCCGTGATCTGACAGTCGTTTTTTCAATGCTGTATAGTATTCGAGAAAATTGTTGCAGCCTCGTTCTCTGACGCGTCTTCTCTGTTCGGATTCTGTCGCCTGCTAAAATTCCCATGGGCCCCCTGGCTTGTTCAGCGACTCGAGATCGGCTTCGATTTCAGCAACACTTTTGCCGCGAGAATTTTCAATGAGGTCCTTTTATATCTCTTGCAAAAACCTCTCAAAGCCCCCTTCCTCCAGAATACCACGATTTTCACGCTGCCAGTGGCGAAACGCGTCTCGTTGCCTCCACTGTCTCTGAAAGACTTCCCAATCACAAAGGTCATCAGGTTCGAAGTAAAAGCCCGGATGTTGCCAGAACGGTTGCAACATTTCAAGATATTGCTGGGGGTTCTCCGAGATGTTTTTAAGCATGACAATGGGGTAAAGCGATCTACCTCCGTCTTTGACCAGTTTATCGTAGGCCTCTTCCTCGGACAACCACGACGAGGTAAAAGGGTCTAGCGTCTTCCTTGAAGCAATCGACTCGCAGTCTGTGGAGCATGCACGCTGGGTCGCCAATTGCGTGACCTGGGTACAGTCCCCTCCATCTCGAATCGCGACTAATCGCTCATCAAGCTTGTCCGTGTCAAGAGGTGCAGAAGTATTCCTGGTGTCGAGCTGCTGTCCCGCGTTCCTGTGAAGAGTGAGCTTGGGAAATCGGACAGAGGGCGCTGAAAACTTTCTTACAAGAGTCGATTCCTCAGTTCCTGTCGGTCATTATCGCTCATTTCTTCCAAGCCGTTGACTGGTGTGCTTATGCCACTGCCAGTTTTCTGGAGCGCTTTGATGGACATGCCCTCTTCGGACGACATGTCGTTCTAGCGAGTTGAGCGCATAAGAGATACGAGAGAGGTGTAGGAGTTGAATCAGAAGAAATTCAAGAAGTATCCCGCCCTGACAGCAAAGACCTAGTTAAGTAGGCCGCCAGTGAGTACGATGTGGTGGTACAGGCGGCTGGGACGGCCCGGTTGGCGCTTATCTGCACGACACAGATCCGCCCTGCCTCTCCTCTCCCTCTCTGGCTACCTGCTATGGTGGTTCGGCTCCGGTACCATCATAAGAAATGCCAAGTTATGTAGTCTTCGCTCATTCAGAGAGATCACCATCACTGGCAGTAGCAGACTCTTCCAATGCCCGAGTTTCTCGCTCCAGTTTCCTCCGTGCCCTTCTTCTCGTTCGCGCTGTATCCTGTTTTTTGGGCTGCTTCGGTTGCTTCGGTTGCTTCACCCTTGGTGGCTTTGGTACAGGCTTCGGGACCGGGACCGGGGTAGGAGCCCGAGCGATACGCTCGAGGACCGTCAGTACGCTCAGAACATCTATGTTGGGAACAACATGTTGAGTTTGCGCATCTCGTACCGCAATCATTACGAGTACTTTGAGAACAAAATGAGCGTCATTTCCAGCCGCATGCAGGTTATCGAAGCGTATCTCGAGCATATCCAACATGACTTCAGAGCTAGGTTTGCTCTTGCGTCCTAGAGGAAACTGCGACGCACGGGCCGTGTCAACAACACATTGTGCTTGCTGGCCGATATCAAGCTGGCGAAGAACCCTCATATCTTCACTGACGCCGTGAAAAGCGAGTACGTATCCCCGCCCTCCAACAATGGCCTCAAATTCGGGCTTGAGTTCAGAAAAGGTGATGGCTTTGGTATCACCAAAGAGGAATCGGCCACGTGCCCGGCCGACATACTTTCCCTGCCCTATTGTGAACTGAAAGGATTGGATCATATGCCCAGACGACTGGTCATGCACACTGTCTGTGATGCTGCCCTGTATTGTTCGTGTATCCAACACAGATATACCAATAGAATATTGTTTCTCGTCACTCAGCACCCGGTATGACTCGAACGAGCCGGTATCAATATCGACAGACACAACGAGTACGTCGGCCAAGAGCGAACCCTCTATGCTAGGCCCAATTTTGGTATTGTCCAAGGCAAATGTAGTACGTAGCGAATAATCGGAATAGCCAAAAATATGGCGCAATGCTACTATGTCGGGATAGAGGGTTCCCATTGGAGCCTGTACCGCCGACATGTCTACTGTTGTCTGACTCTCAAGTAGAATATCAATGTCGCTAGCGCCGATCAAAATCGATCCTTCCTGTTTAAAACAAGAAAATGAATGAAATGTTTGTTAATGGATGCACATGGATTCTGCTGTGCTGCGAATCCGAAAGTTAAGAATAGCGGGCAGGGGAGCACGCGCTTTACATTCCTAGGTGAGAAAGGGAAGATTAAAAAGTTGCAAAAAGTTTAAATCCAGAGGAACTCGTCTTGGAAAAAAGACAGATTTCTCATTAGGCCACGATGGCCATGAGTGTCTGTTGGTCAGGAAAGTACCACGTGCCTACCTTAGTACTCTAGGTAGTTACAGTAGGTACCTTAGGTACCTAGGTACAAAGCACTGTTGACGGCCGCCAGGGAATTGCACTGCACCACCTGCTGGAAGCTACGCGCGCCCCTGGAAGTCCCATGGGGTACCACTGTACCAGTCACGCTACAGTGCTCTATGGCTCTTGCGGCTCCAATGTCCTGGTGGCATGCATGCTGATTATGATGCTAGGATATGTTCATGGATATTGCTGGGCGCCGATTTTTTATAAAAAAAAGTTGTAGTTTTTCTACCATTTTAGTTGGTCTTTTATTCTATCCATGCTTTATTTAGTTTGTCTACTATGTTGGTTAGACTTTTCTTCTACCCATGTTTTGTTTAGTTTGCTGGTACAAATGCGCACAGGAGCAACGCCATACTTGGGCAAGGATACTGGGGTTAGACCTCGCCATGTCAAATGCAGAATTCTCGGAAATTCTTGATTTAATATTGTCCTTGTACGAATTTTGGTATTTTGAGTTTTGTTCCTGGGTCGGCAGATCCCATCGGCCTAGCCAAGCCTTGCCCATACAGGTACGCGTCCCTCCCTCACCCATTGCCCCGCACTGGAGACTGGAGGAACCCCTCACCAGCCAAGGCAGTGCTGCCCCTCTGTGACAACAATTCGGCCAGACTACCTACACCGCCGCCGCCCATCTGTCGATACGAAGCTCGCTTTAGCACTCTGTCCTCTCCTCTAACCTCTCCGCGCCCTCGTCTTCCCCAAGTTCGCTTTCCTTTGCTCTCCACCTCCGCGCCAAAAGCAACCATGTCCGCTCCCGTTATCCCTCCTGGTAGCACCATTGTGCAGTCCTTCAAGAAGTCCTTTGTCGATGTCCCCATTGACGAGGCCAACGGCCGCGCTATTGCCACCAGCGACTTCCTCGAGGCCGCCGAGTCGCTGACCACCATCTTTGGTAAGTAAAAGAAACTACTCGCCATTCTTCGGCTGGTTGCGGATGCAGACTATAGCTAATTGACGCGCCCTGGTAGACGCCCTCGGCTCCCTCGCCTTTTCGCCTGTCAAGAACGACATGCTTGGCAACATCAAGGTACGACTTTCGAGATGAACACAGGCAATACACCGAAAGAGGCGGCATTTAACAGTGCCATCTTCCAGAAAATCCGCGACCGCCAGCTTGCCTCCCCCGTCGAGGGCGACAACATCCAGGACCTATGCCGCAACGAACTCAAGACCAAGAAGCACACTGCCACTGAGGGTCTCCTCTGGCTGGTCCGGTACGCTTATCCCCCGATCTGTGGATTGCAACAGTATAGTCAAGATTGAAAGCTAATATTGTCACTTAGTGGTCTTGAATTCACCTGCCTCGCCCTGACTGCCAACACGGCCAAGCCCGACGAGGAGCTTGCCGACTCCTTCCGCGCTGCCTACGGCAGCACCCTCAAGCCTCACCACAGCTTCCTCGTCAAGCCCATCTTCAGCGCCGCCATGAGCGCTTGCCCCTACCGCAAGGACTTTTACGCCAAGCTCGGCGACGACAGCGCCAAGGTCAACAGCGATCTCCAGATCTACCTCACTGCTCTCGCCAAGATTGTTGGCATTCTCAAGCAGTTCCTCGACAGCAAGGAGGCCAAGTGGTAAATATAAAAAGAACATTTAGCATAAAAATATACGCCATTTTCCCTTGGATACTACGAAACAAGAATTGGCCCGAATGTCCAGACCTTGTACGCACCACAAGGTCATCAACGTTTAACCGCTTGTGTAGATTTGATTCAATCTATTAAGAAATTGCGGCTACATGGAGACTGACAAATAAAAGGGACTATTCAGAAATATTTTATCAAAACAGTCCTGGAGCCCGGAGGCAACCTGTTATGCCTTGGGTGCTACCCATTCCGCCATCATCGGCAAGTTCCCCGTCAAAAGGACTGCAAGTCTGGTGGTATCGACACATGGCTCTATATGGCATCGGCCAAATTGAAGGAGCGGTCCGCAAAACGAAGTGATATCGAATTGAAGCCAAAGTGCGCGCGCACAAAGCCCGTGAGTCGATAACAGGCACGCCCTTGCCTTCTTGTATGTGTCTCGTGGCCCTCTTCGCAGCTGGGGCTGGCAGTTGCACGAATGAGCTGCGGCACCGACCTAGTTCCTTGCGGTTGCTCAATTTTCAGGCACAGACATTTAGGGTCCAGGTATGTTTTAAGTTGATGGCGGCCAAGCTGATACTGACCGACGACTCGCTGAGCGCCGTTGGTATAATAAAAAATCAAGCCTCGCAGAACGCCGGTTGCTGGCTCCTCGACCATATCTAGACGAACAACATCATCAAGGGGCGCATATGAAGTTAATCTGAAGGGTTCGGGCTGGGCAAAGGCCATTTCCCTTGGGAAATTTCTGACCTTGTCAGAATACTGAAATTCCGATACTGGATTCGAGCTGTACGCCCCAATACCTGACACAAAGGGCGCCTGTAGTCTTGTGAATAAGATTTCTGGCTCTTCGGCGAGCGGTATGCACGGGCTACTTATTGGCATGAGAAAACCAATAAGGACTGTTCCCGCCAACTTGGTGTGAACCTGGTGCGAGGGAATCAATAAGCATGGACGATTTACGAATGTAGAACACCTACAATCATGCCGGGTCGTCGAATTCGCTGCGTTCGACCGTCGGTACCGAAGCCTATGGACAAGATCTTGTCCCCCGGCGGCAGTGGTAGATATACCCAGGCCAGATCCGGAAATTCGTCCATTGGCGATCCCCCAATTTCTTTTAATACCTGTATATCGTGTGGGAACTCTGCGATGGGATACTTGGGATTATGAGCATGGATATGGACGAGAAAGTTGCTATGAAATATGAATGTTATGCCTGTGGCTCCTCTGAGATTTGAGACTTGGAATCGGTTAGCAGGCACTGGGTGGCCACACATACGAGCCAATGATGCACCATTTTCGACCCAATCAGAAATTTTATCGTGAAGGTTTGCAGGACGGAGCGGCTTCGGGGGGGGGCGCAATATATTCCACGTTGTCAAACCAGGGTGGCCATCCGGTAGACGAAGACGTGCCCGTCCATTCTATACAGTAAGTTGAGCATTCACGTGTGTGATGCACGTGATTATGTACTGACCTTGAAAATTATGTTGACCGATTGCAACTCTTCTTCTTCGGCAGCAAGATATTCCTGGGTCTGTGTTGAATAACTTGGCTCCAATGGCGAGGACTTGTCAATGCGCTCTATTTGACTTATTCCTTGCGAGTCAATCGTGAAGCGGACCAATTGCTTCGTCTTGGTAGAGGACTCGAGCGATTTTGGATATGCGTCGCCGCGTTTCCAGGAAGCAATCCCCAGGGCTGGCACCAAAGTATAGCGGTCTAGTTCCTCCTGTTCGCGGCACTCGAATGCAACGGTCACCGCCCGCGCCGCCCTCCACAGCGAAGCATTTCGCGAAAGGTCAAAAATGTTGCTGAGTATTTCCCACGGCAGACTCGTTGCAAAGTCTGCCATGCCAAGCTTGTTGAGTACGTAGCAAAGCGCGGGTTTGCTACACACAAAGTCCTCGCGCGGTAGCGGGCGTATGGTCTGTAGCGTCTTGGTACGGTCCCAGGGCTGGCGCCACAGACTGAAGAACCAGAGGAACTGAAGAGCATCCTGGTTAGAGCCGACGCAAGCAGTGTAGGCGTGGAAGCAGTCGGGATGGACAACAGAACACTCCACGCGAGGGCCAGGCGGCTTGGGCTCGACATTGTAACGTGCACCAACAGCCCAGTCGCCGATGAGGACAATATCGTCGCCTGGCAAGGTGCCTCCAGAGCCAGTGGCCCCGTGGGGGAATACAAAGGGCCCTATCAACTCTTCTAGATTCATAGAATCCGGGGTCGACACCACTAACATGGCACAAGCATCAGTGGGCTGATTTATTGGGGGCTTACTGGACTACTCACACCCATAGGCGAGACTGCGCCGCTTGACAGGTCGGGCGCACAGCCCGCACTCAAACGGAAGGAAGAAATGACCACGCCATGAGGGAATAGGCGTGTGAGACATTGTTGTGATATCTTTTTCCGTCACAGCGGACAAGGCAAGAGGTTTGGTGAGCGTGGAAGCAACAAGGGCTCAACAGCAACGGATACTGCCTATTATGGATGGATCAGCAGTCGCTTTTTTTATTCCCCTCGTGGTCGAGGAGCCGCAAGACGCCGCCGTTATGCACTTTTAGGCGTCGACGTGTGATGTGTGTCCGTAAGGGGCAGAGGGAGATGCAGATGGCAAAGGTGTGGCCTGCGCCGTCGCCAGACCCCAGCCCCTTCGCCGCACGATGCATGTTCCTGCCGCCTCTTTTTTTTTTTCGTCAGACCTTCGCTGCCTAATGTAGTTACACACGGCGGGAACAGGCACAAAAAAAAAAGTACCAATGTCACAAGCACCGGGTGAGGGGTTGCTCGGCTGTGGAACAAGGCCGCAAAGGACCCTGAACCCAGCAGTGTGTGTGTTAGTTGCTAGAAAATTTTGTCTCATCTCGATGCCCACCACATGCTTTTTCTCGGCGCTTGCGGTCTCGTCGGTCAAAGGTCGGCATGTTTTTTTGGCTTTTGCATTTGCGATTTCTTTTCTGCAGCAGATGCCAGGCTCAAAAGGGGGATTGTTTACTTGAGCAGCGGCCTCATGCAATGGGCTGCAGGTATCCGTACGGAGGTTTTGCCCCTTCAACACGGACATTTGTCCTGCGAACCCCTAAATAGAGGCGAGGATTTGACAAGCAAAGGTACATCAGGGTACAATATAGCGCCGTGATGGTACGATTACAGCGAAAAGGCGGTTGAGGAATCAGGCTTGCTGGAGCAGTCACAGCCTCGCTGTACTGTCAGTGGCGCCCACTGGAACAAGAAGTACCCTTGTTGTATCCTCTTGGTACCCTAGTCAGTCTTTTTCGATTCTAGTGCGGCCTGGGCAGAAAGGATTGGCGACCAGGGCATGAATGCATGCGACGCCACCCCGGTCCTACACTGTGGTGCATGGGGAATCCCTGCCCCTGCCTTGGGTCGTCCCGCCAAAAACTCCGTCCCATCTCCCATCTTTTGAAACCACGTAGCAAGAAGGCGAAGAACGCGGCCAGCTTCATTCGATCTTTCTTTAGCGTGCCCGTTGGATAGCCCATGCTTGCCTATCTAGGCAAGGAGGGCGGGCTGCTTGGACTAGTGACGTTTATTAGCAATGGCGTCGGTCGCTTGCGTAGGAGCTTGCGTGGGTCTGGACAGCTGAGGCTGATGGTCGCATTCGCATCGTATTGATACCTTTTTGTCAAGCTGAAATTGAAAAGGAAAAGTATATGAGACGATCGTGTCCCAAAAGCCCTAGCTTCTATATGTCTTTTGTAACGGAAATTCCGTCCTAGTACAGCTCAGGTTGCAGCAGCTTCAAGAACGCCCAACGGCTCGTACGACAACTTGTCCAGCATTACATACAAAAAAGACAAGGAACATAAAGAAATTTGAAAAAAAGGCTTAACAAAAGGATCATGAGCGATCCCTTTCGCATCGTCATTGTCGGCGCCGGCCCAGCCGGTCTCTCGGCCGCCCTCGCCATCGCCCAGCATCCCTCCACCACCACTTCCACCAGCCCGGTGCGCATCACCGTCCTCGAGCTGCGCCGCGGCGTGCACACCATCGGCGGCGCCGTCAACCTGACGCCGCTCGCGCTGCGGTACCTCGACGCGCTCGGCGGCGCCGGCGCGCGCCTGCGACCGCGCGGCCACGCCGCCAGCGCCATTGAGCTCGTCGCGCACCGCACCGGCCGCCTGCTCGCGACGCTGTGGCCCGGCGTCGACGCGCTCCGCGTGCGCCGCGAGGCCGTCGTCGAGGCCCTCACCGAGGCCGCCGCCGCCGCGCGGCAGCACGACGACCCGGAGGCGCTGCGGCTCGTGTACGGCGCCGCGGTCCAGAGCCTCGAGGAACGTGATGATGGTGTGCGGGTGACGTACACGCTCGACGACGGTAGCGCTTCATCCCACGTCCTTGACGCCGACCTCGTCCTCGGCTGCGACGGCATCCACTCCCTCGTGCGGCGGCGGCTCGTCGAGCCCGACCGCCCAGAGACGTACACGGGCCGGTGCGTCGCGTACGGCTTCATCCCCGCATCACCATCCGACGCCGCGCGCTAGACCCGGAACGGCGGCGGCGGCGCGGAGCCTCTCGTGCGCCACTCGACGCTCGTGCAGCACGGCGCCGAGTCGCTCCTCCTGGCCTACCACCAGCCGGCCGGCCAGCAAGAGAGCCTGTACCTCGCGGCCGTCATGCCCGTGCCGGCGCCGGCGTCGTCCGACCGCGAGGGCTGGGCGGTGCAGGGCGCCGACAAGGAAGGCCTGCGGCGCCGGATCCAGGACATGTTTGCCGGCGGTGGTATCGCCTGTCTCGCCGAGATGCTGGCGCGCTGCGACGAGTGGTTCTTTTACCCGGTGCATATGCTGCCGGCGGGCGGAGTGTGGTCCAAGGGCCGGGCGCTGCTGCTCGGCGACGCCGCTCACGCTGTACGTTATTACTCCCCTCCCTCTTTGTTCCCTATTGTGCTTGCAGGTCAATAAATGGCAAATACATACTAACCCCATGTCACTAGATGCCGCCGCAAGGAGAGAGCACCGGCGTCGCCATCGAGGACGGCGTGCTGCTCGCGCACGTCTTGTCTCGTCGGGACAGCGGCCGCAGCGTGCCGCAGATGCTCGCCGACTACGAGACGCTGCGTCGCGCAGACGTTGATGCGCTATACAAGACGTCCACGGCGCGGTGGAATTCGCCGGCGCCGGCCGGATGGGTCGGGCGCGTCGTCATGGAGTGGATGGCGTGGCTCGTCGTGTCGTACCTCAACTGGACAAGTAATCACTTTGCCCGCGACGTGCGTAATTTACCTCTACCCGAGTAAGGATAGTCAGGGGCGGGTGAGTGACGTGTTCGTTGTCGCTCTGCTTTCCATTTAACAGCGTCAAGGGGCTTCTTTAAGTAATAAACGCTTGGTAATATTCAATTGAGGAGGCTAAGATGCTTCCATTCTGCGGTTCTATTAATGCAACATGTCTATGTATATGCCGAATGATGCCCATGACAAACCGTGTATATAAGACAACCTAAAACGCCTTGCTGGAAAGTAAGAATCCACCGTCTCTATATGTTGAGTAAGGCAGAAAAATAATGGAAAAGATATGACATGATTCGAGCTCGGCTACTCAGCCGATCGGGAACGCTTAAAGTAGGCCGAGGGGCGGAGACGAAGTCGCTTTGTGGGTAGCGAGAGCATCGAATCATTGTCAGTGTCGTGGTATTGGCCGAGCCAGTTTGCCATGGCCAGGGTTGCCTCCGTGTACTCAGTAGTAACACTATCCTTCACCGTAGCCATGGGCAGTGGCTTGTCCCAGGCATGCTTCTCCTGACTGACGACGCGAAGGGTCAGCGTCTTGTTTGGACAGGAGCGAATGCGCTTGGCAAAGCGCAGGCCCTCCTGTAGTAGCATGTCGTACTCGCACAGGCATAAATGCATGGGTGGCAGCTTAGCCAGGGTGGCATCATCGATGAGGCCGGGGGACAGACGCCAATCGTCACATTCTTTTCGGGGAATCAGGGGGTAGACATAAGAGACATCAATCAGGTCCGTCAAGCCAGCTCCTAATGTCAGGTCGGGGCGGTGACAAGTGCTGCGCTTCTCAGGTCGTGTATATGTCCAGTCGAGAACGGGGTAGAAAAGGGCGAGGCCAGCAATGGTGGGCACAGGCTGGGGCAGATTGTAGTCCCATCGCTGAGGCTCTTGCAGCACAACCCAACTGCTCAATGCGTTTGATGCGCCGGCAGAGAAGCCTGACAGTATGATACGGTTGGGGTCGAAGCCGAATTCTTCGGCACGAGCAGCAATCTGCAGGATAGAGTCGACGCAATCTTCGATGGGGGTGGGAAAGGGATGGCCTGGGGCCAATCTGTAGTTGACGGAAAAGACGACAGCATCAATTGATGTCATGACGGCGGCGGCCCAGCGGCTATCGTCAGTGCCAGCGCCAAGGATCCAGCCGCCTCCGTGGAAGTTGATGACGGCAGCACGGGGTCGAAGGGCAATGCGCGGCGGGGTCCAAATGTCTACCTTGATCTTGTCCTTGCCCGGAAACTGCGATAGGGTAGAATCCAGCCAGAGGGACTTGGAGGGGACGGGGGGAGCCGGCACGGTTCGATTGGAGAGACCAAAGGCAAAGCCAGCAGCAGAGCGAATGGCGTGTGCTCTCATGGAAATGTACCATCGCGAACTGTGGGCGAGAGGGTTGACGTAATCGACTCTGTCGGCCTCGACGACATCAGGGATCTTTTCCAGATGCTCATAGTTGTTGGAAGAGCTGAGTTGGTCGACGGTAGGCTCGATTATGATTGGTATTTGGTCGTGGACAGCCTGCGTGGCCTTGCCGCCCTTGTTGTGCGGTTTGGACTCGATGAGGATGGCGTTTTCGTCGACAGCGTCACCGGCCTCGACGGTGCTGGGCAGGAACGGCATAGCGTGGTGGCCAGGGGTACAGTCGTAGTGGTGGACCACGACTGGTTCGGCCGCGGGAGGGTGCCTAGGCTGGGCACGGGAGTCGGCGTGCGTGTACAACACGGGTGACAGCGCAGAATTGTTGATGAAAGAATGACGGTGGCGGGTATGTGTGACGATGCGTACTGATGGGAGGGATTGGGTTGTCGAGAGTTGAAAAGGGCAGCAGGGCAGGAGGGCAGCAGGGCAGCAGGGCACCAGCGTTGGCGCGGGAGCTGGCGTAAGCGCCTCGATTAATCGTACGAATACGCCTAAAACAAGGGCCGACTGGAGATGGAAACTGGGCGGTGCAGCCGGTGCGAAATCGGCCAAGCGTCGTTGGAGGACTGCCCCAGTGGTGTGACGCCGAGAGCGGCTTGCGTCTGCAGTTCAGTGGGCAGTTCAGTGGATAACAGTCCCAGTGAATCTCATCCGAGAGATGGTAGATGGTGGGATGCCCTTGCAGGTCGGTGACTGACAGAAATTCAATTCAGGCATCCCAGACACTTGGCCAGCCCCTCAGGTCAGTTGGTCAGGTACCTGCTGCAGCCATCTGAAACAGGCTGGCTGCGTTTGAGAAGAAAAGGCAGTTGCGCTGAACGAAAGCAGCGCCACGGCAAATTTTCAGTGGCTGGATGCTCTGTAGGTATCTAGGTGGCGCTGTGGCTATGGCGGATTTGGCACACGCTCGGCCTTTGTTAGTGTGGTTGTAGAGCCCAGCAGCTCAACACTAACAAACATCATTGTTCAATGACGTCAGATTCGTATTCGGATTTGTCGTTTGCGAGTCACCACAAAACTTGGGTCGAATTTCGTCGTTGGACAGTAGGCCACCAGAAAACCTGCGTGATGGAAATCTTGGTACTGTCATCGTTGGATGCCGGCTCATTGAACCCGGCCAACCGGCCCATGCCTGGCAACCTGGCTGGCAATCGGATCTATTGTTTCATGGCTGGAGGTATGGGCCAGCTTGTTGTATAAGAAGCCACATCTGACGTCGACGATGACGGTGCCCGCGCCAGCGCATCCAGGCACCACGGCTCTCTCCCACGATACCATGTCGACTGTTGCAGGTCAATGATGTATGCAACAATGAGAAATAATTTCAAGTTGACGGGCCATGGCGGTTTAAAGGTGGAACAACACTTGATGCCCAAGGCTCTACAGTAGGGGTCATCAGAGGCCCCGATACTCCGACAATGCCGTCACCTAGATGGATGCCAACTGTCTAAATCCACGACCGGGCTGAAGGAGTAGGGCGCATCCCGCGCGTTCCTAGCTTCGCGTGGCTAGCTTTTTCAATTTACCCAAACCTCGGGGTGCAGCTGATTGAATCAGGTGTTGCACGGAATTGGTTCTCGGTGTGTTGTTTGCTGCTGTGTCTTCGGCAGCTTCGGACGCTAGAAGCACGAGAGAATCTCGGGCTGCTACATAGTCGCCACACCATAAGGAACCAACCTACAGCCTGCCTCGACTGAATCTAGATGGCACTTACAAAAAAAAGCGTTTTGACGTTTTGTATGAAGCCTGTATGATGGCGATAAGCA
Organism: Samsoniella hepiali; assembly: GCA_001455915.2. Taxonomy (NCBI): domain Eukaryota; kingdom Fungi; phylum Ascomycota; class Sordariomycetes; order Hypocreales; family Cordycipitaceae; genus Samsoniella; species Samsoniella hepiali. Next base: position 1,589,027 of record LNDK02000066.1, on the reverse strand, counting down.
ATATTAAGCATCACAGGCCGGTATATACGCAATCAGAGAAATCTTGATTCTCGTACTAACAGCACGTAAAGGACCAAAGTGGCTGATGCCCATACATCATGGCCAGCAATACCAGCAATACCAGCAATACCAGTTTCAGAACTATCATAATTGCCCCTACCAGCTGATCAGGGCAAAGGTCATTTGGACAAAAAAAGAGAAAGAAAACCGGATCGTGCAGCAATCAGAAGCGCGGTACGGCAACGCCGGAAACAGCATTTGGCTGGCCCGCTGCCCATGCCGACCGAATGTGGGCTCGCAGCGCTGTGGTGAGCTGTCGCCCACCGAAGCCTTCACTGGATACCGTGGCGGACTTTAGCAGGAGCCTGTCGGACCCCGGGTCCGTGATGCAGCTGTCACGTCAGTGGAAGGAAGAAAATAAAACGGAAGCATGAATAACGCTGTTGGATTAATTGGAATTGAATTCCAACACATGTTGCTGTTGAAGTCGTGGAAAATGCTGATAAAAATCATGATAAGCACCCGCCGTCTACTGCTTGCTTGGTCATCTAGGGCCAGCCTTACAAACAAACTCTACCGAAGTTAGCGCCTCGTTGGTTGACGGGCTACAGGCAGCTTCAGCGCTGTGGCAGCCCCCCGGGCAGGCCCCGGAGCTGCCGCTTCCAGAAGGTCGAGCGCTGGAGAGGTCCACCAACAAGGCTGGCCTGGAATCTCCCGCCAAACCCGCCCGCAGTAACGTTGATGGGCTAAATTTTTTCTTGGCTCCGTAATTGGGTACCTGTGGATGAGGGATGATTGAGTGAGATCCAGGCGCCGGAACAGTGAAGCTGCAGGTACTTTCCGGCTCGCTCACCTTTCCTGCCTGACACATGCTCACGACAAAGTTCAAGCCCGCCGTTCCATGTCGTTCTTCTCTTGTTCCCACCCGCCGCCACCCGCCAGCTGGTAGACATTAAAGCTTCGGCAAACCCCCTCCTCCTCCTTCTAGTCCAATTCCGTCTTGTCTCTTGGTTTCTGTCCTCTTCATCTCTCGTCTCTTGCTCTCTTCAATTCGCTCAATTATTATACCCTACAGTCGATATCAGAGCCAAGCCTGCCAAGGCCAAATCCCGTCCCCATTTCGGTCCTGTCGGAACCGGACCCTCTGCTCCCTCGACGGCCCCTCCAGGCTCCTTCTACCCCGCCACACCTCCTTCATATATGTTTCTGCGCTCTGCCAAGCGCAATTATTACATCAACGATCTGCATCGCCGCCGACGACTTGCTAGTCTCTTCATTTTGTCGCCGCTGCTCGCCTCCCGTGCCTGAGACTGGGATTTTCCTTCCTATAGGGCTCCTAGCTCCCGTCTCGACCTTGCCCTGCTTTCGCCCAGCCTTTCTCTTCTCGACATCGCTCCCGCATCTCCCGTCTACACAATGGCAGACAGCAACAGCAACAACTCGGGCGTCACAAGCCCTGTGTCTTCTGCCTTTGGCATGCCCAAAGGTGGAAGTCCCCGCGTTAGCACCAGCGCCCGCCACAGCATGATCATTCCCAGTCCCGACAAGATGAGCCTCGATCAATTGAGCTTCGACAAGAGACACCAGGACCTCCGCGATGAGGTCCGCGCCCAGTCCCCCTCCCGCACTGCTGTCCATTCCGAGGCCACCCGCAGAATCCTCGCCGGACTCGATGGAGGCTCCGAATTCAGCAAAACGTCGGGCTCGGGTCGCTCCAGCATGGATAGCGTCCGCAGCACCTCCAGCGCCGACTGGCCAACTCACCCTTGGGAGCTCAACACCATCAGCCAGCTCGCCACTCTTCCTGTTGGCTCAGAGGTCAACTTCAGAGCCCGAATTCACACCCAGCGCCAGCTCTCCAAGGCTCTCGATTTTCTCCTGCTCCGTGACCAGACTCACTCCGTCCAAGGTCTACTCACCCGCGAAAACATGGACATGGTCAGCTGGGTCCAGAAGCTTCACCCAGAGTCCCTGATCCAGGTTCATGGCACTCTCAAGGCCCCTCCTGAGCCCATTCGCTCCGCCACTCTCCAAAACGTCGAGGTCGAGATCCAAGCACTGCATCTCGTCACCGCCGCCCAGAACGCACCCTTTAGCAACTATAAGCCCCCCGAGTCTCTTCGCAACCGCATGGCGGCTCGTATCCTTGACCTGAGACACCCTGCCAACCACGCCCTCTTCCGCATCCGCTCCATGGTCACCGCCAAGTTCAGAGAAACCCTCGACAACCTGGGCTTCGTCGAGATTAATACTCCCAAGCTGCAGCCCGCCGCCACCGAAAGTGGTGCCGCCGTCTTCAAGGTCAACTACTTTGGCCGCAACGCCTTCTTGGCCCAAAGTCCGCAGTTGGCGAAGCAAATGGCCGTCTCTGGCGACTTTGGCCGTGTTTTCGAAGTTGGTCCGGTCTTCCGCGCTGAAAACTCAAACACACATCGCCACTTGACAGAATATACTGGTCTGGATATTGAAATGGCCATCGAGCACGACTACCACGAGGTCATGGACGTTCTCGACGAATTTCTCAAGTCTGTCTTCAAAGCCGTCTATGCCATGCCCGAGGTCGCTGTCGTGCAAAAGCGCTGGCCCAGCAAGGAATTCAAGTACCTCGATGAGACGCTAATTCTGGACTTCCGTGAGGGTATCAAGATGCTCCGCGACGACGGCCGCAATGTCGAGGAAGAGGATCTATCCACTCCCGACGAGATGCGTCTCGGTGAGCTTGTCCGCGAAAAGTACGGCACTGACTACTACATTCTCGACAAATTCCCTGCCAATGCACGCCCTTTCTATACTCACAAAGACCCCGAGGACCCCTTGTGGACCAACTCGTTTGACATCTTCATTCGCGGCCAAGAGATTTGCTCTGGTGGCCAGCGTATTCACGATGCTCAGGAGCTTCGAACCAACCTCGCCGCTGCTGGCATCGGCGAGGAGGGTATGGAAGACTACCTCGCCGCTTTCGACCTCGGCGCACCTCCCCACGCCGGCGCCGGTCTCGGTCTAGAGAGAATTGTTGCCTGGATGCTCGAGCTCGGCGATGTTCGCTACGCATCTCTGTTCCACCGCGATCCCAAATCTCTTCCTGAGCGCAAGCAAACCGCTCTACCCCACCCCGATGCCGACACCACCAAGACACTGGAGTCGGCGCCTTCCATCGAGAAGCTCATTGCCAATTACGGTGATGCTTCTAACACGTCATGGCTGGATGAGAGATTCCTCATTTGGAGACACACCACTGGTGCCGCCATTGGTTATGTAAGACAGGGCAAGTTCGCCATGGTCACCGGTGACCCTCTTTGCGACGCCTCGCAGTACAAGACCATCACCGCCGCTTTCATCAAATACGTCACAGCGGAGCTGCACCTCGTCCCCATCTGGATGCTTGTATCGTACGAGGTGCAAAAGATCCTCGGCCGCGACATGGGCTGGCGCACACTGTCTTGCACCGAGGAGCAGCGTGTCAACGCCGACAAGGTTGCCGCCTCCAACGACGGCCCCAAGGCCCGCCGCGTCGAGCGCGAAGGCGTTAAAGTTCACGAGGTTAAGGCTGACGAGGACTTTGTCCGCCGCGCGGACCCCGCCATCGAGGCCTGGAAGGCCAACCGTAAGGGCAAGCAGGTTCACCTGACCGAGGTCCGTCCCTGGGTCGACAAGGAGCACCGCCGGTACTTTGCCGCCGAAAAGGACAGCAAGGTCCAGGCCATGGTTGTGCTCGCCAAGCTGTCGCCCAAGCACGGCTGGCAGGTCAAGTGGGCGCTCGACTTTCCCGGCGCCGTCAACGGCGCCATCGAGGTGCTCATCGGCCTCGCCCTGTCGTCCGTCTCGGGCCAGGTCACCTTTGGCGCCGGCGTCTCCCAGAAGCTCACCGCTGGCGAGCACCTCCACGGCATCCGCGCCCGCTTCCTCGCTGGTACCTATAGCTCCATTGTCGAGAGCCTGGGCCTGCGCCGCAAGGCCAACTTTCGCAGCAAGTTTGGCGCCCTCGGCGAGTCCGTCTACATTTGCTACCCCAAGCACGGCGTCGGCCTGCGCGACTTGCGAGAGATTATCAAGTTTTTCCAAGACTAAAAAAAAAAGACAACTGAACCATACCCTGAAAATCTTTTTGGACTTTCTCTTTTCTTTTTTGGTCTAGCTTGCATATTCTACGTCCTACGTCCACCGTGTGACTTCTGTTTCTTTTTTTTTCTTTTTTTTGCGTATCATTTTTGTTGGATAGAGTAGATCTATTTATACCGTCTCTTTTACATTCCAGCTGTCAACGATGATGAACACGGGAGGGGGGTGGGCTTTTGGTCTTTCGGAGGTATGGGAGGAAAATGGTTGAACATGATACCAATGGCATACGCTTTCTTAACTTTTTTTTCAATAAAACAACTCTTGAACTGATGCATTTCTTCACTGTGGGCGTGACTTTGACCATCCAAAACCGAAAAGGCTTCGACACGTGTATGATTCGCTGCTGCTACTACCTAACTAGCTGCTAACTAACATCTTGGCGCTTGGCCTTGCTTCAATAATCTTGCACACCCCGTTTTACAGAACGCGCGAAGAGCATGAAACCGCTTCGATCTTTTTGCCATTAAAGTGACAGAGTCGAGGTAAGGCAGAGAGAATAAGTCACGGAGACAACACACTTGAGATGGTATCATGTGGCAAAAGTATCTCATTCACCAATATACAATTTGGTAACCGGCTTATATAGATAACAACTAAAACAGAGATCCGACATTTTTTGTATTCATTATGACATGGACGCATTCCAGGCAACGTTCACACAACCCATGGAGCAGAGCCCCAATTAGTCAAAGACATCAGCCATGAAGCGCTCGTTGCGCATCTTATCGAGCCAGGCACGTGCCTCTTCATCCGTGACAACCTTGTCCCGCTTCGCTTGCGCATTGTCCTTGACCAGGTCGACGCAGATATCCTCGATGCCCTTGCCTACAGCTCTGCTGCCGCACAGGTACAGACGCGCACCCTGGTCCCACAGGTCAAAGATGTCCTGGCGGTCCTTGGAGACGCGGTCCTGGACGTACTTGCAGCCATCCGACTGGTCCGTGGCGCGCGAGTAGGCGCGGCGCACGTCAATGGCGCCCATCTTTTGCCACTCGGCAAACTGCTCGGCGTACAGGTCGTCCTCGTCGGGCGAGCGGCAGCCAAAGAAGAGCACGGCGGGGGCGAGCTTGCGACCGGCGGCAATCATGGCAGCGCGCTCCTCGGCGAAGCCGCGGAAGGGCGCGAGGCCGGTACCGGCAGCCACGCAGATGATGGGCGTCTTTTCGGTATCGGCGGGGAGATGGAAAGCAGCCGAGGGACGGACGGCCACATGGATCCTGTCACCTTCACGGAGAGAGGAGAGATAGTGGCTGGCGACACCCACATGCTGTCCTTGGCCAGAGTGGGCTGGCACGTCAAGAAGGGAGTAGGTCAGGGTGACTCTGGTAGGGTCAACAAGAGGCGAGGAGGAGATAGAGTACTGGCGAATGCGCATGGGAGGAAGCATGGCAAGGAAAGATTCAAAAAGCAGGCCAACGGCAGGGAACTTCTCCAGCAGATCAAGAACAGAAAGTCGCTTCGCAGTGACTTCCTCGGAGAATTTATCTCCAACTAGCCCCTTGAGCGCGGTCACAGTCTGCTTGTCCTCGGTCGAGTCAATCATGGCCTGGATATTTCTCTTCGTGGCAGGCTGGCTCAGCTCAACATAGGCGCCCAGGACGTTGGTGGCGGAGATTGGAACGCCAGTGGGCAGTGTCGTAGGCCCGTTGGCAGTAATGGTGAAGGTGGCATCCCAGCTAAGCGAAAAGCGACGGAAAACACGAGCAATAGTAGCTGCAGGGTTGAATGGCAGGACGGCCAAGTAATCGCCAGCTTTGTAAGTCATACCGGTAGGAAGTCTGATCTCAATATGTTTTTTGGCAGCCTTTGCTCCATTGTTGAGTACCTTGGTTTCAATGACAGAAGCCTCCTCAACATCCTGTCGGAGAGTTGCCTTGCGAGGGTTCGTAATCTCCACGACAAGGCCAGAGCTGCCCTGGCCGTCTTGACTCTCTGTGGCACCATACTTCTTCGTCAAGGCGGGCCACAGGCTCTCGTCCTCCCAGGTCTCGAAGTCGCTGAACATGTCACGATCAGCGGCGTCGGTACCCGTCATAGGAAGGATACGGTCGGCACCACGGTCGGCCATGGTAGCGTCGACAAGCTTAGGAATCTTGTGGAACGTCTGGGCCCAATCGTGATGGCCGCAGCCAAAGACGGCATATGATACATTCTCCAGCTCATTACCCTTTAGGCTCTTGAGCCAGTCGACGAAATGAGCAGCATTGGAGGGCGGTTCACCTTCATAAGAGGCAGTGACGATAACCACAGGGCGGTCAGTGGGAAGCTTCTGATTGACGTTATCCAGTGGGCCAATCTCAGTGACCTTGAAGCCATGCGCACCAGCATCGGCAGCAACTCTCTGGGCCAGAGCTTCGCAAGTGCCGCTGTTGGAGCCATAGAAGACGCACATTGGCTTGCCATCACCAGCAGTGGCAGCGGTCTGAGATTCAGCCGCCTTAGCCTTGGCCGCCTTGGGATGAGCCGTGCCACTCTTAAGCTGGTCCTCGAGCTCAGTGGCAGTCATACCATGACGAAGAGTTGCGCGCATGAAGAAGTTGTGAGGCTTGACGGTAAGGGTTTCTTGAATTTCGAGGGTATAGTTGGGATCGTCAAGGGTAAAATTGAAGTTTTGGAACAACATGGCCATGGCGAGGATCGCTTCTTGCCAAGCAAAGGGTCTGCCAATGCATGCACGCTTCCCATTACCAAAAGCCTTCCAGGCGTTGGGGAATTCCTTGTTGAGACGGGCGAAATTCTCGTCATTCATGCGCTCAGGCTTGAATTCAGCAGCGTCGTCACCATAGACAGCAGGGTCGAGATGGGATTTGGCGAGGAGTAGAGTAAGACGATGCGCCTTGGGGATAAAGTATTTGCCACCGAGCAGAGTGTCCTCTTTCGCCTCGACACTGAAGGCTGGAATAGAAGCATTGACGCGCAAAACTTCGCGCAGGACCTGGACGGGGATGTGTTAGTAGTGCGTCAAAGCAGGTGGGCTGGCGATGGCAGCGACAAAGGGCTAAAAACGTACAGCTTGGATGTAGGTAAACTTGGAAATGTGCTCCACGGTGATGCGGTTTCTGCCCACGACAGAGTCAACTTCTTCTTGAACCTTGCGATACTCAGCAGGATGCTTGAGAAGCTGGTAAAAGGCGAAGGAGAGCATTCCCGAAGTGGTCTCGTGGCCAGCAATGAGAAAGGTAATAAGCTGATCCGTAATGCTTGCGTCAGTAAGCGTCTGTCCGTCTTGAGGATCCTTGCCGTCAAGCATGGCAGTGAGAAGATCTTTTCGTTCGCTAGGATTCTTCTTGCGGTTGGCGACAACCTCGTCGGCGACGTCGCGCATGGTCTTGATATCTTGTTCGTATTTTTCGTCGGCGGCGCGGTAGAAAAACGCGGGCGCAAACGGCGGGCGGCGGCCACGGGCGCCACACTCTGTCAGGAAATCACCCATGGCCTGGACAAAAGGGTGAAGCTCCTCGCGGTAGTACGAGTTGAAGCGATAGTCCATGGCGCAGAGGGCGATTGTATCGAGGGCGAGTCGGGTGAAGTCGTCGGAGGCGTTGATGCGATCACCCGAGTGGCGGGCAAACTTCATGGCCATCTGCGAGGCAATGTCGTGCATCTCTCCAAACATGTTGCGGATGGACAGGGGGCCAAATGCAGGAACGAGAATGCGATGAGCTTTGCCCCAGTTTGGCTCCGTCTCCGAGTCGGCGGTAAAGAGGCCGTCGTGAACGGCGTTGCGAACCTTGCCAAGCGTACCGGCGACAGTTTTCTTGAAACGGCGCTCGTCGCAGGCATCATTTACAAGCTCGCGGGAGTTGACAACGCAAAAGGCGCTGCCACCTAGGCGCAGGCGATAGATTTCACCTGGTGCGCGTTCGATGTTAGTGGGCGGACGATGAAGACTATGGTGAGCCGAGACTACTTGCCATATGTGTCTGCGAGACGCTTAAGGTCATTGATAGGGCTGGTGCGCATCTCGCCAAGGTTGCCAATGAATGGCAGACCCGGAGGCTCGGGGATGGGGATGGACTCGGCCATTGTGAAAGTATTGGTTCGGGAGGAGGGTATTGCGGTCGTCTGGGGGTCGAGCAGAACATGTTAGCGGAATGACAGCTTGAGGAATTGAGAATGTCGAGAAATGGAGGATAATAATGATGATTATGACGATGGCAAAGTCGAATTGAGATTGTGTGCATCTTGTATAAGAAAATTTGTCGAGCGTTTGCTTGGTGTTTGGTGTTTGGTGGAAGCAGTGCAGCGACAGGACGAGAAGGAGGGGCACGTACCAAAGGTTGGGAGCTCCCAATGTCGTAGTTGCGGTGTTGGCCAGTTTATAGCGTAGGCGAAGCTGGCATACACTTTTTGGAATACCAGAGAGCACAGGTGAAATAGAGGCCAGGTCGTATCACTGGCAATTGATGTATTGGTAGAATGTAAAGCTCTAGAAGATTGAGGCGCGCTGGGTCAATGTTTGACGATGGCGGAGGGGGCCGTCCAGCTTATAAACGGAAGCTACCTAGCTCAGCTACACAAAAAACCTAACTCGACCGTGGATGACGACGGGGCGGGTCAGAAAACTAGACAGAGTGCAAAGACTCCGGTTCGATGAGCTAGCGACGTTAAAAAAAAAATCTACTCGGTGTGGTACGGCGCCGCCCAGTGCGGCGGTGGTCAGCATTTCCGGCGCAGCGACAAGTCCGGGCTGAGACAGACCAACGAGGGGTCTCACACAAAAACACCGTACCCAGTTGCCAGCCAAGGTACTACTGAACCAAAAAAAAATGCGCCTAAAATAAAAGGACTCTGTAACAGAGTACGAGAATATCATCGAGCCAAATTGCAAAGTGGCCCATCCATCGGCATTGTGGCGCGCATTAGTTATGGCAGGGCCCCGCCCGGCCGGCCGGTGGCCCCGAGAATGCCATACCACTAGTTAGTCAAGGCCGATGCGTCGACTCCGCCTGATGGGGAACAAATTGCTAAAATCCAGCAAGTGATTGGTGACGATGTGTGCTGACTGGGTGCGCCGCCACGGGGTTTTCCCTCGTCGTCCGGCCTTGCGTGGCCTCTGCACATCCCTGCTTCGGCGTGGGGGATTCGCACCGGCCGGTAGTTGTGATGAGATGGGTGCGCGGCGAGCACAGGGTTTCTGCATTGCAAAAATCTAATTGTGACGGTCCATCGCCAACGGCATGTCAGCGTCATTATTCTCTTTCGTATCGTACGAGTGATGATTGGTGGCTGGCTGAAGCCAAGACGACAGAAGCTGCCGCAAACAGTATAACAGCATCAGGCATTGACAGTCGACTGCCACTACTCCATTATAGGCTTCTGTGGCTTCGTCTCGAATGTCCTTTAACTGAGACGCCTCTTGTGCGCCACTTGCAACAAAGTTTCTTTGACGGCCCATCGAACATCAACTATGCAATTGTCGCCTCTTTCGAATTATAATTCATGTCTCATCTCCTTGGCAGGCTGTACGTGACGCAGCACGAGGCTGAGTTTGTGTCCTCGCTCCAGTGCCATCAATCGCTTTCCTGCGGCACCGGGGTTTTGCGCGGCGCCGAGTCGGACTTTTGACGACTTTGCTGTGGCAAAGCAGGCAAAGCAGGCAAAGCAGAGGACGGCAATCTGTACCGGGCCGCTCGCGGGCCCTGGCGGGGTCGTCTTGCCTCTACCTAAACTCCCTAACCACTGTAACAGAACCCCGAGCCAGGCCAGTCGGCGCAATGTCCACTGTATTTGCCAAGGTCGCAGAGGCACAGTCGTCCAAGAGCATTGCCACACACCAAGGCCTACTAGTACCTCAGCAACTCAGCAACTCAGTTGCTCAGGTACCTATGCACCTAAATTTAGTCTCTCGCAGGGCTCGGACAATACACCCGCACCCGCTTTTCCCGTCCATCTATCTCTACAACCGATTATCATCGACTCCGTTCCTTAATTCAATGCAAAAGGAAATGAATAGCGCTTCTGCTATCCTCCAACTTGATTGCATTTTTATCCAAGTACTGCCTGACTCCCACTTCTTTTTACCGGTTTACCCAAATTCTTCCATTCTTCGCCCTGGCTCATCTCCACCCCATCTCCATCCATCAACCCCCTCCCTCGCCCATGACAGACCGACCGTAAGCCCAGCAACTCATCTTGCCCAATGTCCATTCATTGGTGGAGCGGTAACGCCGCCGCCCCGGAAGTCGGTGTGTCGAGCTAGCATCTCCAGCTGACCTTAGTCTGCAAAGAAGTGAATTGACGTATCCGTGCAGCATACGTACCCTACACCGTAGCCGCCATAGCTTGCCTTTCCGCGACCGACTACCCACACACAAGGTCACATTGGCAGCCCAGAGCACCTTTCAAAAGACCAATTACTATCGCTGTTCGGTCTCCTAACAAAAGAAGCCAGGTCTTATGCTGGAAGCTAGTGTAATACAAAATGAATGCGCATTCTGTGCGCTTCCGGCCAACGTTTCTGTCCCAGCCTCGTCCCATCTTCGACCGATTGTCATTGAGAAGCCCAAAAGTCCTCTGTCCTCTGTGAAGCCACACTGTGTTCCCTCAAACTATCCACAAAGGAAAAGAAAAGAGAGAATGAACAAGCTATAACGCAGCAATGGAAACAAATAAACAAACGCCGGTTTGGAAAATACAACATCATCTCCTATAAACAAAACCTGGTAGCAAAACTCTCCTCGAAACAAAGTAACAGAGCCTAGACCAAGGCAAATATCCCCGTCTGCTTTTGAACGTTTACTATTCCCCTCTCCGTCTTATGACTGGCTGCCTCCGCCCACGAATCGCCCCCGGAGCCATCTCATCGGCCCGCTGCCCGTGTTGCTCGATTGGTCACCCTCCCCAGACCCTGTCCGCCGGCTGCTCTGCGACGGGCTGCGCTCCCTCATGCTCCTCCCTCCCTCGCCGACTGCCACTCTAGGGCTAGTCGGTGACATCGAGCTGCGTCTTTGGAGTTGTGAGGTGTCGTAGCTAAATCCTGCGGATGGGCCCTGAGATCCGTCCCGCTCGCCCTGCTGAGAAGAGAGATAGCGCATCGCTTCGTTGAGGCGCGTCTGACTCTGATTCGGTGGCCGCGAGGATCCGAATGGCGGGGGCGTATGGGCCAGTTGGCTGTCCCATGATGGGTTAGTCGATGACGATGATGCTTGTGCAGGCCCATCACCCAGAGCATCTGATGGCGTCGGAGCGCTCAGTTGTCCACGCTGACGCAGTTGTTGGTGCTCAATATCATTTTGCTGATGTTGCAGCAGCTGCCGCAGCTGCAGCTGCGGGCCTGGCCGGTACTCTGCCGTACTTCTGCGTGCACTTTGCTCTATCGGAGCACGACATACAGGACAGGTATTGTGTTGTTTTAACCACAGCACAACACATTCCTCGTGAAATAAGTGACTGCATGGTAGGGTCACTACTACCTCGCCCACCTTCATGCCGTCAATGCAGATCGTGCAGTCTGTGTTGCCTTCGACGTTTCTCAAATCCTCATCGACGGTCCTGCGCGGCAGGTCAGCCAATCCTTGATCTGAAGCCGGTGGTGCCCCACCCAACGACGGCGTATTTGCTGCGTCCATCATCAGACTCGAAATAACTCGGTCCAGGCCCGCTTGGGAGTACACAACGTCCCCATGCACCCCGTTGTTGATCATACTAATGATATTTGCGAGGTTACTCGCCAGGTTCACACCCTCGTTGCTACTTTGCTCGCCTGCCGCGTTGAGAGTTTCACCTGTGAGTTGGACCCCGAAATCGCGGAATGCGCTGGTAAACAGTCTAGTACATTGTTAGTGCCCAAGTGACATGTGGTATAGCTGGAGAAAAACGAAGAAACTCACGTTGAAAAGGGCTCAAATCCGAACGGCGTGGGAGGTCTATCGGGGGAAAAGAATGTCACGGAACCCTGTGATGTCTCGTTGGCCCACTCAACACGTCCTCCGCCATTCTGAGATGCCTCATGGAAGCGATTGATCAAGTTTGCGTGGTTCTCCCCTGTTGTGAAAGGCATACCAATAGTCGACACGACATTGAGAAACCTCTCTACAGATTGCCTAGGCCGGGTGTCGAAGTGATCGGCACCCTCACCCACTTGCGTCGAGTCACCGTGCCCGAACCCGTTTGGGTCCACGTGCTCGTCTATATCCGCCACTTCTGGGTCGGAGTCGTCGGCTTCATCTTGGTCCTGATAATTTCCATGTATTTCGGGGATATGTGCCGAATTATCACCAGAGTCATCGGAGTCGTCTGAGTCGTCCTCGCGTGCTTGACGCGGGTCATTCTCCACACTCACCTGGACGGAGAGGCAGTGTTAGCAACCAAATGCTCCTGTGTATAAAGGTTGCTGCCAAATAGACAAGGGGGGGTCGCTTACGATTTCTGTAATGTCGCTCTGGCAAGAGGGACACTGTAATCCATACCCAACCCGATACCATTCGTAAGCGCACGCATGACAGTACACAACCTCACGGTCCGTTGCATCGAGATGCTGAGCATGGTGCGCCTGGGAAGCCATCTGGTCTTGCCTGCGTTGATATGCACCCAAGGCGCTCAAGCCAAGGCCAACCGCGAGACCGGCGAGGCGGAGTGCGCGTGAAGCCAGACTGAAAGGCTATGGTGGCAAGGCGGGATGTGTCAGGCTACTAGTGCGCGGAGCAAGACCGAGCTGTAGCGAGCTCGCTTCGTAGGTGCGGTGTCTTCGATACTTATGCGAGGAGAAGGCTTCCGAATAAAGAGGGTTGAATAGTAGGCATGCGCTCATTCAAAGACGCGGCGAGAGGCTAAATAAATGGTGCCGGTTTTCTAGCAGAGGTGATGGTGGCCGTATGTCGGGACCCTGCGCTTGCGTGACAGCCGTATAGCGGTGAGTCGCGGCGGCGGCAGTGGGGATTAAAGTGCCAAAAACGAAAGGAAAAGGGTATCAAGGGGAGAAGGAAGCAAAAGCAAAGATGGAGAAAGCGTGGGAATGAGAAGAGGGCAGATAGGTGAAAGGACAAACGTGGTTGAAGAAGGATTCTTGGATGTTCAGGTGCTTTGTCACTGAATAATCGGGTCGTGCGGCTTCCATGCCAGGACTGGCTGTAGCGGGGGAGGCGAGTGCCTACCTACCTAGGCAGGTCCCCGTAATTGGGTACTTATTCAGCGCACTTGCAAGGGCGCAATTGTAATGTACCTTTTCAATAGACGTCGCCCGGCGCGCGGGAAGCTACTGTCAAACATGGCGTCAAACCTGCAGATGCAAGGAAGGAATTTTAGCTATGTTTTGCTCACGATGAGGATTATCAACGTATCAATACGCAGTCGCGATACGTTTGCGAGAAAAAGGCAGCCCTTCTTTTTGGGGCGGCGAGCTGGGCGAGGCGCCTGACCTGGAGATCATCTACCGCCTCGTAAATAGTGCCTGTGTTCAGTGACGGGAGTACAAGAGAGTCAAGCTGACAGAAAGTGGCGCACCCGAGTCACAACATTAGGTCATAATGGTAGTTAGCCTCTATGAGTGTTATATTCAACGATAGTTTTTTAATGACATTGCGGTAATCACTTGGAAAGTGGTCCATCACCAGGTGATGTAGCCTGTTGTAATGATACCGCAGCACCAAACTTTGCAAGACGGCAGCAGATGTTTCGACCTGTCCGCGCCAGTAGTTTGACAAAGAAAAGTTTTGATATGACTCCTCTACCGTCTGTTTATATGTACAAGTCAAACCGCTTCCGCGCCCTTCTTCATCTTACAGTACTTTTATGCCATTATTGAGTCTTGTTCTGCTCCGACTGCGTGTTCTCCTCCTTGTCCCACTGAATCAACTGCTTCGACCAGCTATTGGCAAATGAAAAGGTTAGCACCATGTATCTCGTCTGACGCAGCGCCCACTACCCCAGCATTTAGATGTCCCTTGCGTAACCGCCTTCCGGGTGATGTACGTACCGTCTGCTAGGATACCACTCGCCGGGTTGGGGCTTGTGCGCCCACTTCTCGCGGTCGGCGCCAAACTTCCAGGTAACGGCGACAATGCCAAAGATGACGGCGCCGGCAATCAGAGTGTTGCCCCTCCAGTTGGCAGGCTGAGCGTACCAACCACCAGCCGGCGACCAGACGTGTTTGGGGTAGCTGTTTTCGTGGGTGATTAGCTCCGTGTTCGCGGTTTTCTGTCCTTCGTTTTCCGTCCGAGGCTGTCGTCGAGTGCGGTCGGTCCGGGGGGAAGGTATTGGCGACAAAACTTACGGAATCTTTCCACCGCCACCCTATCGCGTTGTTAGCAAGATTCGCAGCCGCAATGCCATCAGGGAACCATAATCTCACCATTTTTAATCAATTGTCAGTGGACGCTGCGTTGTGCTTGATATTTGGTTGCGCAATTGCCGTCGTTTTGATGGGCGTGCTTTCGGCAGCCAATGGTGAGCGTGCCAATTCCACGCAGGGTCGCTGTGGCGGGGCCAGGTTAATCCGACGCCGAGCTTCCCGGCGCCGCAAATTAGCACCTGCAAAGCCAGGTAACCCCCATATCCAAAGCTCACACGACTCCAGCAGAACTTTTTCCCGCGAACCCTTGTATAATAACCACGACTCGACATAAACAGCCATTCCCTTTTTTCTTCGATCCAATCCACGCAGCTACCCCCCTTCTGATCAACTTTGGGGTGATTGGGTGTCGACAATTCTTTTTTAGCTCTTGTTCTTTGCTTAATAGTTTGACTGGGTCTCGAGCAGATGAAGAGGTTACGGGTGTCACAATGGAACGGCCATTTGCGCCAGGCTGCTCGGCAAGGAGTTGCCGCCGTGCCTAGACGGCACGCTCTCTCGATATCCGCGCGCTGCCAATCGACGACGGCAACCACCGAACCATCCACCCTCACCGACGACATCCCCCTCGAGGGCGCCTTTGCCCACCACAACCCGCTCCCCTCGCCGCCCCCTGCCCGCGCTCTCGAGTCGGCCAAGCTCGCGGCGCTGCACGCCCGTCTGGCACTGCCGCAGTCGATCCCCCTACAAACGATAGCCCGGGCCCTCGTCACGCCCACGGCGGACGGCAACCAAAACTTCAACAATGCTAGCCTCGCGGAGCTGGGCCGCTCCATCGTCAACTACCACGTCCTCGAGTACCTCGTCTGCAAGTGGCCGCGCCTGCCCATTGCCGTCCTCTACGAGGCCCTGCGCGCCTTTGCCGGTCGCGAGTCCTTGGAGCAGGTCGCGCGGCGCTGGGGTGTCGACGCCGCCGCCGCCCCCGGCGAGGAGGTTGACCCGGGCCTGCTGCAGTGGAAGCCGGACCCCGTTGTCGCGCCCAACTCGCGCTGGGCCTACGTCCGCGCCGAGGCGGAGCGTGGCAATCATTACCGTCGCGGCATGAGCAGCCGTGTCGTTCTCGATGACGCCTTTGGCGACACCTATCAAGCAGCCGGCGAGGGCCAACCCGGCGTGGCCAAGATGCAGGCCGCCGCGTACACGTCGTTTGTCGAAGCCGTCGTCGGTGCCATCTACGCACACTCTGGCGCCGACACGGCCAAGACGTTTGTCAAGTCACACATCCTGTCCCGCGACATTGACCTCGGTCGTATGTTCCAGTTCCAGCTGCCGACGCGCGAACTGGCCATGCTATGCGCACGTGAGGGCTTCGAGCCGCCGCGCGCCCGCCTCGAGAGCGAGACGGGTCGCCGATCGCGCACGCCCGTCTTCATCGTGGGCATCTACAGCGGCGCAGAGAAGCTCGGCGAGGGTGCCGGCGCCAACCTCGACGTCGCCCGCCGCGTGGCGTCGATGAATGCCCTCAAGGCGTGGTACATGTACAGCCCCGGCAACAAGGTCCGCGTACCGAGCGACATGACGCAGCCCGACGCCAAGCCCTGGAAAGCACCGCACATTGACATTGGCGAAATCATCTAAATGAAAAAACGACTGCCCCCAAAAATACTCATAAGAAAGCGAAATCGGTCTTGCATGGTGAAGAGAGTGGAGGCGGAAGAAGGAGGGTGTAACTCTCTTTTTTGTATGAACATGACGGTGTGCGAGTCAAGGAATAAGGCATAGAAACTCTGAAAATGGCCAACGTGGCGGTTCTTCTCGGGCGAAAAAAGTAAACGCCCTCTTGTACAACTCTTTTTTTTATCTTAAACCTACATCTGTACAATAACCAAAATGTATTTTGAAATTTCCACAAACAAAGGGGAATCCAAACATGTAGTCAAATGGTCAACTCTCAGTAGCACCTGGCTACTTGCACTGTCGCCAGTTTTTCTCTAGTCCTTGCCGTAATGTACAGCGTCTAGTACAAAAATAAATAAAAATCAAATCAAAGAAACCGTATTTGTTAGCTCGCGTAGCCTTTGCTCCTCAGCCTCTTTTTCCTTGTTCAAACGCAGCTGCTTCTTGCGCTCGTACACGGCCCGCACTGTCCTCCGAATCTGCGCCTTGCCCTCGTCGTAGTTGGCACGAGCGAGGCGCACCACGTCCTCAATGTTGTCGGGGGTGTAGATGAAGTTCCACGTGCTCATAAACTCGCTTTCGGCGGGAGACACACCGGGTACCTTGTCGTTGGGCAGAAAGGGGACGTACACAATCGCGAGGCCGGCGTTGGGATCCGTCAGACGCCAGTGCTCAGCCTCGGAGATGGGCTGTGTGGCAGGCGGGTCTTCCTTGGACGTGCGCTCTTCGGTGGTGCCAATCCAGACTGTGCAGTAGCCGAGTTCATTGCCCTTGCTGTCCTGCTCCTGCTCCTTCTGGTCGGCCTTGGCCTTTTCAATCTTGGCGTCGGCCTGGGCGGTGGAGTGGGCTTCCGCGGCCTTCATCTCGCGGACGGCCTTCTTCTCATCCTGGGGCCAGCCAACGCCGACAGGCCAACCCTTGATGCCTCTTTGGCGCGCGTAACCGTCCGCAACAGCCAGCCAGTTATCCGTCTTGATATCAGCCGAGGCGTCAAACGAGATCAGCACGTCAACGTCGCGACCGGGGCGGAGTAGAGGATAGATGGGCAGGTTGTTGGACATGCCAGCATCCATGAGTTGAATATGCTCATTTTCGTAAATGCTAGGCGTAGCCGTTTTGGCGAGCTTGCCGTACATTTGATAGGCAAAGTTGGGAATAGTGGCAGGGTCAATGGGATGGACCTTGGCGAGAGTGGTGTCTTGTTCTGAGATCATCTGATCGATAGTGCCGAATCCTGTCAGGGTCTTGACTATAGGCTGAATTTCCTTGTAATAGTGGCTCAAGGTAGCGCAAAAGGCGCTCCCAAAGATACCCATCATCAGAGGTGCACGAATCTCGGGAAGATGAAGGCCGTGTTCCAGGGGCACATCCTTGCCATCCTTGAATCGTCGTCCGAGAGCCCAGGTAGGAATGCCAGCACCAATTTCCTCGCAGAAGAACTCGTAAGGGGTGATTTCGAACCACTGGAACCACGATTCCTTCTCGGCCTTTTCGAGTTCCTTTTCTGTAGTGGCCGAGCTCTTGGAAGGCTTGGTCTTATCCGCGCCTTCTTCCAAGCTGGGAATTTCGTGTCGAACGGCGGTATAGATGGGAAGTGGGCGGTCGCCGTCTTTTAGGATTTCTCTTTGGTTGGAAATCTTAAAGTCTCGGTCGTCGACACCAAGCTCACCCTTGGGCACAAGGAATCTTGCGCCAAGAAGCAAACCGTAAATGTCGACGAGACCAAAATCGGCGTTCTTATCGCCGCGAATTTTTTCAATGACACCGCTCAAAAGAGGTCGCGAGGTTGGAAGGGAAGTAAAGGCTTGCAAGGCAACCGGCGGATAAGCAATATGAGTAGAAGTGCGAGCCTTGAGATGCTCCAGAAGCGAAGGAATGCTACCCTTGTTGAATGACGTTAGGTAGAGAAGTTGAAGCCAACAAGAACCACTGACGCCTGCGGTGTACGTGGCACAGTCAAAGAGGCCATCCTCTGTTGCAGCGAGAAGAGAACCGGTTCCAGCAATAAGAGCACGGAGACCGCCGCCAGAGCCGCACATGGCAATGGTGGGGATATCATCAGGGTGAATGTCTTTCTCGTCCATCTCTAGATACTTGGCAAGAGCAGCTCTCGTCTTCTTCTTGCGACGGGCCAGAAACTCTTTTTCATCCGGGCACAGCTCCTCCGAGACGCGGACCTCGGCCGTGTACTGAATTTCGGGGTTCACAGAGGCATCATGCGCTTCTGCCCACAGGTCCTCGGCGAGAGACCCCGGTGTATCAGAGAGCTCATGCTGGAGCTTGCGAATGAATCCCGGGATCTGTCTCGACCATTCGGGTAGGATGAAACCAACCACCTTCTCAGAAAAGATCGCCCATTCCTTGTCAGCAGCCGCAGAACGCTCCTCCAGGCCCTTGGTAAAATGTTCCCAGGCGGTTTCCTCTGCTGGCTCGCTTGCATCGTCGCTCTCAGGCTTATCTTCTTTTGAGGCTGTCTCATCGGGCTTGTTGCCGGCAGACGTGTCAACCAGGTTGGCCTGGCCTCGGCTGCTGCCGCTGGACAGGCGGTGAAAGTCCTCCGTGGGGTAGAGCATCCAGGTTAAGAAGCCGCCGGCGAGAACGGTCGTCGCGGCGGAAATGCGGCGCCGAGGCTTGGCCGCCGTGAAAAGGCCCTTGGAGAGTCTTGGCGGCAGAGGTGAGAAGCCGGCTCGGCCAAGGGTCGGGCGAAGGCCCTTGGAGGCCAATCGGCCGAGAATGGTGCCTGGGTGCTTCATACTGGCGTTTGAGATTGGTCACGACGCCCTGAGGCGGACGGTTTGCGTAGCGCAGCGATGTTCTGGTGTCTGGTAAGAAACCAGTGAGAAAAAAAACGTGCAGCTTCGCGATGCGCTGATTTCGATGGTTAACTACACGCAGGCTAGCCGCAAAAGGTATGGACCTCGCCCCTCGGCAAGATTGAAGCTTTTGCTGGGCAGTTCGCAGCTACCTTAGCCATAAGGCAAGGCCCCAGCGGGTGCTGAGCCCGAAGCAACATCAACTGTAGCGGATTACGTCACTATAACCCCCACTACAGCTGCACGTTCCAGGGGGCTTGATCGCCTAAAGTCCACTGTGGCGCTTTGACACATGTAAATCGCTGCAACCATACAGGCGCATTTACTACCAATGG
The DNA here is from genome assembly GCA_001455915.2 of Samsoniella hepiali. Taxonomy (NCBI): domain Eukaryota; kingdom Fungi; phylum Ascomycota; class Sordariomycetes; order Hypocreales; family Cordycipitaceae; genus Samsoniella; species Samsoniella hepiali. The sequence goes on along the minus strand of LNDK02000066.1, from coordinate 1,569,852 downwards.
CTGTCAAACTGTGAATTGCATTGTTGCCTTTACATGAGACTCAACAAGCCCATTAATCACAGGAATATTCCTCCCTAAACTCACTCCCCTTTGGCAATCTCCGCCGGCTTGCGACCAACCATCAGATACATCGGTGTGAAGAGCTTCTGCGAACCGCCCTTGACCAGCGCATCAGCCGCTTTACCCAGGCTGTCGGCCGTCTTCTTTGTTCCCGGCGGCGCGATGCGAAGCGTTTCCAAAACCCCGAAAATAGTGTGCGCCACAACACGGCCCCAGCGGTTCATTCGCATCACCGTCAGCGCGTCCGAGATTGTTTGAGCATAACGCAGGTCGCTCCCCAGCGGCCAGTACCAGGGCGGCGATGCACTGTTCACGTCTTCTGCCAAGTCTCGGCTGATTTGCAGCTCGAACCCTGCCGTCTCCATGGCCTTTTTGCCGTCCGAGATTTCAAACAACTGGGCGATGCCGTCGCCTTGCTCAATGTCCAGCCGAAGCTTGCGGTGCTCCAGGTTGTCATTGTCGTAGGCATCCGTCATGAGCCATTCGTACACACCAAAGACACCACCGGGCTTCAGCACTCGGTAGATCTCACTGTAGACTTCTGCGAGAGATGGAGCGTGGCACGTGGCCTCGATTGAGTACACTGCATCAAACGAGTTATCCGGAAACGGGAGGCTCTGCGTACAACCATCAGTAAACGCAGTGCAATATGTCACGGTGTTTACATACCATAAAGTCGCCTTGCACAAATTCTAAATTGTCAACCATATCGTGCTTCTTGGCATACATGGTGGCTCGGTCAACTTGGTACTGATTGATGTTGATGCCTGTGACATGGCAGCCAGTAAAGGTAGAAATTTGTCTGGCTGGGCCGCCAACACCGCAGCCCATGTCAAGAACTTTCATGTCACGTTTGATTCCGATTTGAGTTGCGATGAAGTGTTCGTGTCGGGCAATGGCCTGTTGGAATGGCTCGCCGGATGTGAAACGACAAAAGTGAAAGGACCCGCCCCAAGCATATTCGTAAAAGTCGGTCGCAAGGTTGTAGTACCTTTGCTGCGAATTAGTTATGGTTGTATCAATATACATTGGAAAGCTTACTGTCTTGTGATGCTGGCATAATCGTCTGTTCTGGACTGTCGAACGGCGGAGGTCTCGTCCTCTGCGCTCTTGTTGTCCCAGTGTTGAAAGTATTCATCGACTGCTGCGGCACGTGCAGTCTTACCTTTGCTCATCATGGCACGTATGCCACCTTGGCCTTGGCTTGAATCTCCATGCAGAGCCTTATCAAAGGCAGAGTTTCTGGCCTCGTCAGCCCGCAACAAAGTCTGGCTGCTCATTTCGACGGGGGAACTGGGAGCTGAAAGACGTGGCGTATGGAGAAGGGAAGGATCAATTGAGGTGTTGAGTCTAGATTGACAAGTGTCTTGTTTTCCAACAGCTTCTTGGGGCTCTTTTATAGTTGTCTGTATCTCTCAGAAGCAAAGAAGCAAAGGCTCACTGCTGAGGTGGTAAAACAGATTGTAGTATACGAATACGAGCACAGCCCATGCAAGGAACCACCATTTCTGCAAAGGAGATTATGGCTGGCCGACTTTTCTGTAAACGAGCAAACACTATTGATTTCATTGGCCACCGTCCATTGATAGTTACCCCGTGGCCCATCAATTATTTGTGTTATCTGCCCGTGCTGCTGCAGCCATGCTGCGGAGCATTCGGACACACGTAATGGGGAGCGAACCCTCAAGACATCCAGGCGCTGGGGTGCGGAATACCCAGCTCGAGTTCGTATAAAGAAGTGGAATGGCAACATTGATTGAGTTCATTTTGGCTATTGGCTCTCTGTAGCCAAAACAGCAAGTTCCTGTCACTGTGATTGTGCTAGTTGATGAAACTTTGAGCTACTGGCTACCTACCTAGAGTTTGCGGGGGCTCTGTGGCTGGCAGCCATCAAGGATTGAAGGGTGGGGCGTTGGTCCGCAGGCGGTGACTGTAAATACCAGATGCGGATTTTATCTGGCAGAATAACCACTTCTTTTTTTTCTTCTCGCAGACCTTTGGACAAACATATTTCTATATCGTGAATTAACGACTTTGGAGCCTCATTTGCCAGCTGAATAATAGTGCGATACCTCAGAGGTCAGTTTTGAAATAGTGACGGAATTTTGCAGTGCTACCCAATCCGCGACCGAGGATGCTGGCAGCATTTGGATGCCCCGCCAATGGAAGCGCAAATCTCGAACAATTACTCACACCCCGACAGGCGTAGGAAAAGAGTCATCCTTCGAACGACTGGCCGATATTTATTGTCGCCATAAACCTTGGACTTGATTTCCAGTTTATTTCCACAGCGCTCCTTTGCGATTCAACTGTCAACATGAGCGAGGCCGACGTTACCACCAAGCCCGCCGAGGCTATCGAGGCTGTCGAGGCTGTCGAGCAGCCTGCTGCTGCTGCCCCCGAGGCCGCTCCTGAGGCCGCTCCTGAGGCCGCTCCTGAGGCTGTCGAGACGACTGCCGCTGCCTCAAATGGTCAGGACGACAAGAAAATCCTCAAGACCACGGCCAAGATTGACCACGATAACCGCCAGAAGAACAACAAGTTCGACCCCAGCCAGCGCGAGGTCTCGGACGACCCTGTCGCCATTCGCAAGCAGGTCGAGTTTTACTTTGGCGACTGGAACTTCCCCCAGGACAAGTTCATGTGGGAGAGCTGCGGCGGCGCTGAGAACAAGCCCATCGCCGTCGAGAAGATTCACTCTTTCAAGCGCATGCGCACCTTTCAGCCGTACAGCGCCGTCGTCGCTGCCCTGCGCGATAGCGAATTCCTCGACGTTGAGGGCGAGGAGGGCCAGGAGACGCTCAAGCGCAAGGTTCCCTATCAGCCCCTGGCCAACACGCGCGCCAAGACCGAGGCCGCGACCGTGTACGTCAAGGGCTTTGGCGACGAGACGCCCAACACACAGTTTGAACTGGAGAGCTTCTTTGCGCAGTTTGGCGAGGTCAAGGGCCTGAAGCTGCGCCGCACCCCCGAGAGCCTGTTCAAGGGTTCCGTCTTTGTCACCTTTGTCAACGAGGACGCCGCCAAGGAGTTTGTGGGCAAGGAGCCCGCTCCCCAGTGGAAGGACCACGACCTCAAGATCATGACTAAGCAGGCCTACTGCGAGGAGAAGAGCGACCTCATCCGCTCCGGTAAGCTGGAGCCCAGCAGCACCACGAGCAAGAAGTTCTTTGAGGGCCAAGAAGGCGGTGGCCGCCGCAACGGCGGTGGCCCACGTGATCAGGACGACTGGAAGAAGCGCCGCGAGCACGACCAGAAGAACGGATTCCGTGGCGGACGCGGCGGACGTGGTGGCCGCGGCGGTCGCGGTGGCCGCGGCCGTGGTGGTGGTTTCCGCGGCGGCCGCCGTGATAACGAGGATCGCGGCAACAAGCGCTCTCGCGAGGATGATAACGGTGCCGAGGAGCGCTCCGCCAAGAAGGTCGATACCAAGGAGGAGGCATAGATACAAGAACACCAAAAGCAGGAACGGACAAAACTGCATAGTATATTTGCGAGCTTAACGGGACGGAACGATTGGCACGAGAAAGAGAAGAGCACAAGGCAACAACTTAGCATGTGGGGTGGCAAATAAGTGTAAATGGCGTTTTTACTGGTTTCCATTGAGTTGGTTTCATCATGTCATATTTTTACAAGCCAAAAAAAATATAGGAAAGACTTTGCAAGATTATCCCTTATGCTGGTGCTGTGGTGCTTTGTAGGAAACATGGACAGTGGGGTGACATAAATTCTGTCCGGGTTGTTAGGCCTGGCTGGTGCGGAGCGTACTGAACTTTTGTCAATGTACTTTATGTTACATGGTGAATGGTTACTTTCCTAGCTGAAGTGCTCGTATACCTAGGAGTCTCTCGTGCTGATACGGTACCGGTAAATGTGCACAACGCCGTTGGTCGGACCGGTTTCGTGGAGTTGGCGACATAGACCGCATGGCTCACGCCCTCACACACCAAATGATCCATATTGGTCAGCGTCAGACATGTTCTTTAAATAATTTAGAGAGACAGTTAAGAGACCGACAAGGCGGAGAGTCCGCGGACTTTGGGTGGGAAAAGCGGCCCGTGGGACTGAACCAAACCGTATTGGGCAATGGTGGGTGAGGAAAAAAAATGAATAATTCAGCCGGTGCCGTATCGGCCGAGTGGAGGCGACAATTTTCTTGTCCTTTGTCTTTTGCCTCTGTTTCTTGGCGACAGCCGGACTGCATACTTTAAGACTGGCTGATATGATGTTACGCTGCAATGCTAGTTTAAAGTGAAGAGGAAAATGTAGCCGCTTCGGGGAATAAGAGCGCAGCTATGGCGTTGTCGTAGTTTTCCGTCCCAACGGCTTTCCCCATTCCGGCGCTGAGAGAGACAGAGTTGATTACGGGAACAGTTCTAGGGTACGCCAGCCGTCTTGCCTTAGAATACCAATACGACCATGGGGCAAAGTTGACTACTGCATAGCCACACACAATGGCTCGCTGCTCTAGTCCGCGGAGCTCCCGTGCCCTGGGGATCGGCATCTGGCTGTCGGACAAGGGAAGGCGAGGGCCTATTCCCGGTTTGGCTGCCCTCCCTCCATTATTCGGCCATTCTCTGCCGTAATAGTATTATTAGCCTACTCGAGGAATTTTTTCACCGTCATCTACCTGAATAAAAGAAGTGTCACTCCCACCTATTCAACTCCACTCAACCTGCTACCTTGATGTTGCCTCCAAGTCTCTCTTTACAACACTATCCTAATACCTAAAATCCGGGCTTCTTTTCATCTTGCCTAGCCTCGATTCTCCATTGACAAGGATTTGACTCCAATGTCTTGCCTGTCTTGGCCTTCCGTCACAGCTCCTCGCGTGTAAGACAACGTTTCGACACCGATCCACAACACTCACAACCCATCACGACGACGACAACCACAACCATGTCGGCCGCCGATCCAGAAAAGTCGGGCCCGCCGCCGGCGCCGGTGCAGAGACATGGCGAAGACGGCTACGACCCGGAGAAGCACGAACGCCCCGCCACGCTCTCGAGCAGTAGCGACGACGACGACGACGCCTCGTCAAGGGCAGGCCGGTCGCTGACGCGCGCCGCTTCGGCCATGTCTCGCACGTCGGGCCTCTCCCGCACCGTCTCCGAGGTCCGCGACGGCATGCTGAACCAGCGCGATCTCGAGATTGGCGAGGAGAGCGAGGAGAGCGGCCAAAGAAAGGAGGAGCAGCAAGCCCCCTCAGACCCGAACCTGGTGAAGTGGGAGGGTCCCGACGACAAGGAAAACCCCAAAAACTGGTCGCTGAATAAGAAATGGCTGGATGTCCTTCTTGGTACGTGATTCCCTCTCTGTCGCCCATTGTTCAATGGTACAGAAAAGCTAACCCGCATACCTACACAGTCTCGCTCTTCACCTTCATCTCCCCCATCTCCTCGTCCATGGTGGCCCCGGGCCTCCCCGCCATCGGCGAGGACCTGCACATCGAGGGCCGCACCGAGCAGGTGCTCGTCATGTCCATCTTCGTGGCCGCCTACGCCGTCGGCCCCCTGTTCTGGGGTCCCCTGTCGGAGCTCTACGGCCGCGTCCTCATCCTGCAGACGTCCAACGTCTGGTTCTTTTGCTTCAACCTCGGCTGCGCGCTCGCCCGCACCGAGGGCCAGATGATTGCTTTTCGCTTCCTCGCGGGGCTCGGCGGCTCGGCGCCGCTCGCCATCGGCGGCGGCATCCTCGGCGACCTCTTCACCGCCGAGCAGCGCGGCAAGGCCATGAGCGTCTACTCGCTCATGCCGCTGCTCGGCCCCGCCATCGGCCCCGTCGCCGGCGGCTGGATCGCCCAGCAGACGTCGTGGCGATGGGTCTTTTGGAGCACCACCATTGCCTGCGGCGTCATCCAGGCCGTCGGCCTCGTCTTCCTCCGCGAGACGTACGCGCCCACCATCCTGCACCGCAAGAAGATGCGCCTCGTCCGCGCGACGGGCAACACGAACCTGCACACCGAGTACGACCGCCCGGACCGCACCCTGACCCAGACGCTCGGCACCGCCCTGACCCGGCCGTTTCGCCTGCTCGGCACCCAGCTCATTGTCCAGATCCTCGCCCTCTACATGACGTACCTCTACGGCACCATCTACATCCTCTTCTCCAGCTTCCCCACGCTCTTTGCCGAGGAGTACAACGAGCGCCCGGGCATCCAGGGCCTCAACTACATCTCCATCGGCCTCGGCTTCTTCATCGGCACCCAGGTCTGCGCGCCGCTGCAGGACCGCATCTACGCTGCCCTCAAGCGCCGGTATGTGCCCGACGGCGGACCGGGCCGCCCCGAGTTTCGCGTCCCGCTCATGGTCCCCGGCGCCATCCTCGTGCCCGTCGGCCTCTTCATCTACGGTTGGACCGCCGAGTACCGCACCCACTGGATCGGCCCCAACATTGGCGCCCTCCTCTTCGCCCTCGGCAGCATCATCGGCTTCCAGTGCGTCCAGGGCTACCTCGTCGACACCTACACCCGCTTCGCCGCCAGCGCCGTCGGCGCCGCCACCGTCATGCGCAGTCTCGCGGGCTTTGGCTTCCCGCTCTTTGCGCCCGAAATGTACAAGGCCTTGGGCTACGGCAAGGGCGGCACTATCCTGGCCTGCGCAGCCATTGCCATTGGCTGGCCCGCGCCTGTGCTGCTGTGGTACTTTGGCGCCAAATGGCGCGCCCAGAGCAAGTTTTCTTCGTAGAGCGTCGGCTCTACTCTTTGCATATTATTCGCCGCCAAGAAATAAGAAACAGATTGTAATCTTTACGACTTGGGACGGCTTTTGGTTCTTCTTCATTCATATCAGGCATTAAATCATTAGACGGCGTTTCTCTTTCACAACTTGGAAAAAAAGGTTCAACATAGACAGGTGGCAGGAGGTTCTTGTTTAAAAAAAGACAATCGCGTCTCATATAGCGGATTATACGGTTATATTCCGATTCATAGTTGCATAGCTCTCACATTCAAAATTCTATAATACGTTTTCTAACATTAGTCTTCTTCCATCTTTATGTGTAGACCACATTTCCTTCTCTCATTACACTCGTAGGCAGCACCTAGGCCAGCGCAACGCTCTCACGACGAGTAGTCCATACGGCCGTCGCCCATGAGCTTCCAAAACTCCTCAATAATCTCCGTCTGGCCGCTCGGAGCCCCGCGGACCGCGAGGTACACGCGGCCGTCGACCGTCGGCTCCCAGTCGCCCGGGTTGCCGCTGACCATGCGGCCGCCGGCCTCATGCAGGATGCACCAGCCGGCGCAGACGTCCCAGGCCCAGCAGCCGCCCTCCCAGTAGAGGTCGAGCTCGCCGGCGGCGACGGACGCGAGGTTGAGCGCGGCGGAGCCGAGCGAGCGCATCGACTGCACCATGGCGCCGCCCGTCTCGGTCGACGCGCCGAGGCGGCGAAACGTCTCGACCTTGACGTCAAAGTTGGGCCCGTCGCGCACCGAGCCCCATTCCACGCCGACGAGCGCGGTGCCGAGCGACGTCAGCGGCCGCGGCGTGACGGCGAGCGGGAGGCGTCGCGGCTGGGCGTCGCGCCCGCGCGTCATGAAGGCGCCCTGGCCCCGGACGGCGGTGAAGAGGAGCTCCTGCCACGGGTTGTAGATGACGCCGACGCAAGGCTGGCGGTCAATGGCGAGGCCGAGCGAGATGCAGGCGTTGGGGAACCCATGAACAAAGTTGGTGGTTCCTGAGCCATGCTCGGGTCAGAAAGGTGTACATAGATGTATTGTTCATGTGCAAGGCGTGTGGAAGGGGTTCAGGTATTGGATAATTCTCACCGTCAATGGGGTCCACGACAAAGGTGGGCTCCGGGCCCAGCTTCGTGCCGGGCTTGTACGTCTCCTCGCCCATGAACGCGACCGAGGGGAACGCGGCCGACAGCTTCTCCGCGACCATCTTCTCGACGGCCTGGTCGGCCTCGGTGACAATGTCGACGGCGTTGAGCTTGGTGCCCGAGGGAATGTCGGCCGGGTTGGCGGCGAGAATCATGCGCCCCGCCTCGTGGGCGACGGCGATCATGGTGTCGCGAACCTGCTCGAGGTTGAGGTCGGCCATTTTTAGGGGGTGGGGGAGGCTGTGAATTGACTCTATGTGTATGATCCCTTGTAGAATGTTGAAGGGGGGACAATGAGTTTCGGGAGCTCGGCGGGCGGTCGTGAGAGAATAAGGGTCGTTGGGGAAGATGCGGTCATTAAGATGGGGCCGCTGTCCCCCGCCATGGTGGTGATGGGGTAGCTCGTGAATGGATTGTGATGATGTACCGCAACATGTGCTGTAGTGTCACCTGTGGTTATGGCAGCTAGATCATTTATTATACAATAGTGTTATCATATCAACATTGTAGTTTTTGACATTGTCATTGGCAACGCAGAGTCTCTTCGTCTAAATTGGTCTTGTGATACTCCATACCAACACTGTTCAGCCTCAGACAGTGATTCAGGTTGAAGCCTTTATCAGCGCTCCAGGTCAACCCGGTTAGGGTTTTCATTCGTCACTTGTAATGTTACATGGTGGGAACATTTCGCTATTATATTCCGTAAAAGAGAGGCCCAACTCCATCGATGATCTCGCACAGCAGACACACCGTGTACGTGTCCATCTCACAGTTTGCGAGCCTAAGAAAAAAGATTCGACCAACTATGCGTTGATACACTTTCCTGCTCATCGAATCGTATCCCCAGACCCAACATATTCCCTCCCGTTTGAAAACAGCTTGCTAAAAAGTTCCCCAGATCCAAGGCCGCAAAATAGAAAACAAACGCACCGAAACGAAAAACTGCCAAAAAGATTATAAACGTATACATTCTCGTTTAAAAAGCATTTTTCCTCCCGCTTTACCACTTCATGTACAGGGCATGGCGTTATACGTTATACGTTCTCCTTGAACACCGAATGACGCGAGGGGCTGCCTTGCTTTGATCTGTGTTCGATCGGCCGGGGGCTGACACCACGCAAGCTGTCGGCATGCTCGTCGTCAAAGGGGTTGTGGCCGTGGGCACCGCCGACGCCGCCGGGACTCCGCGATGTCTGGCGTCCCCTCTCGAGATCGAGATCGTCCGAGTTGTGCTCGCGGCCGGGGGTCGCGGCCAAGTTCATGTTGTAGCTGCTGCCGCCGTGGTACTCGGTGCTGGGGCGGCCGCCGCGGGCCGTCAGCTCCTCCTCGTAGTAGCCGTAGTTGTCGGCCTCGGTGCCGACGCGCGTGTCCCAGGCCTCGTCGGGGTCGAGAGCGCGGTGCGCGCCGCGCGGGCCGCCGGGGGCCGCACCGCGGTTGGAGGGCTCGTACGCGCCGGCGGCGGACCGGTTGTTGCGGTTCTTGAACTTGCGGACCTGGTCGTTGAACCAGCCCACGACGCCACCAGCCGCCGGCTGGGGCGGTCCGTAGGGGTTATCTCTCTTCTTCCAGGGGAGGTATGACGAGAGGCTCGGTGCGGGGAGCTGTGGCGTGAGTTTAGCAATCAAGGACAATACCCAGGCGGGGGGTCGTGCGACGAGGGGAAATCCTCCGAGAGTGCACGACAGGACGACAAGTTGCATTGTCGCCAGTGAAAAAGGGCCGGTACTTACGCCAAGTCTGCGTGCGCGATAGTGCGTAAAGACAATCCATCCCACTGCCGCTGCTACCGCGAGCACGACAATGGCAATGATGATGCCACCTGCCACCGACACCATGGTCGTCGTAAAGGGCGGAGGAAAGTCTCAGCGAGCTGCTTACTTTCGTCGGTCGATATTTGATATTCTCGCGGGAGAAGGAGGATGAGCGACGATACGGTGTTGTCGTCGATGGTAGGCGTCGCGCAATGTTCGTAATGACCTGGTCAAGGCGCGGTTACGCCGGATTGGTGATATTATCGCTCGAGTGGCAGTAATGCGTGGCAGCAGGGGCACAGTAATGGCTGTCTCGATGAGAGTTTCTTCGTGTCGTCTGCCAAGTGTTGTGTGTGCTGTACGTTTACGTTTCGTTTGAAAGTTGCAGGGGGATGAAGCAGATGAAGAAGCTGGGGCGCCAGGCTAATAAATAAAATGGTGGTACTGGCCTGGGCTGACGTAGGTAGCCTTGTTTCTAAGTTGGGACGCTTTTCTCTAGCGGCAGGTACCTTTGCTCAAAGCCGTCTTTGTGTCCGGTTACAGGCGCTCGGTTGGGCTAAATAGCAAAGTCATCCCCAATGGGAATTACGTGACCAGTCAGGCTTTCACATTAAAATATATACAAAATGCATTGAACAGGCAACTTGGCTGCTGAATTCTCTGCCAACGACTTCCGTACAATGGGTGCAGCCAACATCGCCAGCCAGGGAACTCTCTAAATACAGTGGAAGCCACTAAAAGTCTCCAGCGACAGCCTTGCCAAGTTCAAGGTACCTAACCACACTGTCAGGCTCACCCCTGTCCAGCCTGTCTTTTCCATCTCTTTCGGCCCATGACATTCGTCTTGATTAAATCCGCCTCAAGCAATTGCTCAAAGTGTAAAAATCACTCATGGCAACAAAAGAAACCAGTATGTTGGATGGCTGCTGCCTGCATGCGATGGCCACTCATGAACCACGGAACAGCAAAGAGCTGACGCAGCGCCTTTCAGGCTCCAGTATAACCACACAAAGAAACAAGGCCCAATCAAGGCGGCGTAGTCGATCATGACATCCTTGCCCTAGAGTATTGATGGAGACCAGAAGAGCTACTGCGTTGCTCTATTGATTGGTGCCTATTCTAATAATAACGATGTGATGAATTTTAGGGGGCTAAAAGAAAATGAAAACGCCTGGAAGCTCACTGCTTCATGCGTTCGTTACCAAGCTCCGTCGTCTCCCACTCACCCTCAGCAGCGGTCCCATTCACCTCCCCCCGTGGCAAACGACATGGATTTGACAAACTTGTCCAGCGTGCAGCGTCCCAGCTTGTCGGCGTCACATCCGCGCAGCGGCACCACGCGGCCGTTGAGAATGATGCGCACCAGCTCCTCCTCGCCGCCGCACTGCAACTTCTCCACGTACATGCGCGCGCCAAACGGCACCGCGCGCGACGCCGAGTACCCGCCGAGCTGCTCCGGCGACCTGCGCTCCGTCGTGGGCAGGTCCTCGGTGCCCTCGAACAGCCGCAGCGCGGAAAACACCGTCATCATGCCATTGTCGTGGCTGAAGTCGGCGTACAGCTTGCGGTCCAGCGGGAACGTCTCCGGCGACGCATCCAGTGTCGAGTTGCTCGACGTGTGGTCCTGCACCGGCTGCCCCGTGAGCCGCGCAATGAGCTCGTTGACGAAGCCGACGCCCTGCGACGAGGCGAGGTCACGGCCGGGCCCGTACACGTACCACTTCTCCAGCGACTGGTAGTAGTCGTAGTTGCGCCACTCGTCCTTGGAGAAGACGCGGCAAAAGGGAGACAGCTCAAGGTCGAGCGAAGCGACCGTCCCGAAAGGGCAGAGCTCCATAAAGAAGACGGTGTTGTCAATGTCAAACTTGGCGCCAGGCAGCTTCTTGTTCAATCTCTTCTGCACCGCGGGTACCCAGATATCCTTCCACTTCTTTTGCTTTGCGCTGCCCTCCTTCTTTCCAGGGCCGTCCTCGAACTGCTTGCAGCTGCCGTGCTCTAGGGTGTTGTTGTAGCCCTCCTCCTCTGGGATGACAAGGATGCGCTCGGCAAAGTCGCCCCCATTGCGACCTTGGGCCTCATAGTAGCCATGAGTGAAGTTTTGCGCCGACATGATGACGCGCCCAGACCCAGAGGCCCTCACAAACGGCTCCGTCTCCGAGACCAGGTCCTTGTAGCGGTTGTAGAAGAGCTTGCCCGACTCGACCATTTCGCTCTCGCCATACGAGGACAGAACGTCAGGGATAATCTCGTACTTGTAATCTTTCAAGAATTCGAATCCTTCCGTAAATTCGGTGACTGATTCCTGCAAATCCTTGACGAGGGCGGCATACTTCCCTCCCTTGTCAGACGTCGGTCCACGTGCACCATGGCGCGACAGAATCTGCGCAAACGTCACTTTGCATTCGGCCGGGATCGCGGGGTCGATCTTGGACGGCGCAGGTTCCCAGGGTGAATATTGTCCCCAGGTGCCAAGCGAGCCTGAGCAAGTCGCCTTCTTGGTGCAGCAGGAGGAAGCATGGCCGCTGTTCCAATAGCACTATTAGCACGACGATTCAAGTTGGGCATATGACGTTCGGAATGGTGAATTCGAATGCGTGCGAGAGAGTGCCAGAACATACCCGACGGCAAGGAATAGAGCCGCTGTAACTAAAATTGAGCCCATTGCGATCTTGAGCAGTGTCTTTTTCGGCCGTTTGTTTGCTGCAAAATCGCCAAGGGTTTCGATCTGCACATCCCCCGGCTCGTCGCCGTAGACGGCCGAGTACTTGTAGTCTTTGATGCGCTTACTATCCATGATTTGTGCTGGAAAACGCTGAGAGCCCGCAACCAGCGCTGGCTTCCACACGTGCGTCAACGTAGAGCTGGGGTTGGGGGATTTTGTGGGTGGTATCCAGCTTCGGTCGCCCAGAAGAGGAAGGCAATAAGAAAAAGATGGTGCTGGTTCAGGTAGACAACCAACGTACGGCGCAGGGGGCCGGAAGAGAACTGTAGTCAGCAACTTTGTCGTGGCGTCTGCACTCTAGTAAGGGAGGGGTTCACAAATTGTTGGTGAAAAAGGGAAACGAGGGAAAATCGTAGCGCTGATGGTACCAATGTTTCAATGGCGTCGGTGGCGCTGTGACATGGCTCCAGTAAACAGGCTCACCGGCACCGGCCCTTGCTTGTGTTAGTGCTGGTAAGTCACACTACAAAGTACACAGCTACGTGACTCTATTTTCACCTGCGCCCAACATCGGCAAGCTGCCCACCAGCTGCCCATCACGGTTGCCAGATCTGGTCCACGTTGTTGCATATCAGGCAGCCACTGGCTGCTGTGTGGCTTTCTGCATGCATAATCACGCAGCGTTTCATTTGCACCCGGCCCGCTCTAACGTTAATTCGCCGGCTCCCTTTCTAAAATAGTGGTGGTATATTCAACGCTCAAAAACCGACTAAGAACAAGGGGAAAGAGCATTATGTCCGACCAGTCCTGATTACCTGTTCAAGGACGATCGCCAACTGACAGTGGCACACTGTCGAGATAAAGCCAAAGTTGCCAGTTTTTCCTGAAAACCCGCAACATTAAAATCTTCTAGCGCATTGCCCGAATGCGCCGATCCTTCCCTCGCGTACAACAATTTCCTTCTATCCTGTCCAATCTTTTTGCCACACGTGTATAGGGTATAATATCCAAAATTCCATTTCCTCCCAAACGCTCACTCAATAGGCGCGGTCGAATCCATACACTTACAAAGCGATGCCGACGCTCATTCGTAGCCCTTCTGCATCTTGGCCAAACGTCGCGCATCGCTCAATGGGCAACTCGCGAGGTGTTGTGGGCGAGTAGGGTGAACGCACACTTCCTGCATCGCTGTTGACCCCATCATTGCTACTTGACAGTGAGTGCAGGGACTCGTAGCTAATATGAGCTCCGTTGACGGGCACGCACTGATAGAACCCATCTGTCCCCTTGATTGGGCGGGGCACGTTGGTCACACTGTCCAGGCTGCTTTTTCGCGGTGGCACTGGGAATATGAAGCCGGAAAGCCCTTCTGAGAATGGCTTCTTCTTTCGCAGGGGCGGCCGTAGAACTAGCGGCAGTGGCGGCGGCATGGCTTTCGCAAGTTCATCATACTCAAGAGGCGGTGGAGGCGGTCTTCGCTGGCTTCCAGTGCTCTGTGTGCCGAATCCAAACGTCGTGTAGGACTTGATCGGTAACTTGGTAGGCCCTGTAGGCAATTTATCAGACTCATCGTGGAGTCGCTCCGCAAACGACGGGGCCGATGGAGGCAGGGCCGGGATTGATGGCATGGGTTCTAAATCTGTTTCAAAAAATTAGTATGTATCAGGCCGAGGCTCCTCAGCTATAACTTACCAGGTACTGTTCGGGCGAGAGAGTGAGAAGAATGCGCACTCGACGGCCGGCTGGCGGTGTACAAGCTCTGTCTCTCCACGACATCGTCAATTTTCTTCTGCAGCCTTTCTACTTCCTGCATTGCATTAGATACCCTCGCTCTTATAGCCTCGACATCAGGTGCAGTGTGTGATCTTGACCGCGCTGCCTGCTTGGAGGGAGTGGGTGACAAGGTCGGCGATTGTGGGCTGGAACTCCCCTCGCCCACGCCAGGTGAACGAGGGAGACTACCCAAGGTGGCCCGTCTCGGAACGCGGTGCAGCAACGACATGCTTCTCTGGGAGTGCAAGACTGGGCTGCAGTCTGCCTCGTCTCTGGCATACGCTGGCGGAGGAGATGGCGCCATGATTGGAAGCTCAAATTGAGGTAGAAGAGGTGACAGGCGACTCTGCGTTCTGTATATGCTCAGCTCGAGTGGCTCCAAGGGTGCAAAACTTTCACGTCGAGACTCCGGTTCCCAATTATGCGCTGGCGATGAGCGATGGATCCGCAGGAACTCTTGCATCTGTGGTGGGCGAGGTGCCTCTAGGACGGCAGGATGCATGCTCAGCGGCATGGCCGGGAAGGCGTGCTGAGATCCTGACGTTAAATGGCGGAAGTCGGTCGGGGCGGATATCAACATTTGTCGCGATGAGGCGTCGGAGTGATTGCGCTGTCTACCAAAAAGTCCAAATTTCGGCGATTGAACCTTTGGTTTCGATTTTGTTCTATCAAGCCGCAAAGATGATTCTGTTGACGACCGGCCAAAGAGGGGACCTGCCTGGGGCTCCGGCGGGTCAGCAACGACAGCTGCAGGCATCTTTTCTTCGGCTTGGTAATTATATCAATACAGTGCTCCCGGCAAGAAGAGGTATGGGGGACGTTTCGATCGAGACATTAAAATATCAAAGTGTAGAACGGTCGGCAGACTCACTTTGACTCTGGGGCTGACTGTGGAATGTAAGTGGGATGCAACACCACGACAACCACGACGGCGATCTTGTGACCTGAGTAGCGGGCGATTCCCTCATCCTACAATCTAATTCCCGGGCCTCATACTTCTTTCTGAACAAAGCAAATTTCCGTGGATAAAATGCTTTAGCCAAGGTATATAAATACTGGAAAGAAGGGCTATCCAGTGTGAGACTTGTTGTTGATTGTGGGTGATTGAGGATGAAGGAGGCTACACCAATCTGGCGACGGCGCCATAATGAGGAACCAGCGATCGGGTCACTTGGGGCGAAAATAGATTACCCAGTAAAAATAAAAAAACACGGAAAAATTAGACCTCGTCATTTGAGTCTAATGACGGATCCATCCTGGTGTCATCCCTAACGAATGTAGTCACGACCATTGGTGGCGGCTGAGCAGAGACATGACAGAGAACCGGCCGAGGAAAGGCGTTGATAGGTTGTCGAGGACGATGCAGCGAACCAGTCGGACGGCTTCTCAGGCCGTCCGGCACCAATTGGTGCCCAGCGGCAACGAGTCGCTAGAGGCTGGCTTGGCTGGGCTCCAGGCTGCGTCGGGGATGGCGCACCACACTAGAATGTCGCGACCCACTGGCTATGGTCAGACGGCCATTGTTGCAGAGCGAATCGATGACTTGCATGCCCCCTTGTCAGTACGCTGCGGCCCAACGGCTCCATTGTTCGCCGCCACGGTCGCTGCTTAGGGTGGTCGCGTGGGCAAGGGTCATCAACCTGTCAAGCACCATTCACTGGCATCCAGCCATCGACACGGCTGCAGATAGACTTTGGCTCATCTTGCGGTTGCCGCTTCGAGTCAGGGACGCGGCGGCGAGCCTGTTTGTTTGTATTTCCGCTTTCGTCCAAGGCATGTTTTCTCTCTCGCGTCAGCTTGCGTGAACATGGGCCTTGGCAGCGCTCCAGGAGGATTTTGGCCACTTGATTCCCGAGTACACGAGTACAGTCGCGGTAACTGCCAGCGCGGTTCGCCCCAGAGCGAGAGAGGATACATTCGGAGCTGCCGGACACATTAGCACCCAGAATACGACTAAAAACGAGGCAAAAGAGCAAAAGAGTGGTACGTATTGCCCCGTCAGCCCCGCGGATGCTTCCAAGAATACACACCGTCTCGGTGCAGAGCGCTCGAGAGGGTGTGGTGATGATGCATCGCGTTTGCTATGCCAGGGAGATCTGGGGTCCTCTAGCCTATACCACGTTGTAGAAATGTCTTGGATTGAATAACTGCTCTGCGCAAGTAAACCTGCACCGCCAAGGGGCGTCTTCTTTAGGTCGAGAGCATGTGAAAGGCTTTCCACCAACGGGCGATGGCACTGGGGTCAAAGCCTCGCTGCTTGTCTCAGTTTACGACCAAGGTCGAGAGAATGTGTGGTGGTTGTAAGAGCAGAAAGCAGTCTAGCGAGTGGGCGAAGCGAACTAGGAGGGACGGGATGGTGGGCAGATGGGTGCCAGTGCCAGCGAACAGCTGCCGGTGGAGGGCAGCATCACGGGACTCCCCCATGCATGCGAGAAGAAGAGGCTTGGAAGCTGCGCCGAAGTTTCCAAGAAGACTCCTATTAATAAGGAGATCTAGAAACTTACGGCAAGGTGCCTGAGGGGATCTGCAGTTTTTGGGTGCAGCTTCACATGCTCCATGGTCAAGTACAGACCCGTGAACACTTGTTCCCCTGAAATCTATTTTTAAGTCAAGCACATAGCTTCTCTCGAAACAATCACATGTCAACAGGGAACAGCCAGATTGATGACTGAGATGTTACAGTCTTTCTACAGTCGGGCGTTCTCATCGCCAAGGTACGCGGCTCTTGTAATAATCCATTACACGTTACAGTGGGTGCAACGGCCTGCATCGTTTTTGCAGCGCCCATGCCTCTGTAATCCCCACTGAAGCCCGCTGGCCACCGCCCTGCTAGCGCCGCCCGCCTTGCCTGTCCCAGCAGGTGGGACGGCGGTGGCTCAAGGCAGTATCTCAAAATTCTTGGGTGCTGCCAAACTTTTGGCCATCGTCTCGACGTCTGACGCCGACCCTACGCACGACCAATCCATGCCCCGTGACAATGGGTAAAAGGGCTACTGGGACAAGCGAAGGCGCTGCCGCTTACAATAAGCGTCAAAAGACATACCATGATGTTCCGACCGGCGAGGATGTCTACGCTAGCGACCAGCTGAGAAGGCTGCTTGCGTTTGACCAGGACATGCGAAATGCGCGACACGGTATGCTCGCTTCCTGGGCTACACCTACCCGACGCACAGTTCTCTAACTCTCTCCAGGTCTCCAGTCTTTCAAGAAGCTCCTCGACGAAGCCAATTCTTCAGCGGCCGACCGCGAAGCCAAGATTACCATCGTCCGTGGCTACCTCAAGTCTGTCCAACCCCGAGATGCAGGCGAAGAAGATGCAGTCTTCCTCAACGATGTCATGGAGATGTGGTCTTTTGCCGCGCAAGTCAATGACGATGGTGTCATGTCTTCTGTCGCTGTTGTCTTGGCTCTACTGCTTCAAGTCATCTCCGACAACCTCGATCTGGTTCCCTACGGACTCGGCATCTGCCAAACGATTCTACAGGAACGCCAATTGAAATCAATGTCGCGCAACCTCTCAGCCGAAAAGGGAAAGGGATTCATCATTTCTCCGACCCTACGATTACTGCGCGAAGCGGTTCACCTCGATGGTGGTGCCTTTGCCAAGCGCATTTTTCGCGCCCGAGCATCTACATTCGCATCGCTTGCCAGAAACCTCGAGATTACACACTTTGGTGATGGCCCAGAAGATCCGCGCAAGGCTTCTGTTCGTACGAATTCTGTCCGCTTCTTCTTATCCTGTCTCAAATTTCTCAACGCAGATGGGAGAAGAGAGCTACTTGCCCAAAAAGAGCTGTTGTCTCATGTTACGTTCATGATGAAGAATGACCCCCCATTCTTGGTGGTTGAAATTATAACCTCACTCAAAACAAATGTTCTCATGGACGCCAAGATTACACGCGACACGAAGTTCAAGAGCTTTAATACGAAGTCCCTCATGCGCTTCCTTGGATTATACACATACAACTACTCCTCTGCGGCCCAAGAGGATGTCGACCAAGTCATAGAAAATGCCCACCAGTTTCTCGTGTACGCCTGTACAAATTCCACAGCCGGCGTACTCTATCCATCCAAGGGCCTGTATCCAAAGCAAACCGACGAAGAAAGCTCGACATCGCGACACGCTAGTCAAGCAAAAGTTGATGGCAATCTCTGGGCCGACAAGTACCGTGATGGCGTCCCCGTCTTCAACTTTGTGCTTTCCGAGTTCGCCAGCAAGCTTCGACCATGGTCCAATATTAAGCACAATGAGCTCCTCGTCGCCATGTTTCAGGCAGCCCCCGAGCTTATTGCTGACTATTTCTTCAACAACCGATCCTTTACCTTTGAGCCAAAACTGTCAATGACATGGATTGGCTATGCCGCCTTCCTTTTCAACACCATGACGATACCTCTCCCCACAGCCTTTGGTGATGCCGCCCTATACGCAAACACTCCTCCTCCTACTTCCATCCTCCTGGACAATATCATTCCTCAGCCCATAAATCAAAAAATTCTCATCCGCTGTTTCTCTCCGAAATCTCATCTCACATCTTTCTTTGCTACCAGAATCCTTGTCCAAGCACTTGAAAAGCTTTCAGTTGCTCTGAAGATGCACGAGGATGGCGGAAGGAAAAAGAAGCAAATCTGGACAGATGCGTCAAGAAGGTTAACAGACTCATTCTGTCAGAGAATACCGGATATGAAAGAAGTGGTACGGTGCTACAAGTCGATTCCTGCCGAAAACGCGTTGCATAAAACATTGGCTAGTCGTTTACTGCGACTCTACTATGAAATTGTACCACGTGTAGCACTCGCCGCCAACTTTGATGTCTCGCCATTCTTCGTCGAAGTACTGGGGAGCATCCAAAACCAGAGTAGTGACCCCAGCACTGCATCCTTTGCTGTCATGGAGCTGAAGAACTTGGTGTCAATCGCTAGCTACTCTCCTGGTATGCGATGGTTTGCCAAGACGGACAGCAGCGATGGTGCAAACGGTTACTCTGCTTTCACATCGTTATTACAAATCTTGTGCGAGAGTGATGATACTGCTCCCTTGGCACAACTGCAGTCCGTGCTTGCTGACGTAGCAATCGAGAATCAACTTGTGGCCAAGGACACGAGATTATTGGCCCTTCTGCGTGCCCTGCGCTGTGCTGCCTCTGATTCGAAGGCTGCAAAGATTCCTTGGGCGTACCTGGATAACTGCATCACGAGGTGTGCAGGCTCGCCTATCAAGTACCTGGAGCAAATCAAGACTCTGCCCGACAACGGGCAATTTAGTTTACTGAACATTGTCCTGCAAGAGCAACTGTCGTTTGCGCTCGATGGCTCCAAAAAGACGACGATAGCTGAGATTGGAAAGTTCCTTTCTTTGTACTTTAACGCTCTAACTCTCGCGGGAGAGAGCAAAACGCACGTCGAAGAGAGTTATTCCAAAATATCTGAGCAAGTATCAGCAACCAACGCCGCAAAAATGGCCAGCCTGGGCGACAAATCAGAGAAGAAGGCTCTGCAGCGCATCACAATCGAGGAAGAACCTGAGACGAGAAATTCGACCGAAGCCAGCGCCGAGCCCGGTGTCGTGGTCGATGAAGCTCGTCTGGAGGAAATGCTTCACCAGCCTTTTACCCTCGAGGAAGATACCAGTGCGCTTGTCAAGTGGGCTTCGAAGAATGTGGAAGATCTCGTCGAAGACGGCCTCGCCGCCGGGCTCGTCAAGCTGCTCGCCTCCCCGCACATCAACATCCGCAAAGAAGCGCTCACCAACATCCTCAAGATGGCGGCCAAGATTGACGCGTCCTCGTACGAGGAGAAGAAGCAGGTGTGGCTGCTGCTCTCGGAGCTCGCCGAGTCGAGCAAGCCGCACGTCGACGCCGGGCCCGTGCCGTCGTCGTTTATCTCGTTTACCGTGCACGCGCTCGAGGTGCTCAAGAACCCGCTGCACGCGCTGTACCCCAAGATCAACGCCTTCCTGACGCGCGGCCCCGTCTGGCCGCGCGAGAAGCTGCCCATGGCGCACGACATCCTGCACGGCGCGCCCGGCGAGGACGACCGCTACTACACGGAGCTCGCCTGGCTGCTCGCGCACCTGCTCGACAGCCTGCGCACGCCCTTTGACCTCGGCGTCTTCCACCGCAAGCGCTGGTTCGAAAAGGTCCTCGCCCTCGCCGCCAACCCCTACCTGCGCGCCAACCTGCGCACCCGCATCCTCCGCATCGTCTACCGCGCCACCTGCCTCGACGGCGGCAGCACCACCCTCGTCACCCGCTTCGGCCTCGTCAGCTGGCTCGACGCACAGCGCGCCGCCTGCCCCTCCCCCGACGACGCCGCCGTCTACGCCGCCCTCATGCGCAGGGCCTGGGAGACGTGCGACCAGGGCCGTGTGACGGCGTGGAGCAAGGGTGGGATTCAAAAGCTTTTGGAAACGAGTCTAGGTTGAAAGAAAAAGTCGGTGGTGCAGTGACTGGCGTTTGGGTTTTTTGTGACAATGTTCATTGTCCTTTCCATAGCAGTTGGGGCCTGTAGACAGTTAGACTTGCATACAATACAGAGACTTGACATACACACACAGGCGATCTCTAGTGAGGGGACATGATTTATCGTAAACATGTATTAAATGTAGTTGATAACTATTACTTAAAGCTCCAAAATACAATTCTCCAAGAAGAAAACAACTCAGATGCAACGAAAAGATGAAATAATGTATGAATCAAATGTCAAAGCAAGAAAAAACTCCATTCGTTCTCCCTTCCCAGTCACGCCTCGTCCAGAGACCAAGACCTGCTTTGCTATCCGAATGGTAACCCAGAGATTACGCAAGTATGCATACCGAAAATGAAAAATGAAAACAAGTTAAAAATGTTGGATAGTTGTGGAGGGGAACGCTTCTTGAGTGCCATGATGCATGTATCGCCCCAGAAATAATTATTTATGTGATCAAAAAAATGAGCCGCTTCTGCTGTGTATCGACATGCGAGCCCGTATATAACACTGGGGGGTATTTCAAATAAAGATTTTTTTGTCGAGTCGTCATGATGAAAATGAACAGATGGCATCTTCAGTCCCTTTTTACAGCTGCCCAGAGAGAAGGGCTTCGGTGGCGCTGTTGATGTATTGTCTCTTGGCGTCCAGAGGTACGTCGAAGCGTCGCTCAAGCTCTTGCTTGATGCCCTTCTTGGTGACCGTCATCAGGTCCGCCGTCTTGAGAATCTCACGAATCTCGGCTAGGAGGGCGTCGTCGCTGGGCAGGCCAACCATGTCTTCTGGGGAAAAGAACTGGGAGCCGCCATACGAGCTCATGCGGTTGCCACCCATCTCCGAGTGAGCCATCGACATGCGAGACAGCGTGCGAGGATCATGGGACATTTGGTGCATGGGCGGCACCAGACCAGTGGTTGAGCCAGGGCGGCTAGTGTAACCGTACTCAGAAACATGGGGATGGGCCTTGGTGGCGTAGCTGTAGCCAGAGACTTCGGATCGCGAGTCGTCGCGAGAAGTCTGGGTCTCCCAGAGCTCGGCCTGGTAGTCCTCCCACCTCTTGCGGGGAATGGAGCTCGGGTCGAACTTGCCCTCGTCGGAAACAACGACCTTGGTGCCCTTTTCACCAGCCACGACACGAGTGTTACCCCAAGCAAAGTCATCCATGTTCCAGAAAGCGTACAGGGGAAGACCAAAACTGAAAACGGGAATGGCAAGGATATACAGAATCATCCAGCCAACCATTTCCCATTTGCGGCGAAGGATGAAAATGACAGCCTGGAGACCATAGATAACACCCAGCAGAATGAATGCGGTGATTGGCACGACACTGGGGTTTTGAACGACACGGACAATCAGGTAGACGATGTAGGCGAGGGTGACGGGCTGGACGATGGTGCTGAGCAAGTCGATGAAGACGACAAAGCGCATACTGAAACAACAGAAACCACAGAGTTGAGCCATGGGAATCAGCTCGACGAGGTTGTGGACAGTCGAGTTAATCCAACGACGACGTTGCGAGAGGAAAACCTTCCAAGAATCAGGCGCAATAGTCCAGGCATGAGCAGTGAAGATGTACTTGGTCTTGTACTTGTTGTGATATTTAAGGAGCAAGGTCGTAAGATAACGATCTTCACCGAGATGCAGCAAGTTCTTCATGTGCAGAGTGTCAACACGGATCGTGGAGTAGTCTTCCACAATCTCGCGGCTGACAAACAGTGGCTTGCCAGTCTCCGCGGCGCGAATTCTGTACATGGAGAAACAACCGGGCAGACAGGTGACGGAACCAAAGAGGGACTCGAATGCTTTGGACAAATTGTGCGAAATGTAGTACTCGTAGACCTGAATCATAGTAATGAAGGAGGACTTGGCGTTGGTCAGGGCAGTTTCACCGCAAACGGCGATCAGGCGCGTGTCGTCAATAAAGGCAGATACCATGCGGCTAGCAGAGTCAGGCGCAACGACTGTATCGGCATCAATCTGCAGCATAAACTCGTAGAAAGTGGGGTTGACACCGATAATGTTGCGAATCTGGTGGTACATTTCGAGTTCCATGGGACTCATAGCAAGGTTGTAGTGAACACGGTTGAGGAAGCGCATAACAATCATCTGGGAGTCACGCTTGCCACGGTTACCGGGACGGCCAACCTCGGAAGGCTTGCCGACCTTGACAATAACCATGAAGGGAACAATGTGACCCTGGACTTCATAGAGACCGGAATAAACCTTGCCCATGTTGTGCTGTTTGAGACCCTCACCAAGAGATTCGAAGCTCAAAGGCTCGGGATCAACAGTGTCAGCGACACCGAGAATGTCGAGCACAATGCGAGGCGTGGGTCGATCGTTTCCTTGGCCGATAATCATACCGTCACAAACAATGACTAAAAGTTTGCGCTTATCGTCGTACTTCATTCTAGCAGCAGAGTCAATGGCACGGCGCAGAGAGTCCTCGTCTTCGGTATAGGCAGGAATTTGGCAGATGACGAATTTGTCGAGGTTCTCGGGTATGTTCTTGCCTCCAAACTGCAAAGCAGCCAGAAACTTGAACCCAATGACGGATACCAGTATGATGGTGACAGCAAGGACCAAGTAGGTGGCTAACTGACAACGGACCGAGTTTCGGGTATCAACATCGCCAACATAGAAGAGGTTATCGAGGCAGGTCTTCATTCTCTGGCGCAACGCCGCATCCATGGCCAAAGAGTTCCAATATTTTGTCATGTCTGAGCCAGACTGGACCTGGAACATTTGGACGACGTCGTCAGCCATGAAGTTTGCGAGAGATGTGTCATCGGGAGGTGTCTCGCCAGGCTTGGCGAGAAGTCGACGGCCACCAGCCATGTAGGTGGTGAGATCGTAGACACGGCCGCCAATAGTTCCAATTTTTTGTTGCTTGTCGTTGAGCTTCTTTATATACTGTGGCGTATAACCGACATTGCCCTTCTTGAAAAGAGCACGTAGCATGGTCATTTGCTCATAGTACCAATCGGGACGGGTATCGTTAGTATAGTAGCGGAAATCATGATACTTGGCGTTGAGGTCCTGGGTGCTGATGAGCGCAGGGGAGATGCCAGTAAAATTGGTGTTCTTGTAGTCAAGAGTGACCTCAGGATTAACGTTGCCATCTTTGCCTTGGCAGAGAGCGTTGACTTGAATAGGGAAGAGAGAGCTGATATCCAGGCCAGCGTAGTTGAGAAGCAGCTTCTGGTTCAGGTAAGGTGGATAGTGATGAGGGGCATAGGAACCCAAATCGTACACGTATCCGCGAATAGAGACCAGGGCTCCCTTACTACCGGATTTGCCGTTGTATGAAGACAACTCGGCTGCGCTGTACACATGCTGCGTGGGGCAGATGAGCATAGGAAAAACGACGATGAAGAAAGCAGCAACCAGGCAGAGGAACCAAATGAGCATATTGATGGCAAGCTTTTCACGCCACGCCATGCGAACATCTTTACGGGGCATGCGACCAATCCAGCGAATGACGAAATCAGGAACGAGCCAAGTCAACAAGTAAACCATGAAAACCCATCGCTTGCGGCTCGGGCTGTCCTTGTACTCTTCGACTTCGACCAGGTCCTTCTCATTGCCTCGCTCGGCCATCTGCTCACGGGTGTCGAAATTCTTGAACATGTCACCGCCACCAATAGCAGAGACGCCAGCCTCAGATCGAGTGTCGTCTGCGACGAAGTATCCGCTCTTGCTCTTCTCGCCGTACATGAGGGGAGTGTTGCCACCAGAGACAAGCTGTTCCTTGGAAGCAATAAAGGGGTTGCGTTCGGGGACACCATAGCTCTCGCCATCAGCAGAGATCATGCCCGGGCGAGCAGGGCCGTTGGCGGTTAGATGTGCGACCTCCATCCAGCATCGTTCACTGAGGAACACACCAGTGGACCCAATCTGCACCTCATTGCCCGGCCAGCGCCTCTCTTCGATGACAATTTCAGCGCGCTCACGCTCACTGCCGACGAGGATGGTCTCTGAGTCGACAAGGCCAAGGAACTCGCCAAAGGGCAAGAACAGACTAAAGTCTGCAGAGCGCAGACGCTGGCTGATCTCTGCGATACCAAAGGTTTGGACCTGAGTCCTGACGCACTTGCTGTCAAATTGGTTGGCAATGCGGCGGTCATTGGGCTTCAAGCAAAACACAAAGTAAACGTTGGTACCAGGGTCGGTAACAGCCTTTTGTACGTTGTCCAGAGACGAGAGGAATTGGCCTGAAGCGCCCTGATCGATACCGGTGGCGGTGGCGGTGGCGCCGCGACGCTGGTCCTTTTCACGGGTGTCGCCAAGTTGCTCGAGACGATCGAGAGCGTCCTGCTGCTGCTGGCGGCGAGAACCTGCAGCCCGGGCTCTTGTGCCCTTGCGAGACATGACGCTAGGCGCACGGGTAGGCTTGGAGCTGACCGAGGCTTGCATAACGGTCGTTCTCTCATTAGGATGGGTAACGGTTTGGAGGGCATCCTGTCCAAAGAGACGAGCAACAAAGTCGCTCTTGGTTGTGTTGACCATGTTGAGCAGATCACCAGAGATGAGCTCACCGTTCTCTTCGATGAGACCCCTGACAGGGTAGTCAACTTCACCAGCAAAGTGCTTGACGGTGAAGGTCGCGGCGGTGTTTTCGGTCATAAAGTTGCTTCCAGGCAGCTTGGCAGTAGCGGAGCCAATCTCAATAGCGGCATTCTTGCCTTCGAAGCGCTTGCGGAAGCTCTCGAGAAGCTGCATGTCGGTGCGGTTTCGGCGGGTCTGGTCGTCAAGAATGCTCAGCAGACCATTGCCGGGCTTGAGCATACCCTTGACGGCATCCGAGTTGTCAAAGTAGGATGTAGGGGCAACACTGACTTCCTCAGACTCGAGCATTTCAGCCTTGCGGTCAAAGAAGTTGTGAAGGGTGACGTTGTAGAGTGCCTCTGTGGCAGCGTTGTTGAGAAGCTGGTCGAGAACAGATCTGGTGGAGCTCTGCTGGACGAAGCCAGGGAAGTCAACCACGGAAATTGTGTTGGCAATGGACTCCTCGGGGGCACACAGACGCTGGTTTGCTGACTCCATGATCCAGGCAACAAGCAAAGCATAGAGGGTTCTGGCGAGTTCATTGGCATGAGCGCGAGCGCCGACAGGGTCAAGCATGACAGTGACGCGCTCCTTTTGGATCATCTTGGTCTTGTAGCCAAGAGTGGTTTGCAGATCATTGGCGTTGATGCCGAGGAATGCAGCAACAATGGCAAGAACATCCTTGTTCTTGACTCCGGTGAAAGAGTTGGCACCTTCATGGGAGAAACCGCCGCTGTCAGCACCGGTGGCGCTGGTGTCGTTGGCGCTTTCGAATTCTAGCTGGCCGATGTGGAGAATAGCAGCAAGCATCTGGCAAATCTCGGCAATATCGTTGCGAGGGAACTCGAGCTTCTTGAGGGCTGTCTTGAAAAGCTGGAAGCCATCGGCATCATTGATACCGACCTTGAGCTGGGTGGGGTGACCAAGGTACTTCCAACGCGTGGCGCCGGCAACGGGCGAGTCGTCGAGGCCAAGATGGGTCTTTTCGGCGGCACTTGTTCCGGCGAGAAGATAGTACAGGGCATGGAAATTGCGTTCACCAGTGGGAACATCTGTGATTCGGCTTCTTTCCAGTCTGTGGTCGAGAAGCTTACCACCAATGAGAATGGGGTTGGTTGTGGATGAGGTGTCGTATTGCAGCTCGTAAAAGAGGCCCGACTTGGAAGCAGTTGGGGTGGTGGCAGTCTTTGTCGTTGTGAGGGTATCGAAGACGTAGGCGGCGAGAGAGAGCTTGTTGGAAAGAGGAGTTGATGACTTGTTAAGCAGCGCGGTAAGGAGGTGTGAGCGGATGGTGGACTTGCCAGAGCCGGATTCACCACTGTAGATTGTACGTTAGCATCTTGATCATTTATCATTCTAGTTCAAGGGGAGTGCTTTCTTACAGGAATACAACGGCTTGGTTTTCGGAACGGTGGCCAAGTCTCAGCCAAGCACGGTCGGCCATGCCCTCGGCACCAGCCATGGCGCTTCCCTCTTTGCCGCCATCGGGGCCCTTGGACGAGGAGGTGTACGTGTTGAGGCAGACGAGGCCGTGTGAGGACAGTCGAGCGGTGGGATGGGCAACATGAAAACGACTGGCGAGATGAGCAGTGATGTGCGTATCGGACTGAAGATGAGTCGGCAGGGAGGGCAGCGAGTCCTGGGTGTGCGCGCCTCCGCCGAGATTCAGCATATTGGAAGCCATGTTGGGCGAGCAGCCAGGAATTGGCTCTCGAAGGGACTAGGCGAGGCTGTCGACGATGGGAAGAATAGCTTGGTGACAGGTGTTGGAGAAGGAAGAAGAATCCGGATCACGGTCAGCTTCGTGGACCGGGGCGTGTGGCATCCGACGACTGTGTCTGAAACAAAGCGTCGTTGGGTGTGTGGGAGCAAAAGCGAGAGGAAGCCCAGGACCTGTGCAGAGCGAGAGAGATGCGACAGGGGGGGACAAGGCTGATTGAAGCAAACGAATGTCAAAAAGCAAGGGGGTAGAGAAAGCAAAAATGCCCCGCGAGAGGTAATGAAGCAGCGCAACAGGAAATAGTGTTGTGATGGCCGATGCAAAAAGAAAAAAAGATTCAGAGGTTTTGTGCAGACAGATAGACCAGGCCAGGACGACAAGGGAACCTGATGGGGGGCGCAGCTACACGGCCAGACTGCCTGCCAGTCAGGTCAAGTGTGCCAGCAAGTTCCAGTTGAGAGCAAATCGGGGGCGACGGATGGTACCCGCTTTGCCGCTACAGCAGTTTGAAGGTGCCAAATAAAGCAGCAGGACAGGGGACAGGCAAGAAGCAAGCCAGAGAGGCTCGACCTCGTGTTAGCTTGCGCTAGGGATCAATGAATGGAGCCGTATGGGGGGGTGTGTGGCCCTGCACACGGCTGAGCCCGAGTCCGGCTGGCGCAACGTTCCAGATGCGCAGTTTACACTGGAATCGGCCAGCGACAGCGCCTACAACCACCAAAGCCTTGTTCTACAGCGGCTTCCACTGCTTTGGAATCAGTGGTAATCGCCTCTGTGTGTGCTGGCATTGGCCACTGAAAAGGCCCTGTAACAACAGCTGTCGTCCATCCATTCATTCATTCACCCATCAAAGCCTCTTGTGATGCGATGCCCGAGCGTCCCGATCTCTCTACTCACATCCCTTCTCCTCACATCAACTCGAGACGCGTCCATCCTCAATCAAGGCTTTTGTTTTCATCTCGGCCTCTGCGGAATGGACGTCATCACCCAATGTCTTGCTTGATACCTACCCCAGATCACATAGTCACACACATCTTCTGCGGCCCCATTCCACTGGATCGACGTTGCAAGGGCGAGATGACCGCTGGCTGCTTTGACCCAGCTTTTTTCTTTTTTCGCCGTCTGCCTGTTGAGTTGCTTTTTTGTTTTTCTCTCCGCTAACTCTTACAGTGCATGCATGTTTACATTGCTGGCAATCCCTTGCTTGACGACTTGGATCAATGCCCAAAACACTCTCAACAGCACACAATACTATCATCAAAACCTCTACAACTCTCCGCTCATGGCCAAGACAATCGTGCGCGTTCCCCAATGTCGGTAATTAGATTGAGACTTTGACAAACCATACTGCGTATAGCATGAAACACGTTCAACGCTTGGAACCCTATGCGGCTATGCCAGAACAAATCATGTACCAATTTGTCCAACAGAAGTGTCAATTCAAGTTTGTAGAGTCCCGACCCCTGGCCGTCAAGTCGCGTCATCTCGTCTTTGTGCACAGGCCGAGCTGAACACTGGACACTGGCCATGTTTATTAGTGCAGCGCAATTTCGCGATAATGATAGCGCAAGAGGGCAGCGACTGTGCGGCTCCTGGTGGCCAGCAAGTCAAAAGAAAAGGTTCAATTTAACGGGAACAATGTAAAATTTCTGCTAGCCTACGGTCGAGCCCACAGATTGCTCTGGTGTGTGGTTGTGAGCAAAAGCAACCGCATTCTCGCCAGTCGGCTACCACCAAGTTGTTTGGATGTTGTGGTCGCCTGTGGATCTCATCATGAAACACTGGCTGAGATGAATTTCTTTTGCCATTCTTCTGCGCTTGCTGATCTCGTGTCCAGCGTGTTGGGCTTTCATTTCGACCGGGCTCCAGGCTAGAATCATGGACGGGGGTTTCCAGAATTTCCAACAAAACCAAGGTGGTTGAATCCTTGGAATATCTCAATTTGCCCAGCTGGATCGATGGCAGAAATCTACGGAAGAGAACGATGGGCATCGTGACAGGGCTCGATTTCGGACGTTGCCATATGAAGGGCGCGAGCTTTCCAGTACTGAGAGTAGCGCGTCCTGCTGATGGTGGGAGATGCAGTGGTCAGGGGTATGCCCCCTGTACTCAGTAGTGCCAGTTAGCAGATTGAGTGCAACGCTACAGAAAGGCATCTGCTGGCAGACAGGCGGCGAGGGCTGTTTCGCGCAGTTGTCCAAGATAGTGTGCGACATGCATCAGGCAGATTCCGTGGCCCGGGGCATGCCGAGCCGCCGGACGGGATATATAATTCATGATTCCCACTCATGACATGGGACGACCTGCGCTGCGTCGCCCGTAGGTAGCGCAAGAGCACTAGCATCGTGATACCAGCAACAACTTGTACATTCACACGCGGGCGTCCTGGGTCAAGTTATTTGGATGCAGATGAGACAATCAAGGCGCAGCAGTCTCTGGCGGGCGCCTTGGCTGGCAGACCCAGAAACCGGTCACGTATCCCGATATAGAGTGGCCAGTGGCCAGATCTGCACAGCCTCCTTGGAGAATATGTGCATGTGGCAGCATGATGCAGTGAGAATTTTTTGTGGTGGGCAAATACGAGAAGGGCTGCGTTTCGCCACGCACAATGCGCCATGCGCCGCCATGCGCCCTACGTCTGTCCGTCTGAGGCCCTATCTGGCTCCCGAGGAGCACCCAAACGGGCCGCTGCCCGTACAACCACGGCAGCCACTCCAGCCACACACAGTTCTTCGTATTCTGCCTCTGCTCCCTGAGAGCATGCAAATGCCGAACGGATTTTTCATACATGTGCATACTCACCGTGACAGATCCTTCGCCAGCTCCGGTCCCAGAAACTGCCTCCCGTCCGGGCTTCGGCCGACAGGGGACAGCGCTGCTGTTCGGGTACGAAGCGCCTGCCTTTCCGCCTCCGTCCGTCGCCCCATTACGGAGCCAGCTCAGCTGCTCATCTCGCTTGGCGAGAGTTGTTGTAAATATCCATGCAAGAGCTACAGAAAGACAAAAGATGGATATATTTGCAGCCAAATACTGTTCAGCATATAAAACGACAAAGCAGCAGGCGGTTCCAGATATTCACGCGTGTTTATTGATTATACAAAGCTCGACACTGCTGCGTTGGCAAGCTGGCTCTTGCTGGTTGGGCCCCACTCGCCCTGAAGCTAGACCGCGCAGGCTAATTATGGCACCG
Organism: Samsoniella hepiali; assembly: GCA_001455915.2. Classification (NCBI taxonomy): domain Eukaryota; kingdom Fungi; phylum Ascomycota; class Sordariomycetes; order Hypocreales; family Cordycipitaceae; genus Samsoniella; species Samsoniella hepiali. Next base: position 1,539,862 of record LNDK02000066.1, on the reverse strand, counting down.
GTTTAAGCGGCCACCCCCCCCCCTGACCCCCTGAAGCGTGGGCCGATAAGTGCGTTCTTGGTAGGTTTCGCCCGCCGTAACCTATGTTTATTTTTTTTAGGCCATTCTTGTCACGTATTTAGGGGTACACTCCACTACAGCATCTTGTTAGCGTCCTGGAAGCTGTGCTGGCGACAATGTAGCAGCTGTGTGTATCTGAGCAGGCCCTGTAATAAGAGCTCCAGCAGGTTGACCAGCAATGCTCTGTCCGGTCAGTGCTGTTTTTAGCATGTTACAGCCCCCGTATTCCCTCCCCATTGCCCGTAGCCTACTCCTGCCACGCCCATGCCCACGCCACGCCCGCTAAACCCTGCGCCGTGCCAGTCTGTTGCTGTCCACCTCCATCTCGGTCATTCCCTTCCCAACTTTTCTTCTTTGACCTTTTGGCTGTTTCACTATTTTGCAGTCTTGCTTGCTGCTCTCCTGGCCCTCATACTGCCTCATTCGCTTTGGCAGCTTCTTTCTTCTTTTTTCCCACACTTACATTCGCTACACAGTTCCCCACGCCCCCCCTTTGCGCGTCGTTGCCCTCATATTTTTCAACGAGGGTTTGGGCCTGCACGTTTACGCATGCTTCGATACCGAACCATCGTCGTCTTCTTCCTGTTACGCCGTTGACATTGTTGCTTTGCGTTGCTTTCGAGCCCTCTGCAGCATCTTTCGACCCCATCCCATGATCTTTCAAGGCACACGCAACGTTTAGCCCGTTCGTCCCGCGTTAGTCTAAACGGCCACCACCGTTGCCATCGCTTTCTTCGATTTGGTCCGACGCCAACGTCTCTCACGTCCTCTGGGGACTTTAATCTCTACAACCTGCCGCAATCATGGCGAACCGAATGTCCATGTTCTCGGTCGCCTCTGAAGGCCTAGGGAACAATCGCGGTCCTCAGACTGCCCAGGTGTCCACCACCACCCTACTCAACACCATACACAACATCTATCTCGCCAGCCAACCCCATCAGCTGGATGCGAGTACCAGCCTTGTTGTCAACACTTGGCTCACCGCGGCCCAGGGCGGTCCTACCGTTGATGCTGCTCTCGCCACCAGGGCCTGGGAGCACGCTCGCCGCCGTGCTGAGGATGGATTAATCGTGCTCGGGTAAGTTGACATCAGTGCTATTTTGCCATCTTTGCCCTTTGCCATGTATCTAACCCTCTCTTAGATCTCTGCACTCTTCCACCCCGTCCGTCCTCGTCCCATTCATTTCTTCGATGCCATTCACGATCCCCAGTGCCGTCTTCAAAGCTCTCGAGTCTGTCCAGCCATTTCTGCATTGTGTCACACCTTACAACCCGTCTTTCCCTCGGCATGCTGCCCTGAGCACTTCCTTTACTCTCAACCTTGCTGGAAACCTGACGGCTGCCACTCTGGCTCTGTCACAAGGCGGAATTGATACCGAAAATGGCCTTTTCAGCATCCCCGCTGACGCTGGTTACCGCGCATTTGATGTCTTCTACTACTTGCTCACGTCCGCCTCTACTCCCGCCGAACGCGAGTTTCTCGGTCTCCAGGCCCCTTCGACCTATGCTCTTCTTGCTCGATCGTCTACCTACACTCCGCCTGCGTACCTGCCCACTGCCGACGATTCTGCCTCTGCCGACGACTTCCGCCAGGCCCTCAAGGACATTGGCATCAAGGGTTCTGCCCACCGAAACTTCATTTCTACCCTGGCTGGTCTTCTGAAGCTTGGTAACACCCTCGACTATGAACTCGAGTCCGACTCCCTTGAGGAGCTTTGCGAAGAAGCCAGCGGTCTCCTTGGTCTGGAGCCGGAGGTACTCACGACCAAGTGCAGCACCGAAGACCGACGCATCCTTGTCAGCGGCCTGTACGAGTCGCTTGTTGACTGGGTCATTTCCAAAGCAAATGCCGCCATCGCATCACAAATGACCCGAATTCGTGATGGCGAGGAATCCGCAGATGGCCGTGGCGCACGCACCCCGACCTCGGACGAGGACAACGGCGATACCGTCAGCCTCACTGTCGTCGAAATCCCCGACCCTACTCTGGGAAAGGCTGTTTGCATGCGATCCATTTTTGACGACTCGTGCGGTATCAACTCTGAGATGATACAAGACGGCGTTGAAGTCTCTCCCGCCGGCTCTTCCGTTCTAAGAGAGGTACAGCAGGCTGTTGCTGACGTTGCCCCGGACCTGGGCATCATGACCGGTCCCCAAGGCCGTGACCGCCAGCGCGAGCTGGAACAGAGAGAAATTGTTCTCGAGAGAGTTGCTCACGCCGCTGAAGATGGTGGCTTTATCAAGAAACTCCTATTCCCCGTCGAGGGCGAGGGTATCAACCTAGGCCGTGCTGGTCGATTTGACCTCTCTCACATGCTCGCTTCCAGCCGTGCCTGGTACCAGCTGTCCTTGCACCCCACGGATGATGGCCCAGCCAGCCTCGCTGCTCTGCCCTCCGTTACCTCGGCCTGGTCCGCCGGTACTGTCTCTCGGCAACTCCGTTCCTGGCGTCTGCCTGAGTGGGCAAACCGCCGTAACCGACACCTTGACTATACTGCCGATTTCGACGTGGAGGAGTTCGTCACCCGCTATGGGCCACTTGGCTGCACTGATGGCAGGGATGGCATCGAAAGCTGGATGCTGGAGCGTGGCTGGAGCAACGGCGAAATCTTTGTCGGAAAGGAGCGCGTTTGGATCCGCGAGGCTGCCTGGTGGGACGCAGAGTCCATGCTCGATATGAAGCAAGGCAACAACGTCCATGGCTTGAATGCGAACCCGTTTAGCAGCGGCTTTGACACATCATACTCCAATACTGGCAGCGGCTTCTTTCCCCCTCAACCGATGGACAATGTCTTTGGGGGCAGTCGCGATGACCTGGTTGGAGGACACTCGCGCAATGTCAGCCAGGCCAATATCAGCCAGCCAGGCTTCCCTCAGGCCATGAATGTCGCTCCTTCTATTGCTCCTACTGGCATGACTGGCATGCGCAACATCAGCAAGGGTGATTACGGACTTGGAAACAAGGGTGACACCTATAAGGCTGAGGAGTACGTTGATGGTGGCGACTACACCGGTGAACTGGACCCTGAGCTTGCCAAAAACAAGCATCTGGAAACCAAGCACACCACCGCCGGTCGCCGTGCTTGGGTTGCTGTCGTCTGGGCCCTCACTTTCTGGATTCCTTCCCCCCTGCTCCGATACATCGGCCGCATGCGGCGACCCGATGTTCGCATGGCCTGGCGCGAAAAGCTTGTTTTGGTATTTATCATCTTCCTCATGAATGCCATGATTGTTTTCTGGATCATCTTCTTTGGCAAATTGCTATGCCCTAATTTTGACAAGGCTTGGAGCAAGAGTGAAGTGGCAAGCCACCAGGGAAGCAAGTCATACTGGGTTGCCATTCATGGAAAAGTCTATGACCTCTCTGATTGGTGGCAGCAGCAGCACAGCGACGTTCCCCAGGTCAAGACAACAAGTGATGCTATGACGCCACTCAATGGGCTGATCATGGACAACTATTTTGTTCCGCCTCTGAACATTGCTTGTGGTGGACTGGGAGTGAAAGAGACTACCCGGCTCACGGCCAACAGCACGCCCGAGTATCCAACTGCTGTCCACACGTCCGGCTTCTATGCACTATACCCCAACAGCAAGCTGCACAGCGAAAACTGGTACTACGAATCTTTCGTCCCAAAGATAAACAACTACTACCATGGTGACCTCGTCTGGAGCACAAGCTTGGTCGCATCCGAAGGCAAAGACAACCAGCACATGTGGGCCAGGTACGGAGACCAAATTTACGATCTTACCGACTATTTCAACACCATCGATTTAAACCAAGGCAATGACGTGTACCAGTTCATGGACAAGAAAGTCTCTGATATCTGGAAGAACAACCCCGGCCAGAACATCAAACAGGACCTCGATACTGCATTTGCCGCCGTCAAAGCCAGTGGTGATGAGAACTCCTACAGCAACATGCTTAACTCGTGGAACTGTATCAAGAACTCTTTCTACGTGGGAAAGACCGACTTCAGAGAAAGCGCTCGATGCACTGCCAACAACTGGATCATGCTGGCCTTTACGATTCTAATTTGTGCCATTATTCTCGTCAAATTCCTGGCTGCCCTTCGCTTTTCCTCTAAGCGCCGCCCATCCCCTCAGGATAAGTTTGTTATTTGCCAGGTCCCCGCTTATACTGAAGGTGAAGAATCGCTCCGCAAGGCGCTCGATTCGCTCACTGCATTGCAATACGATAACAAGCGCAAGCTCATATTTGTTGTCTGCGACGGTGTCATTACTGGTCAGGGCAACGACCGTCCGACACCCAAGATTGTTCTCGACATTCTCGGTGTTGACCCTAAGCTCGATCCTCCCGCTTTGCCTTTCAAATCCGTCGGCGCTGGCAGTGAGCAGCTGAACTATGGCAAGGTCTACTCTGGCCTTTACGAGTTTGAAGGCAACGTTGTTCCTTATATTGTTGCCGTCAAGGTTGGAAAGGAAACGGAGCAGTCAGGTGCTAAGCCTGGTAACCGTGGTAAGCGTGACTCTCAGATTCTACTCTTGAGTTTCCTCAACCGCGTTCACCACCGATCTCCTATGAACCCTCTCGAGCTTGAAATGTTCCATCAAATCAACAACATCATTGGCGTTGACCCTGAGTTATACGAGTATCTCCTCATGGTCGATGCCGATACTGCTGTCGAAGAAGATTCTCTCAACCGTTTAGTTTCTGCCTGTGCACATAATGCCAAGATCGCTGGTATCTGTGGTGAAACCAGCCTGCAAAATGATGAAAAGTCATGGTGGACCATGATTCAGGTGTACGAATACTTCATCTCTCATCATCTTGCTAAGGCTTTCGAGTCACTCTTTGGAAGTGTTACCTGCTTACCCGGATGGTATGTTCTCCTTACTTTTTCGCCGTGTATTCACTTAACTAACTGTATAGTTTCTCGATGTACCGACTGAGAACTGTTGACAAGGGCAAGCCTCTGATTATTTCAGACGCCGTCATCAAAGAGTACAGCATTTGCAATGTCGACACCTTGCATCAGAAGAACCTACTGTCTCTCGGTGAAGATCGATTCCTGACCACTCTGATGACGAAACACTTCCCATCAATGCATTACAAGTTTGTTCAGGATGCCCAATGTAAGACAGCGGCTCCAGAATCGTTTGGTGTCCTGATTTCTCAGCGTCGTCGCTGGATCAATTCTACCATTCACAACTTGGTTGAGCTGCTGCGTCTCGGAGACATGTGCGGCTTCTGCTGCTTCTCTATGCGTTTCGTTGTCTTTATCGATCTCTTCAGTACCATCATTCTGCCAGCTACCTGCGTTTACCTGGGCTACCTTATCTATCTGGTGGCAAGTCACACTGGCCCGTTCCCTGTTATTTCGATTGCCATGTTGGCAGCCGTCTACGGTCTTCAGGCCTTGGTCTTTATTCTCAAGCGCCAGTGGCAGCACATTGGATGGATGATCATTTACATCCTTGCTTTCCCCATCTACTCGTTTATTCTCCCCATTTACTCGTTCTGGAACCAGGACAACTTCAGCTGGGGTAATACTCGCATTGTCATTGGAGAAAAGGGTAGCAAGCAAGTTATTGCTGTGGAAGATGAAGTTTTCGACCCCCGATCCATTCCCATGCAGCGTTGGGATGACTATGCCTATGCCAGCAATCTGCCTGGTCGTCGTGGCGGCTACCAGGAGAAGGATGACTCGCCCTACATGGACCAGTATGAACTTGATGAGATGAAGTCTGTCTACTCTGCCGCCCCGCATGGAACTGTTCTGTCTGGTATGCCTGGTAATAACCCTTACATGACGCCACAATCGCCCGCGCCCTTTGGCGCTCCCACCCGCAGCGCTTCCACGATGCACCTACAGGATCCCACGATGGCGCAGTCTAGAAGACAATCCTCTATTGTGGATTTCCAAGGCCGGCAGTCTCCCTACCAGGACTTCCCCCAGGCGCGTCCTAGTATGATGAACGTCCGTAGCCAGTCCAACCTGTCTCAGATTGGCGGCAACCGAGCCTCGTCAGCTATTGGCTTCGCGGGCGGCCATCGCCCTCCCATGGCAAGCGACGCCTCCCTGACCAACGTCAATATTGACTTCAGACAAAACAGCGGCGCGACGTCAGACGGCTCTATCATTGAGTCGATTCAGGCTGTCCTCCGTGAGGTTGATCTCGACACAATCACCAAGAAGCAGGTGCGCGCTCTCGTAGAGCAGCGTCTGCAGACTGAACTGGTCGGTGAGCGTCGGACGTTCCTTGACCGGCAGATTGATCGTGAACTGGAGAGCATGTAAAAGTTGAATGGAATTTTATGCAATAGTAGCGAAACTTGGATATAGGGGCACAAGGAGTCTGTCATTTACGTTTTGGCCTCTTTTTTTCATCTGCACATTTTGGTATTATAATATCTTTTTGCTTAATAATGCTTTGGGGGGGTGCTATTCTCTCCCCTTGCTGAACGCAAACTTTTCATTATTTGTCTTTTTATTTTGCATTTTGCATTGGTTCTTTTTAGGGGCTGTTTTTGGAAAGGAAATCAACACGGCAGAATTTGTTATAATGCAAGCTTCATTCCTTTTTTTTTCTGCATTATTTTATCAGCTATATTTGACTCATGATCTACGAGCTAGAGCCAATTCTTTTTATTTAATAGAGAAAGCAGTGATGTTGAAAGATTACGATTGCCTAGTGTGTAAGTTTTTTGTGTTTGTGCAGGGGTTGTAAAGTTGTATTCATGTCACGTCAGAGGTAAAAGGTAGAGGTTCGTTCGTTATATCCGTTAATTTACCATTTTTCATCAACATGGCTGTATTTTATATACATTAGACTAGCAACCGACTGCAAGTCTACGTGTCAATCTTGCCAACACCCTTGAGGCGCAAGTAGACATCGGTGCCCCAGCCGTAGAGGCTCTGCAGCGCGATGCCGCCGCCAAAATACTCGGCGTAGGCGCGGCTCAGGGGCAGCCCGTAGCCCAAGCCGGCAATGGAGCTGCCGCCGCTGCTGGCGGTGGCAATGGCGGAGAGGCCGTCGCCGCCCGAAGGGCTGGTGTACTCTTGATCGTCGGAGAAGGTGGTGAAGGAGTAGGACCAAATGTCGGGGAGGACGTCGGTGGGAATGCCGCCGCCGCGGTCGCGGATGCGGATGGTAACACCGGGGGTGTTGTCGTCGAGCGGCAGGATGGCGCTGCTGCGGAAGCGGCCGGCCTCGTGCTCGGCGGCGGGGATGCTGGGGATGGTGTCGGGCGGCTGGTGCTTGAAGGCGGGCTCGGGGGCAATGGTGACGACGATGGGCTCGCGGGTCTTGCTCTCGACGGTGGCGCGGAAGGCGTTTTTGAGCAGCTCGGTGACGATGTACTCGAGGTGCATGGGGACAAAGGCGAGGGTGGTGTCGGGCTCGCCGTCGACGACGAGCTCGGGGCGGACGCCGTAGCGGAGCTCGCAGATGTCGGCGACGAAGCCGGCGCAGGGCTCGATGGTGAGGGCGGGGCGGAGGGCGGTGTCGATGACGCCAATGTAGGAGGGGTGGTCCGGGCAGGGGGTCGGGCTGGCGTCGGGGTCAAAGTGCTCCTGGCTGCTAAAGTGCAGGGCAATGTGCTGCTCGGCGACGAGGCGGGTGCCGATGCGGGCGCGGAGGTGGCTGTCGAGGAAGCGGGTGACGTCGGCGGGGGCAATGTAGCGGCGGCACTCGAGGAATCCTTTGGCGAGGATGGGGATGGTGTCGGTGTGCGTGGCAACGAGCTCGGCGAGGACGTGGGTGAAGCGCACCTCGTCGTCCGGCGTGGTGATGGCGCGGCCGGCGACGGCCGCCTTCCAGTAGGGCAGCAGGATGGACAGCGAGTGCAGGTAGTTGTTGTAGATGCGCGCAATGTTGGGGTTGGACACGACGATGAAGGGCAGGTTGCGCAGCGCCTGGATGCGGTGCGCGAGGCGGATCGGCAGCAGCGAGAGGGTAAAGTTGGCGGAGGAGAGGAGGGAGCGTTCGGAGAGCGGAGGGCGGCCGTGTCTGGCGGGCACACGATTAGCTTACGGATCTTTGTGTGTTACTTTCGCGGGAATGCAGTGGAAATGGGGTGGTGGTCTCTCACTTGACGAGATCGGCCAAACTCAGCGGATGTTGCGTCTGCCGCGCCAGTGTGGCAATGTCGGCGTCGGCCACCTTGTCGACCGAGGCGCCCGCGGTGGAAAAGAGGCGGCGCGGCCGGCGACAAGGGCACTGTGTGACGGTGTGGTGTGCGGCAGCGGCCCGGCGGCCTGCCAGCCGGACGGAATTTGTTACTCGCGCTGCCATGGCAGCATGGCGCGATGTTCGGGACTTCACGGTGCTAGACGATTTGCGGTGTGTCGAATTATCCTGATTGCGAATTGGAGCTGTGCGGTGCCGAGTAGAAAGAGAAAAAAGGGCCGGGCGCGGCTGAGAAAGCACTGTATGACACGGCGGGTCTGGAGAGTCGTGAAGGTGAGATTGGCTGCGACAATGGGCGATACAATGGCGGTCAGTGTAGAGAGATGCGGCAGTCGACTGGCAGTGCGATGTGTGTGGGTGGTGTTGATGAGGGTGAGTCGTGACATAATCCGGGGTCTGCCAGGGTATGCCGCGTTTGGTGAGGCACGAGACCCGAGGGCGACTAAATGGGCCGCTGCCAGCCGCTGCAGCCCCCCATGTCTGGGCTTGCAGCAGCATCATGCAGGTTGTTGGAATTATTGATATGATGAATTAGACCCAGTTCCTACGTTTTTATATGTATTTATGTGTACTTTTCTTATCTTTTACTTTGTTTCTTGGAAACCATGTCTTCTGTGCCGAATGCAAGTAGCATGTGCTCCGGCGCAGCTATTAATAGAGTCACGGGTTGCAGACGCTGCCAAGTATCGCCAAAACAATCCCTGCAGTTACGGAGCCGGGGTGTAACAAGGTATAACCAGATAGAAATCTGCTGTATTTATCACTTATATCAGTCTATATAGTAAAGGACTCGCTCATAAGCCCGTCGTGCATCGACAAAGAACTCTGTGGCGTCGTGCTCGCTCTACTGGGTAGTGGCGATGCCGTCGGGCTCGACAGCCTTGACGTGGGGGTGAGACTCGAGGGTGGTGATGGAGTCCTCGGGGTAGCTGACACTATGGCGTGAGGAAGCAAGACTCGGTTAGCGAAATCCATTAGAGTATGGTCGAGGGGTACATCTCCCGGCATCCATCAGGGTGCGGGGGTGGACTGGGCATGGGAACAGTACGTACGAGAAGCCCTTGATAATGTCGTACTCGTGGATAATCTTGCCGCCTTGCTCAACGCACTTGGCCTTGGTCCTGTGAAGAGGATGGTCAGCAAAACGCACTCTGTGAGTCGCGGCACGCTTCTCGGGTAGTATGGCGTGATACGTACTCCTTGACCTGCTCCGGCGTGGACTCGTCCTTGAGGGTGACCTTGGGGCCGAAGAATGTTAGCCAGTTTTGTTTGAAGTCGGTCACGGATTGGTTCGCGATGCGTAGGCTCGACGTACAATATAGGTAGGCATTTTAATGGTGCGGAATGTTGATGGGCGCAAAGGATGTTGAGGAGAGAAGGCAAACGCAACGGGTCGCGACGTGATGATGTAGGCGGGGGAGGGGTATGACGTGGGCCTCAGCTTAGGCCTCCAGGCCATGACCATGGTTCTATGTCAGCCAACTGGTATGCTGCGCGCGCGCCTTGCTTTCTGGCCGTAGCACAAGCATGGCGTCTTTAAATTGTGGCTCTTTTGCCAACGTTATCTGTGTTGTCCAACTGAGGCGTTGCCGTGTATCACGTGGAAATGGTTGCGTCGATTCTCAATGTCTACTTGGTGTGGGCTACCCTACAGACTACATGAAGAATGTGATTTGAGATTGTCGACGCGCACAACTCATATATTCGATACTCAGTGTGTTCGTGTATAGGGCATGGCTTAGCCTATGTCTATGCATTGTTTTCATTCTTCTCAGATCGGGTCATGATTGTATCTCAACTGGGTGTGGTCTTGGCTGAGGCTCAGGAGGGTAAAGGTACGTGCCGCAGCAATCTAACATGCGGAACAGGATGCAGCCTCAACAGCATCACGTGTGGCATCTAAAACCAAAAAGACTGCATGTTGATTTCAGATAAAAATAGAGACACCAGGCTTCGGGACAGATCTATCCGCTCGATGCCTCAACTCGCCGATGGAAGCTTGTTGATGCGAACTCTACATCTGCGCAAGGGTACTCCGTACTTCAGAGCGGACTAAATCCGCAGCCAAGTACGGAGTACGGAGTACCTAGCCGTTGTGGCCGTATTCGCACACTACGCTGCCCCACCTGCTGCGTATTCGGAATGATGCCACTGCAATCAAAATGGTCTTTTCTTTTCGCATCATCACATCATCACATCATGACCATTGAGAGAAATCAGGCTCAATCGGCTGCCTACCTTGTCGCTGTACGTGTATACTGATAGAGGCAACTCACTCCGAATATTTTACCTTTATCGCTGCCCTGAGCCTCAAACGGTAACCGGTTCCAAGCCAGATCTGCGCTAGGCCGATAAAAGCAGTACTTTCTGCTTTAGGCGCACATCTCAACAAATCTAGCTCCCCCTGTTTCTTAGTTCCCTTATTTTCCGCCTTAGCCGACAGCGGTTCAAAATTTTATTTAGTCGGCCGTAAATAAGAGTACGAGAGACAAACTTGAACGGCGCGCCCGGCTTTCAACGCCCGCAACGGGGCAGGGAGGTAATCTGGCGATGCTGTAGAAGAGCCTACTGTTTCGGCTTCAAGGACATCGAAAGATCCAAAATCAAAAACACGCAAGTGCCCATCTATGTAGTCTCTGCGTCGCAGTTTTCGCGAATTCGCATATCGCCATCCACGGCGTTTCCTCGTCCATCCCATCAGTCTCCGCTCTTCAACTCCACCAATTCCTAGAAGCGTTAGCCCCCTCTAATCTTTTGAATTTTTTGCTGTCAAATTGCATTGCATGGACTGTCTTTGGTCCCCCCTCTGTCTGAAGCAAGCCATTCCTCCAAAGTCCCTCCACGGTATCCGTAGACCGACTTAATTACTAAGGGGACTCTGCCGGAACCTCTCCCGCCCGGACCGTACTGTCGCAAAACCGCAATCGACTACCCCTGCCGGTCCTTCTCCTCCTCGCTTCACTCCTTCCCCTTCATCTCCTTTCTTCCCAAGCCCTCCTCCGACTTCTGGCCCCCGACCCTCGTTCGTCCGCAGAGTCAATCGAAACAGGCATAGAGAGAAAGTGTTTCTTTAACTATCCCGCCCGCTGTTATCGTTACTCGAAACATACTCGTCGGCTCTCCTCGGCCACCCGTCGATATAATGGCTGCCGCGGTCAACTCTTCGTCCGCCTTTAGCTCTGTGCTTGCTACTACCAAGTTCACGGCTGCTGGTCTTCCTCCTCAGATTGACTATGTCATTGACACAATCACTTCTGCGAGTCCATGGACTCTGCTCCTGACGCTCATCGCCATGTGCGTCGTCTACGACCAGAGTATGTGCTTTTGCGACGCCTGTGCACCATGACAAACCGAAAACGCCCTCTAACGCGCCTCGATAGTCTCGTACTTCCTCAACAAGGGTAGCATTGCTGGCCCTTTTTTCAAGACTCCCTTCATCGGCCCGTTCCTCGAGTCCATGGACCCCAAGTTTGAAGAATACCATGCCAAGTGGCTCAGCGGTCCCCTCAGCTGCGTCTCCGTCTTCCACAAGTATGCTCACCCCTTCCCCCCTCCGAACCGTAAACAAGTATTCTAAACCATTGTTTTGCAGGTTCGTAGTCATTGCTTCTACCAGAGATCTCGCCCGCAAGGTCCTTAACTCTCCTGCTTATGTCAAGCCTTGCGTCGTCGATGTCGCCCACAAGCTGCTTGGACACGACAATTGGGTCTTCCTCGACGGCAAGGCCCACGTCGACTTCCGCAAGGGTCTCAACGGTCTCTTCACCCGCAAGGCTCTCGAGCTCTACCTGCCCGGCCAGGAGGAGGTCTACAAGACCTACTTTGAGCGCTTCATCAATGTCACCAAGAACGCTGGCGGCAAGCCCGTCCCCTTCATGCCTGAGTTCCGTGAACTTATGTGCGCTGTCTCTTGCCGCACTTTCGTCGGCCACTACATTAGCGATGAAGCTGTCAAGAAGATTGCTGACGACTACTATCTCATTACTGCCGCTCTCGAACTTGTCAACTTCCCGATCATCATCCCTTACACCAAGACTTGGTACGGCAAGAAGGCTGCCGACATGGTCCTCGCCGAGTTCGCCAAGTGCGCTGCCAAGAGCAAGGTCCGTATGGCCGCTGGAGGTGACATTACTTGCATCATGGACGCCTGGATTATTCAAATGATCAAGTCTGACCGCTGGCGCGAGGCCCAGGAGAAGGGCGAGGATGCTGGCGAGAAGCCCTCTCCTATTCTCCGCATGTTTGGCGACTACGAAATTTCCCAGACCATCTTCACCTTCCTCTTTGCCTCTCAGGATGCCACCAGCAGTGCGGCCACCTGGCTGTTCCAGATCACTGCCCAGCGTCCTGATGTCCTCGACCATATTCGTGAAGAAAACCTCAAGGTTCGCAACGGTGACCCCAACGCCGAGCTCACCATGGACCAACTTGAGTCTCTCACATACACTCGCGCTGTCGTTCGCGAGCTCCTCCGCTACCGCCCTCCTGTGCTTATGGTTCCCTACCTCGTCAAGAAGGCGTTCCCTATTACCGACAGCTACACTGTCCCCAAGGGCTCTATGCTGATTCCCACCACATATCTGGCCCTGCACGACCCTGACGTGTATGAGAACCCCGATCAGTTCGACCCCGACCGCTACTACATCGGCGATGCAGAGGAGAAGGGCGCCAAGAACTACCTCGTTTTCGGCACTGGTCCTCATTACTGCCTTGGCCAGGTCTACGCCCAGCTCAACCTCGCCCTGATGGTTGGCAAGGCGTCTGTTCAGCTAGACTGGACTCACCACGCCACTCCCCTCTCTGAGGAGATCAAAGTGTTTGCCACCATTTTCCCCAAGGTATGCTACCCAGATATTATCACGTCAACGCCATATACTAACTTGATTATCAGGACGACTGCCCTCTCACCTTTGTGAAGCGACAGTAAAAAGCATTTTCCAATTGCGATTTTTGGCGTTTTTGTGTTTTCGGCACTTTTGATCTTCGGCAGGGAAACAATTTGGCGGGATAGACGACTGCCTACACGATAGACACGTTTCTATGGTAATACTGATGGAAGGGGGGAGTGATTCACGATGCCAAATGCTTTTGGTTTTGGATATAGATACGGTTGCCATGAGGGGTGGCACTAACTGCGACCAGAGCCGCCAGGCAACTTTAATACCGTTTTAATGACTTTAAGCATTGTACATAGCTCATTTTAAAATCCACGGCCATGGCCAAATATTTTAAGCTCGAACAAGTACCTCTGATGCTCTGACCACAGCACCGGATTATGTGCTTAGAACATGATACCTGGTGGAAATAAACTTCTTCAGAGAGAAATTGAAAATTGGCAGTATCTGGTGGTACCTGTGGTGGCGCACATGTTGGGTGATTTGCACCGAGACTGATGACGAGCTTTGTCAAGCTTCCCCAGTCTTGGACCCTCACTGCCGGCCAGTAGCCCACAGCTTGCCACCTTGCATCAATCCCCGATTCAACTGTGACCAATTTCGCACCCAAGTCGACAAATCGAGAACACCGATACCAAACCCTTCCCTCCCCGCCGACATATATAGCGCATTACTCAACAACCATCATGGCGAGCAGAAGAGCCGTCGCTTCGGCCGTGCGTTCGGCGTCTGCCATTCGTCCCGCGGCGTGGCACGCGGCCTCGGGCCAGCGATGCGCTGCCGCCGCCGTCCTGTCAGCTCCTCGCGCAATCACCACTGCTGCTGCTGCTTCTGCGCGCGTTCCGGTCGCCTCGCGGACCGCCGCCGCTCGCCGCGGTGTGCTGGTGCCGTCGTCTGCTGCGCGGTGGTACTCAGCCGACCCGTCGCCGACCAAGCTCTGGAGCTTTGCCGATATTCAGAAGCAGCTAGAGACCAACGAGGATAAGAATGTGGTTTTCGTCGGTATGATTTTTTTTAAAACACCCTGCTCCTCTGACCTACCCCCCCTTGAGGTTGTACAAAAGCTAACACCGGGGATTGAAACCAGACGTCCGCGAACAAGCCGAGCTCCGCGAAACCGGCAAGATCCCCGGCGCCGTCCACATCCCGATGACGACGGCCGTGCAGAGCCTGCACGTGCCCGACGCCGAATTCGAGGACATGTACGGGTACCCGCGCCCGGGCAAGGACAAGACGCTCGTGTTTTACTGCAAGGCGGGCGTGCGCGCCAGGTCGGCGGCCGGACTGGCCCTGCACGCGGGTTGGACGAGCGTCGGCGAGTACAGGGGCTCGTGGCTCGACTGGGCGGAGCACAATGGGCCGGTGGAAAAGGTCGGTGGTGGCAAGTAATATCTTCTGAATCATCATGTAAAAGAAGAAGATTTAACTAGAAGATTGTACATTATATAGAGCAATTGATGCAATTGACAACTACAACTGTAGTCTCTAGATGATGTCCACAAGACATGTCACGGAAATGCCGACGTATGAGTTCATAGTTCATTGCGAGAGTGCATTCAATAAATGACTACCGAGAAAATTAAACACCCATGCTATTGGCCATCTTGTAATTTACACAAAGCACCTTGTTCCAGCCTTAAAAGAGGAAGAGCTTCTCACCACCACCGGCATCGCCACCGCCACCCTCGGCCGGCTTATTGGCGACGGGGCTGCCGTGCGCGAAGAAGAGGATCTTGATGGCCAGCGAGAGGCCAAAGTGCAGGGCCACGACAATGATGAGCAGCACCTTGCTCGTCTGACGGTCCGTGGCGCTCAGCACCGGGTACAGGTTGCGCAGCAGGAAGGCGACCGACATGCCGAAGCCGACGGCGACAAACGTCCAGTTGAGGATCGACACGGGCGACCAGCTGATGCAGGCCACGGGGACCCAGATGAGGTTGGAGTAGCCGTACAGGGCCCAGCACTCGAGCAGGTTGGCCGACTCGCTGCCAAAGTAGCGCAGCGCGAGGAAGAGCACAATGGGGATGACGAGGGTGTATCCGTACACCAGACCAGCGGCGCCTGCACGGAGGGGTAGAAAGAGTTAGAATGATGGGGTTTTTCATCGGCCCGCACATGGTGCGAACCGGGCAAATCGTGAGGGGGGTGACATTACCACTGAGAAGACGAAAGTCGTACGCAAAGGGCACCGTGCCCCGCGTCGCGAGCCACTGGCTGATGCTGCCGCCCAGGAACAGGATCAGCACCACCGTCGTGGCGATCCAGAACGGGCCGTAGAGATCGGGGTTGCCGTCGAGGACGTCGAGAAAGTTGGCGCGCGGGTAGAGGGCCGCCCAGCAGCGCGACAGCACCGCCGACGTGTCCACGTCGAAGAATTGCGCGTAAAACGACATGGACCACAGGAAGCGCTTCTGCGAGCCGGGCGACGACGCCGTCACAGGCAGTGGCAGGCCCGAGGAGCCGCCGCCGCCGGCCTTGCGCCCGCCGCGCGTGCCCTCCTGGAACGTCGAGTTGTGGAATTCGAGGCCGTCTTCTTGCAGGTCCGTGTGGCCGAGGTCGCCCTGTTGGGGTGGGAGGAAGAGCAATCGTTAGTATGGTGTCACAGCATTGAAAGAATCCCACAATAGACGGAAACATGGGAGTTTGACCATCAAAGAACGTCCGTTGCTGTGGTTTTTGTTCTTGCCATGTCCCATGGCTCCCTGTGCAATCGCAACACGTACCTCGTCGTCCACGTCGACCACGGCGTCATAACCGGAGCCCGACATTTTTTCTATAATTTTATGGAATAAACCACGAATCAAGAGTATGAGGTATCTCTGTTCCAATCGTCGTCTGAGACCCCCGAATTACTGGTTGACGCAATGTAAACGTCCCTTGGCGGCGGGCTTGCAGGTCTGTAGTGGGAGAGCTAGCTAGTAGGGACAGCTGTCGCCGTTACGGTAGAGCTGGCGTCACCCAACAGACCCGAAATTTAGCCGGCCCAAGTTACCACCAGGCGATCGCAAGTGCGATCGAAGGCGCATGCCGCAACGGTCAATTAAAGTGATTATTCTCCAACTTAACATCTGTACAGTCATAATTCTTTAACCGTTGTCAACAGTCCTTCTGTCTCTCGTCGGCATGGCGCTTGTACAATCACATTTCCAAACAGTTGGTTCATTTTTTGAAGTATATTTTTTGTTTTAGTTCATTGGCATCGTCTAGAATGCATTTGCCTGAGCCAAGGATGCTACCGTAGAAACAACAAGGGAAAATAGTAATTTCGCGAACCCGGGAAGCATCTCTTATCCTCGCCAAATTCGTCAGAATGCCAGAAACCCCCCAAGACGCCAACATCCACACAAATGGATTGCCACAACGTATCGTCTATTTGAGCTTCTTCTTGGGGCGGAGCTGGTTGGTGTGACCGCACTTGCGCTTGCGGCAGTTGGTGGCACGGGGAGGGAGACGAGCCTGTTACGCCAGTCGTGGTTAGTATACCACCGTCCGTGGAATCTCGTTGCGGGGTCATGTTGGGGTTTCGTCGACATACGTAGCACTTGCGGCAGATCATCTTCTCGCAGTTGAACTTGGAGGCCAGAGCCTTCAGGGAGGGCTCAATGATACCACCACGGAGGCGAAGGACCAGGTGGAGGGTAGACTCCTGTCGAACGCATATTCAGTCAGCTAAAAACCATTCTTGCCACCCATATTGTTCGTTCCCGGACGTTGCGCCTCCCAAAACATTCCATCGAACATTCGGTGTTTGAGATATTTTGGTCGGAGTCGTCGTCGGCGGCGGGAGAGAGAAATAACGAACCTTCTGGATGTTGTAGTCGGACAGGGTGCGGCCATCCTCGAGCTGCTTGCCAGCAAAGATCAGGCGCTGCTGGTCAGGGGGGATGCCCTCCTTGTCCTGGATCTTGGACTTGACATTGTCGATGGTGTCCGAGGACTCGACCTCAAGGGTGATGGTCTTGCCCGTCAGGGTCTTCACGAAACTGCAATGCGGACTCTCGTCAGTATTTCCATCCTCAAGGTGATCGGTTCGGATTCCGGCTCGGGTTTCTCGGTTCGCAACGGCGCAGGTCGGGGGGGAAAAGGGCTTACATCTGCACTATTAAACTGTTAGCATCGCAAATACACTCCCTCCAAATTCCAATCGCGCAGCACTTTACTCACTCTTTACTGATTTCTGTGACGCTGACGTTGTGAAGTTTCGGAGGCTCAAACTGCGCGTGTATTTGGTGGGGCGCAAAGGCGCAAATACTCAGAAACCCTAGGTTAGCCCAGACCTCACGTGACAATTTCGTTTTACCGAACTGGCAAATGTGTGCTCCCCACATATTCACCTTCGCCTCCGGACCCATGTCCCGACCGTTTTAGGCCGGGCGTCCCTGTGCAGATTTCATAATTGGGCGGTCCCAACTTTGTGCCAATGCCCTGTGCATGTATCCATGTAAGTGAACTGGGTATTTCATTTGCTCAATTCATTTCATATATCCGTTCATATGCATTTTTCAAGCAAAGGGTATCTTCTATTACATATAGTTTGGTTTGCAAAAAAAGCAGCTTATTTGTTGCCTTCAGCCTTTTGCCACGCCACGATGGCTTGTTCGAGCATGTACACGGCGCGTACCGTCGTTTCGAGCGAGACTTCAGCTGCGGAGCCTATACATCGATTGATTAGTATTGTACTCGGGTAATAAATGGTACCTTAAATGTGCTTATTTGAAGTACTCACTGAGAGCATTATAAAAAAATTTGGCGGTCGGCGGGAGGTCGCCGACTTTTCGATAGGCTTCGTATATGAATTTGTCGGGAACCTCCATTCCTGGCATTCCCACAGCACTTTGCAGCACTATGCGCGCCATATCATCTACTTCTTCAGCTGTTGGTTCAGCACGAACAGGGTCAGGTATTGGTTCCGGCTCTGCTGGAAAGAAATCCGTAACTGGGTTTGTATCTGTATGTTGAATCAGTGGCTTGTTCTCGTCCTGAACAAGAACAACTTACTCTTCTTTTCCAAGAAGCTTGCAATGTGACGGAAATACGCATCTAGATCGTCGTCCGTCATGTTGGCTACATCACTTGGCGTCACATCGTCGAAGGTGCGTGGCTCGTCCGGACTTGGCTGGCCTTTTGCAGCTTGCCAGCTATTCCAGTCAAATGACGGCAGAGTCAGACCATCATTAGACACAGTCAGTGGGCTTCCGCCACTAAACGGAAAACATAGCTTTGTAGCAACAATGAGTAAGGCAATGAGCCTAATCTCCGGATTGTGAAGAGGGTATACTCGGGTACTTTGTACTGGCAGATGAAATCGATAGCCAAGGACATTGCAGAGCTTCCGGACAGCAACAATGGATTCCACTGGTATAATTTAGTCAATATTCGTGTCGAATAGTAGAGTGAACCGACCTGGTAGCGCTAGCAGCTTGGTGTATTGAACCAACAGCGGCATGTAATTCAAATCAGGGAATACCATGTTGTAGTTGAGAAAAAATGAACAAGCCAAGTCCATGACTGTCGAGTATACTTGAGCACCCTCTAAGTGAGATCGTATCGGAGCCTTTAGTACTTTGATATAACTAGATGGCATTCGCTCTTGCATTTCGGTAGGCAATTGCTGAAACTGAGCGTTTTGTTAGTCATTGTCCGAAACGCCACCTCGATGTTCAGTCGAAGATTTGGACATACAGCATGTCTATACGGGAAATGGAAATCATTTGCCCACTTGATAAGCTCGCCTAGGCGTGTTGGGATCCTCAGGAGATAGCAGCCTAGGTAGCACAGCGCCAGAGTGTCGCCCATGCTCGGCATCGGCCAGCTGAGCCCACGCTCAGCGCCCCAGTCTTGCGCTTTGGATCGCGAAGTCCACATTTGCGTGGATTCGACAACTGTCGGCTGAGAGCTGAAAATTTCCAAGACATCTTCCGAAGCCGCACCTGAAGCCGCACCTTGCCCCAGCGCTGTTGCGCCGCGCATGCGCAAATCCCACAAGTCGCGGACGATAGTCTCCAGCTCGTCCCTGTGTCCCTTTTCCTTTATGAGCCATAGAATTTGCTTGCGCAGTAGTAGCTGGAGCGCCTCGAGGTACAGAAGTTTGCCAGCTTCGCCCGTGAGCTGCCGCTTTTCCTTTTCCCTGACGGCTTTTTGCTTTTTGGAGACATTTCCCATCATACCAGCCTCCGCTTCTTCGCCCAGATCGAACTGGATGAAGCCCTATTGTAAAAGTCAGTTAGCCGTAGCAGAATAGCGAAGCAGAGACTGCCAATCCATACTTCGATCTGGTGGCCACGAGAGCAGTACCGCATACCATCCTGGAGATAGTATCTCTGGCTTCCACATTCCGGGCACCTTTCGCCTCGCGGCATGCGCCGCAAATTTCGAGAGTCGCTCATATTGATGATGTAAATGCAGGATGTGCTTTATTGATCAAAGGTTACAACACCACTGGGGTAGCAGCTGTTCAAGAGCAGTCGTACCCTCATTGACCAAACATTGTAGCAGCATGCATGATGGCCTTGAGAAATATATTATGGTTCCTGGACCTGTCTGCAACCAACCAAGTAAGTGTTCGTTGATGGGTGAATGGAGGTTGTGAACGAGAGGTTCGGCCGGCCGGTTGGCCAGTTAGGTTGCAGGATTTTGCGAAGCGGGACCTCGCAGCGTCGCAAAGTCTCATGACAAAGTGCGAAAATCTGAGACAACGGGACGTCAACAGAGGAACTCGGTTCGTGGTGCATCGCAAGCACAAACCATAGAATTGTACAATTGTAGTATTTTAATTGTTTTAAATCGCCCAAGCGCGCATTCATCTTTTCAGAGCAGAAGTCACAGTCAAGTTTAACAGTAAAGGGCAGTATTTTTGTTTTATCTCACTTTCCATCTATGAACAGCAATTGAGAAGTCATAGCCATGGCGGTATAAGAAACAGAGATTCGAACCCCATAGTCTAACATTTGTAGATGCCGAAATTCAAAACATAGCAGCATGAATCATATCCCGACTATGGAAAGCTTTTTCAACGCTACAAGCCCAGCACATCGCCCGAAGCAGCTGTCGGGCAAACAGCAACTAACAACGCTTTTCATTAAACAGTCCTCGTCAATGCAGAGGGAGTTGGAAGGCCCTCGAGAAGCTGGCGGCTGTGCGTCAGAGCCGAAGCGAGACATTTAAGCAGCACCCTTAGGGGCCTCCTTGGCTTCAACAGCAGCCTGCTCACCCATGGAGGTGAGAATAATGACGTCTAAAGAAGAATAGGTCAGATGCGCAGGCCAAGACAAGGAAAATAAATTACGGGGCAATCAAGAACTTACTAGTGTCCTTCTCATCTTCGACGAAGAGCTTCTTGATCTTGTCACCGATTTCACCGTCGGGCATGCGGACATCGTCCTTGGTGTCACCGTCGTCGTTCATGAGGGAGAGGAAACCGTCGTCGGAGATGTCAAGCTAATGACTCGAGTCAGAAAAGGTTGAATGGTGAGGGAGGCAGCGAACCGAGGGTGCAGGAGAGGATGCGAAGCAACTTACGAGCTGGTACTCACGACGAGTGACGTTGGGGACGTCCATGTTGTGGGTAGAGGGAGAGAGATCTTCGTACTTCTTGGCAGTGAAGATATCGGTGGCGACAAGATGGACCTTGGCGTGACCGTGCTTGCCGGTCTTGGAGGTGGACATGTCGATAATCTTGCAAGGGCGGCCCTTGATCACGACGAAACCGTTCTTACGCAGAGCAGAGCACTGCATAGGAAAGGTGAGAGACGCACCGGCATCGGCGGACTCGAAGGTAACATCGTGCTGTAAAAGGAGAGGGAGTTAGCCAGAAGAACGATGGAGGACAGGCGAGGCAAAGCGCGGAGAGCGACAAGCCTGGGCCGCGGCGGATGGGAGTGGTGTTGAGGGCGCCAGGCGAGGGGCACGAGGCGAGGTGCGGGGTGATGCGAGGCAGCGGTTGCGATGGCGCGCACGGCTGAGAGCTCGCGGGGCGGGCAGGGAGCAGCTTCTTACCTCCTCAGCAGACATGATGATTGATTGCGCAAGAAGAGGGCGTACAGACGGGGGAAGCGAAAAATTGATGGGAAAGAAAGTTGTTGTGCACCAGAAGGAGAGAGGTGGAGGAGCTGGGTGGAGGAAAAAAAGAGTCAGGGTACAATAATAGCAGGTGGGAGGAGGCCTGGTGCAAGTCTGGTGCCGCGACGAAAAAAAGCGTGTGCATTTTTTTTCCTGCCCGGTGTGATTGGGCAGATTTGTGAATTTGGCAGTCCACACGCTGGGCCAGGCCAGTGAGTGGTTGCTGGAGAGGATGCCCCGCAGCCCGGCCCTAGCTACACTGCTAGCTACTTACTGGTACAGTGTTGACTGCTTGACTGCCTCCAGTTAGGTAGGTAAGTCCGAGCAGCCGATATGGCGACGGAGCGGTGCATTGCTCAGAATAACTTGGTGCCCACTGTGCCATTGAAGCTACGCATCGTACATACCTAGGTACAAAGCAGGCAATATCTAAGTAAATAGTGTGCAGCAAAGCGCCGCTCGCCTGCAGCTGCTGCCGCCCCCTACAGCGCCCTTCAGCGCACATGAGCACTGCCGGCCCACCGCCAATTACCACCAATATGCCCTGTAACCACCACTTTCTTCCTCTTTATTGCCCCCAAGGTCGCTGGCGCTGCGGGGCTCCAGTCCTCCCGTTTAGGCAAAGTCCCCTCTCCTCCTGCTCCTTGCCCAAGCTCGGCAAGATGCGCTCTTGTTAGTCTACGTACTCCATAACTGCTGCGTAGCTCCATCCAGCATGTACGCCATATCATCACCTACATACAAACGCCGTCTCGTGCCCAGCTGCCACAACTTCTATTTGCCGCCAATCGCCCACCAAAATACCTGCGATTGTAGACTCTTTGCAGAAACAATATCATCGACACAATCGACCAGCCCCCCCTCTTGCGCGGCCTTCATGATTCCCTCGCGACCTTCCATCCCTTTCTAAAGCGCAATGTGGCTTGACCGGCTCGCTGGCCAGGCCAGCGGCTCTGGCTCATCCACGCCGCAAACCGTCTCCCGATCCTTTTCGCCACTGCCGCGACGAACATCGAGCAACCTCAGTCCCTATGTAACGTCACAACGCCAAGGCCAATCACCCAGGGGCTCTTCGCTGTCGCTCGTGTCTTCCGAGTCCTCCGCCTCGTTGCTGGCTTCGTCGCGCCGACCCAACGGATCGGGCCTGAAGCAATCCTCGGCGCCCGTCGCGCATCCAACAAACTCCATAGAAACTTTGGAGAAGCTTCTTGGAAAGACCTTGAGCTCGGCGCCGGCTTCCGATTCAGAAATTCTCGACGGCGACTTCGACCTTGATTTCGACTTTGGCGGCTTGTCTCTAAAGGAGCTTGCGGCGTCGCAAGATGACGCAGCTGCGCTATCACCAATATCAAAATCCCAGAAACCCTCTGATTGTATGCATCAAGCCATGCGTTGCCGCTTGCTTAGGACTGACATGTGTACAGACGCAAGCGATCAAGCCAAGTTCGAGGACCTTCACCGTTCAATCACTGCCTGCGATGATATACTCAACTCCGTCGAGACGAACCTCTCAAGCTTCCGCAACGACTTGGCCTCCGTGGCTGCAGACATCGAATCATTGCAAGGCCGTTCGACAGCCCTGAATAAGAGGCTCGAGAACCGGAAAGAAGTAGAAAAGGCTCTCAGCCCTTTGGTCGAAGAACTCAGCCTGTCGCCCGAGATTATTACCAAAATTACTACTGGTCATGTTGACGAAACCTGGCCTAAGCTTCTCACAGAGCTTGATCGACGGGCTAGTGTGCATAAGAAGAAGATCAATGAAACCCAGCAGAGCAAGGCGACTTCCGACCTTGGCCCGCTGCTAGAAAAGTTGGTCCAAAAGGTACGTTCGTCGCATTTTTGCAAGCTAGAAAGTATACGGCACTGACAGCATTACAAAAGGCTATTGAGCGTATCCGAGACTTTATCGTTGCGCAGATCAAAGCCCTGCGGTCGCCCAACATCAATGCGCAAATAATCCAACAACAAAATTTCCTCAAATTCAAGGAACTCTACACGTTCCTACACAAGCATCACTCGCAGCTTGCCGAGGAAATTGCACTAGCGTACATGAATACCATGCGCTGGTACTATCTTACTCAGTTCACACGATACGAAAAGGCACTGGGGAAAATTAAGCTCCATGCCCTCGATAAGAACGACACACTGAACCACGAAGAAACAACACGCATGGCCAGCGTATTATCAACTGGACGAATGAATGGACCACCACATGATGCTTTTAATATTGGGCGACGTATCGACATCATCAAAGCGAGTGAACAGCCCGCACTCTCGTCATTCCTCGCCGAGGAAGACAAAGCTACGCACTACCTGGAAGTACCATTCCGCAGCTTCAATCTCGCTCTGGTAGATAATGCAGCGGCCGAGTATACATTACTTGCCACGTACTTTTCACCGTCGCTGTCGTTTGCCCACATCTCAAAAAACTTCAACTATATTTTCGAGCCTACTTTCGAGCTTGGTCAAACGCTCTCCAAGGCACTCATTGGCGATACCTATGACGCACTGGGTGTTCTTATCTGCATTCGACTGAATCAGCATTTTGCTTTTGAGCTGCAGCGTCGACGAGTACCGGCCGTGGACGGCTACGTCAATGCCACGAATATGCTGTTGTGGCCGCGTCTCCAGGTCATTATGGATCGCCACTGCGAATCAGTTCGACAACTGACCAATTCGACACCGGCCAAGGCGAGCAAATCGGCGGCAGAGCAGGCCAAGGTGTCTGCGGCACCGCACCAAGTGACGCAGCGCTTTGGCCAGCTGCTGCACGGATTCCTCTCTCTGAGTGTCGACGCAGGGGATGATGAGCCCGTGGTCACGAGCCTGCAACGTCTGCGCACCGATGTCGAAGCCTTCTTGACGCGCTTTGGCAACTCTTTTGGAACCGATAAGCGCAAGACGGCACGCTTCATGTACAATAATTACTCGCTCATTCTTACTATCATCAGCGACACAACGGGCAAGCTGGCGGATGAGCAGCAGCACCATTTTGAAGAACTCAAGACGGCCTACCAAGATGGAGATTAAAGCTGGATTTGGAAGAGGTGGACGATGAAAACAAAGGTGGAACTGACACCGATTGTATGTTACAAAATGTCTGAGCGATTATTTTATCTGCCATTTACATATATTTTTTGCTTGAGCGTACATCAGAGCGGCCTGCGAGCATCGCGGCCAAGGCGTTAGTTAGATAGAGGGGGTTTCTTTCATCCACTAAAAGAACACAGGCTTGGAATTTGACACGTTTTTCTTGTTTTCAATAATACATTTGATATATATTACATGCCAGTTCTCTCATGGCTGCACCTTTTCTAGTTTTGTATGTGAAGCAACGGCACCTACCTCAAAAGAATTTGATAAAAGCTGTTGCTGCCACGCAACCTCCATGCTCTTCTCATCTAGCAAAAAACGACGCGATGGAGTTGACGAGGGCGGGGTTACGACGCATGTAGAAGGCGACGAGGCCGACGGCCACGGCCATGCCCAGCGCCTTGGCCGGGCGGCGGTACGCCCAGGCGACGGAGAGGAGAGAGTTGCGGAGGTCCAGCCACCGCAGCTCCTTGGCCTGCCTGTCGAAGAACGCCTCGCCGTCCTGGAGCGTCTGCCCGGCGGCGTGGCCGGCGTCGCGCGCGGTCCTGAGGGCACTGGCGCGGGAGATGCCCCGCCAGGCGCGTAGGGACTCGGGCGGGTGGTTGGCAAAGAGCGCGGCGGAGCGGGCGAGCAGGGCGTCGAGGTCCATGTTGGCGGGGACGCGGGAGAGGATGACCTGGAGCAGGTCGGGCTCGTCAATGTCGAGGATCTCGTCGCGGCGGTCGACGACGATCTGGGCAAACATGTAGATGCTGAAGACGGGCTCGCGGGCGAGCAGCACGTCAAAGAGACGGGCAATGTCGTGGTAGGCCTCGATGTTGTGGGCGTACATGGTGAGGGTGCCGGCGAGGGCGTAAAAGGGCTCAATGGTGGCGACGTGCCGCCGGAGGGCCGGGTCCGCGCGGCCGAGAATGTCGGGGAGCAGGCGCAGCTGCGCCGTCGTTGGCCCGAGGTTGGGCAGCATGAAGTCGCGGATGCGCAGCACCGAGAGGCGCGCGACGCACGGGGCCGCCCACGCCGGCCGGAGCACGAGCAGGAACACCTGGCATATGTCGTGGTAGCCCTGGAAGTAGCACAGGTAGGGGCACGTGCGGAGCACCTGCGAGATCAGGGCCGACAGTTGGCTTCGGCGCCGTTCGAGGTCGCTCTCGGAGAGGTCTGGTGAATGCGGGAACAATGGTTAGACAAGTGGTTGGTAGGTGAGCGCAAGTGTGTGCTTGGATTGTCAAGTACCGTGTGGGTAGTAGACGAAAGACCGGTTCACGTCCAGCTGGACCTGGTCTTCGTCGCGGTGACGAGGCAGCTCTTTCCAGCCGCTGCCAACATCATCTTCCGACGCGGGGTACGGCTCAGCGTTGGCGCTTGTGCTCGGTGCAGGTAGCCCAAGCAATATCGGCCCTTCAACATGTTTGCAATGGTCAGCAACCGTATATCAAGTTGACAAAAAGGGTACAGCCCCGGGTGGGTGGGATGAGAGGGACGTACAAGCGAGCTGGCGCAGACTGTCGGTCAGGAAGCCACCCGCCGATTCCGCAAGGCGCTGGAGCTCGGCAACATCAGCCTCTGCGCAGGCGACGCGGATATCGTTCTGCTTCCTCTGGTTGACCGGGCAGACGAAGTCTGGCTCGATAGTCTTTTCGGGGGGTGTCGACGAGGTCCGCTCCGCGTCGCTGCTGCTGCTGCTGTCCTGATTCATGGTCAGGCCGAACGGCCTAGCCCACCTGGGGAGGGGGACCGAAGGGGACCAGGTACGCACTCCGTGACCAAGCTCGGCGCGAACATACAACTTGTTGCAGGATGCGGATTAGCAGACCAGGGCGTTGGGGAGGCTTGGGGATGACGAGGTGTTGGGTGTGCGGCGGCCAGCCGCGAAAGTGCAAGTCGTGTCGTGAAAATGATTGGACGTGAGCTGGCCACAGCTCTTGTGGTGCTTGACTGGAGCTTGCGTGGGGGCGCCGAAACGTCACTGCCAGTGTCTCAGTGGCACGTTTTAGTGGCACGCTTCAGTGGCACAGCAGACCGCCCTTGCGCCCGTTAGGTACCGAAGGTCGGTAAGGTGCCTGTAAATGTGCTTCAGCCTTCAGTGGGTTACAGCGACAATACAGGCCTTTGGCTGTTCTTAAAGGAACCAGCGCAGACAGATTAGGAGGTGCCCAGTGTGCCAGCTTCCTTCACCTTGACCAAACCCTGCAAAATGATGGATCGTGCTGCTACCTACCTATGCAAATCAAGCTCTTCTTGTTACACAATCATGGAACGTCGGGTCAGCGTACCGCGTTCGCCGTGTTAGCTCTAGCAGGCCCCGACTGGACTGCAAGAGCGTTGATCGGCAACTTGCACAGGCTGCATTAGTCGAAAACCCTAATAAAAAGCTGCCAAACCATCGGAAATTATAAATGATAGCGTTGTCTGTCCTTCTGTGCCTATGATAGCCGTGTCTGCCAACGATGTCTCGAATAGGCTGCCGGGATGGGCCGCACGGGGGGCAATGCCTGCTGGAGCCGTTGACTTGGCCCTACCGTGCTAACAAGAGACTATTGACAGAGGGGCCTTGGGTAGCATTCAGGCTTGACCTTTGCCTGCTTGCCTGCCAAGAGTTCAAGACCAAGGACATTCTGCGCCAGACATGGTGCTGCCCGGTTCTAGACTGCTCAACAGCTTGCCAAAGCAAGGCCAATGCAGGCAAGAAACAGTCGTCGTCGTCGTCGTCGTCTCCATCCCATATTCCGGCCGCTATCCCTGTGCTTCTGGGGTTGCGGTGCGTCGGTGGAGCACGCTGGAACGGGCGAGAGGCTCATCGACTTTGGATTTATGACCTGTCATCTTGAACGTTTCAACATTGACCAAACGAGCTAAAGAACGACAGTGGACGGAGTAGTTCATGCGGGAATGGCGTCTAGCCACCGGACTAGGCTCGTTCTATCCGACTTTATCGAACTGGGCCAGGCAGGGTCCTGATTGACGATAGCCGAAGCGTAACACGACAACACACTTTCGATGCCCTTGATCCCGACCCAGCAGAGACGTAGCCTAGCCCGGCCCATCTGCATCTTGCCATGGGTTCATTTCCAGGCAGCCGCTAAAAATGTAGCTGAAGAGCCCGACCGTTGGCCACCAAGGCCGTGCACAAAACTTGCTGTTCTCGGCCCACTGGCAGCACCACTAGCCTGCACCGAGCTCCTGACCAGGTCAGCCCTGGTAAATATTGTGTTGACGAGCTCTGATCTTCGATTTGCCGCACGCAACCAAGCTGCCATGCCGATCCCCTCGACAGGGCCGATACGTTGCCATCGACGACCGTGGCCAACCCTCTGTATTGAAACCGCCACTGTCGTCAGTCCACACAGGCCTGTGTTGGGTTGCACCGCACCGTCATTTCCCGACCGGCTCTCCTGTTTCGCCCCAGCAGGGAGCACCAGTCACGGCGCTCGCGTCGGACGACGGAAAATAAGATACGAAAAGCTTCGATACCCTCTGGCAGAAAATGTGAGTCTTATTGGGCCATCAGGCCTAGTTGACGCAATTCAAGTCATCTCACAACAGAGGCTCCTGAAAGCTGTCGTAAATACAGGGATGCCAACCTGTGTTTTTTTCTTGCCACAATACGAAGAAGCGAGCATGACATGTTGCAAAATGTCAGATGAAACAGCGCAGTGATCCAAACCGCATCCACACAGTACATGGAACTAGGAAAACTTCGGACATGGTTGTTCTCTGCGCTTGGGGTGGCTTGCGGCCTACCACCAGGCAGCGACTGGCCACGACAATCTTTATAATTGAGTCACTGGACTTGCAACCCGAAAAGCCGTCGACTTTCAGAATGCTGGCCATCTGGCCTACATGCGCTGGTGATTGGTTGGGGAAGTACACCACCTTTGATTCGGGCGACTCCGCTGCTTTAAGCCCATCATGACCAGGCCAAC
Organism: Samsoniella hepiali; assembly: GCA_001455915.2. Lineage (NCBI taxonomy): Eukaryota > Fungi > Ascomycota > Sordariomycetes > Hypocreales > Cordycipitaceae > Samsoniella > Samsoniella hepiali. Next base: position 1,511,682 of record LNDK02000066.1, on the reverse strand, counting down.
AAGGGGAGGACACCCCTAGTTGCGTTAGCCTGATCCTTTGACAAGCCAAGTACGGATTCTCGTGGATGACTGCCGAGAACTGATCAACCTTGCAGTCGTGTTCGTGCACAAGGCGGGCTATCACCAGCGGGTTCGGCGCTGTTACATGTGCATGCCTGCATACGTACACGCCACCGCCTTTCTGCGCTTATCAGTAACGGTCATGATGTTGCATTCGTTTTGCTGCGTTGAAAGCTAAACAACGACAGTCGGGTACTGTACTAGACCAGACCTATTGCCAATAATGTGTGCAGCCGCATCACCCTGGCTTCACAGGGGTGAAAGCCTGCTATGTAAGCCTGCCACCACAACACTGTGGTGCATCGGTGATCTTCCGTGGAAATGCTGGATTCATTAGAATGCCGGTGCATTGACAATTTCATCGTCATGCTGGATGCCTGGCACCGCCGTTCATGTATGTGAGTGGAGAGACATGGTAGAGCTTGCCCACCGTTAGTATGTAAGTTGTACGGGCTGAGCCTTTTGACTTGCTGGCGAAGGCGTTATGTTCGTGTAGCAAATGAGTTGTTCGTAATGTGACATGTGGCTTGATAAGGTGTGTAGAATTTGCACATGCTCTAGAACCCGAATGGGTTGACACGCTGTTAGCTCGTTGCCATGTTTGTTGAGGACTCGACAGTGGGCAAACGACGGCGAGGATAGGCTTTGCAAAGCCCGGCATTTGCTGACACCGGTCAAATTGCAGCCTTGTCGCACCAAGACGGGGCAGAAGCTGAGCAAGACAAGGCAACGTGCGCATTGGGCATTTTCCTGAGACAGAGCTCGAACCGAGCAAGGCCATTTTAGCCCCCAATATCCGTACACCAGCATCATTCGAATGCGGGCAAAACTCGGCAGGTTCTTGACCCCGGTTGCCTTTTTTCTTGGGCCGCGTTCTTCATGAGTGCGTGCTTCGTTGTACTGGTCGAGTGTAATCGCTACAAGCTTGAAAAGTGTCCGGTATTTAGGTCTCTGCCTTCCTCGCGTCGTTGTGGCATCATCTTTGCCGAGCAGGCTCATCAGAACGGAGGCAAAGGGGTACAATGTGAGCCAGGCTGGAAAGAGCTGTCGATCCTATTATTGAAAGTGACGAAGCAGGTCGGTACATAGCCGTAATGCGAAGCAAGCTACTGGTAGTATTCGGGGTAAATTTACCGGGACGGGTGTCGTCGGTGGTGTTGGAGGTGGGAACTAGCAGTGGGCGACCCGCCCATCCAACGGGTGGAGAGGGGTGTAGTGCTCGGGTAGAGTATCTGACAGTGCAACCACCTGCTCATGTGCTGCACACTTCCAGAGGCACATAGGCGCGCCCGCTATTTTAAATCAACTGGCAGCTCCAAGCGGGCATGATGACCGTGACCGACACAGGTAGTTCTTCGCGCGAGACGAACAGGGTGGCAGGGGGCCAAACGTCGAAGGTGACGTGGGTGTGCTGCGTGGCGGCATCAAGACAGCTGGGCGAGGCTTGTGTGTAGTATGTATATTGGAAAGCCTATACGAGCGAGCTCCGTCACGAGAACTGCCAGGAGGTCAGGCCAGCAAAGAGACACACTGTTACACTGTACAGGAAACAAAGTTAAATAAACTCGGAGATCTAGTATAGATATGCCGTATTCTGGAGGCTCTCGTCCAATCCCCGTCTTGGTCTGATTGATGCAAGGCACCCCCCCCTCCCCAGCCCGAGCTAGCAGGCTGGCAGGTTGCCAACAGACTCTAGGCAAGGCTAGAAGAACTGGGCGATGGACAGCACCTTACCCAGTTGCCTTGGCAGTTGGCGCGGTAGGTAGGTAAGGTAGTGGACAAGTCCGCGGTAACCCCAACACCGAAGGCCGCTGGAAAACTGCCAGGGACGCCCCCCTGTCCTCGTTATTATTAGGTACCTACCTAGTTTCCAGTAGGTTGACACTGACACACTGAGCAGCCGCCCCGCCAGCCTGCCTCTTGCCGGTGGAGCATGTCCAGTGGAAGTGGGCATGAATTTTTTCCCACCAGCACCTCCGTCCCGTGCGACCAGTACCTGCCTGGAAAGCCCGGGCTGTAATCGAAATTGGTGGCAGACTTGTACGAGGAGCCCCGACGAGGCATATTTAGAAAAGCCAACGAATTTTCGCTGCAGTGCAACCCGGAGCAGGGCGGGCCAACGGTGTAGAATGCTGTGCTTACAAAGTAACGTTAGTGAGCTACCCAGGTAGAGCGGCTGGCCTGCAATCACAGCAGCTTGTGTGCTCTGTACTGGCAGCTTCAACACGCAAGGTGTAGCAAGGGAATGGGCTTTGCGCTGGACCACACCGCACGGTAATAAGCAAGGGGAAGAACTGGTGATGAATGCCCAAGCATGCGTGCGTATTAGGCCCCCGAGGTGCTTAGTAGTTGCCGTGGCATTCGCCTTCACTCGACGTTGATTTCTTGCTGTCGTCGTTGAACATACTGCTGGTGGACATGGGCTGCTCCCTGCCTCGTCTGGCTCAGCCTACATGGCCAAGGAGCCGGTGGCGACGGCGAAGGGCGATGGTAGAGTACGTTTGCATCATGTGCATCCTTTGCAATTTGCATGATACTCAGTATTGCATTGTGAGGCTTGCCCACGGATGCATGCAGTGTCTGCCAATAGCCCACTGGAGACCCCGCTACAGCTTTGGGAGTGGTTGCGGAGGCAAGTAACTGCAAGTACCCTGGCTACAGTGGGTGTAGGTACCCGCTGCAGGTACCTCCTCGCTAGGTTAGGCAGGCCAGGGCCCGGCGCGCTTGCATTCAGTGGGTTGCTCCATTCTCTCCCGCTTTGCCTCTCGGCCTCGCTGCCTCTCGGCCTCTCTGCTCTGCCTCGCTCCCTCTCTTCCAAGCCCGCAGCTCACTCAGCAGACACACACACACACACGCACACACACACACCACATTGTTAGCGGCCTTCTCTCTCCCTCTCTCTGCCTGAGCCTGCCACAGTCTGCCATGGCGGAGGCCCATCCCCGATCTCTTCGCCGCCTTGCTGCATTCTTCCGCCGTCGCCTGCTTTCTTCCTCTTCTCTCCGACCTCCTCTCAGACTACGTCTGCTGTGACGTTGGCGCCTGCCACTTATTAGAGTCCGGCATTTGTTGTCTTGCTCTTTTCATACTTGGCTCACGCCAGCTACCCTGCTGCCCTCAGCCCGGCCGCCGTTTCATACACCACACGACACTCACCTGGCCTTGCTTCAACCTCGAGGCCTGCCTAGTCTTACCGACCCTCTGCTCACCACCACCCAGTACGGGGTTTTTCCTTCACTCGACATCCTTGGTTCTTTGGTTCTGTTGCTTCTGCTCTAGCTGGAAGATGCTGCTGATTTTCCTTCGTCCGTCTCGTTTTCGTTGGCAGCAACATACCATCTAATTTACACTACCGTTTTCGACAACATACACGCCTGCTGCGTATTACGATAACCTTCATCCGCTACCAACCGATTTACGGGACTTTTCTTGCCGTGCTGGCAATCAGGGAAAAAGGCCATGGCTTTTCAGACCAACGTACTTCGCGACGGCCAGTGGGTCACCGAGACGGTCAATTTGCAAGCCGCCCTCGACGCATCTGCTTTTGAAAAGCCACCCTCTGACCCGAGACCCCCAGAACCACCGACTTTGGGCGTTCTGACAAAAACTGTGGTAGAAAGCCCGGTGACGAGATGGATTCTTCCACTATCAATCCGGTCTACCAAGCAAAATGATATTGCCTTTATCGGGGTATGTCGCCGCAGACTGCACTTTGCACCCAGCTGGCCCGGTTAGCTGTGCCGAAAACCCGAATACTAATTTTGCATTCTACGACATAGGATCATTTCGTTCAGATCAGTGAGCTCGGAAAGGATGGCCAAATTCATGAAGTCATTAGAAGGAACGGCTTCGGGCCTAGAATTCGAAGCGCCGTCGTTCTTGGCGTAGGTATAGACTCTGGCATAATCAATGGCACTTTGGCAGTCCAAGTCAAGTCAGAGGACGGCAGTCCGAAATTGCGCCAGCCTGTTGCTGAACCGGATGACTCTCCAACGCCTCAGTCCGGTATCCCTCCCCAAGTCCTGGCTCTCATGCTCGAGAATGGCGACGCAGTCTTTCTGTTTCTTCGGAAGAACCCCGACTCGACACTCGCATTTGTTCTCAGCAAGCACAAGCTGCCAAGATCAATTCCATACATTGGCTATCATTTAGCCGTAGATCCATCCTCTCGATACATGGCTGCTTCGACCCCTGAGGGTATACTGATTGTATACGAGCTACAGTCCTGGACAGACCTCAATTCGCAATATATCAAAGATGGATCCTTTTCGCCCATCCGACGAATTCATTTACGCACCGTGCAAGGAGTCATACACAACATGGACTTTCTATTTCCCCGCCCACAGGACGACTATCACGTCATACTTTTGCTCATCGTCATTCGCAAAGAACGGCCGAACGCAGAGCCCGTTTCGAGAATGCTTACATACGATTGGGAGCTCGGCGATAACCTCAAGACTGTCTTTCATGAAGAGAAATCCGGAAACCGTTTACCGGCGGAGCACAAGATGCCAATATTATTGATACCGCTCAAATTTAAGACGGCCTTCTTCGCCGTGTCCAAAAATAGTATTGGCGTTGTCAAACATGCCCTATCCGGCTCCCCTGAATACGAACGACTAAGTACCGATATGCCAAAGCAAACTAAATTCCACAACGGTAAGGGCGAACCGTTGTGGACTGCGTGGACGCGTCCAGCGCGGCGGCAGTCATATTTCCAGCGAACAGACATTATTTTTCTCGCCCGCGAGGACGGCGCCTTTATCTTTGTGGATATCGACCAGAAAGAAATGGTGCCCTCCGTTATAAATGTCGGCTGCTTGGAAACCAACATAAACACAGCTTTTGCAACATCGTACGATCTCTTTTCTGATGTCTTGATTGTGGGCGGAGACTCGGGCCCTGGAGGTGTATGGAAGGTGCGCAGCCACACACCACAATTGAGCTATTAGCTTCGCTGACAATTCTGTTTCTCGAGTAGCTAGCGCCTCGAACTGACCTTGACCAAGTCAACGTAACGCCAAACTGGTCACCTGTTGTTGATGTCGCAACGACCTACGAGCCGGTGATGGCTAAAGATCTTGGAGCACGACAGAGAAATGGGCACAGCATAACTGGCCGAAAACCTGACAGTATCTTCACAGCGTCGGGAAGAGGATGCAAAGGAAGTATAACACAATGGCGCTCGGGAGTTCAAGCAAAGATCGGGCTCGACATTGAATCTGGGGAGCCAAACAAGCAAGCATGGATTTTCCCCGTCAATGAAGTCGGAGGTTCCTCTCTGTTTGGAATCCTCACTCTGCCGCACTCATCTCGGGTCCTGCAGTTTGCCAAAGATTTCAGTCAGGTCCAGGAAATAGAAGCCGAGGAAACTTCGCTGGATCTCTCAAGCCGTACTCTTTTTGCAACCCAACAACATGGAAACAGCATCTTGCAGGTCACCGAGGCATTCATATGCATCACTGGCTCTGCTGAAAAGTATGCATTGCTAAGCCATTCGGAAGCTCTTATTTGAAAAAGCTAACAATTTTGCTAGGTCACGGACACCATTTGGAGAATTACTTGGCACACCTGGTATTCGAATTGACAAGGCCCATAGCCTGGCGAATGCAATTATACTGTGTGCGCAAGGAAGAGACCGAGCTGAGATCTTTGTCGTGAAGCAACAAGGAGTCACTCTCAGCCTTGTCAATACCTGGACGAGAGAGGGTGAAGTTACGGCCTTGAGCCTATTTAGTGTCCTGGGAGAGCAACTGGCAGCTGTTGCGTCTATTGATGAAGGGCAGCCAAGATTTTCTCTCTACACATTGGATGGCCACCTCACCGCCGAAAAGCCCTTGAGCACACCCGGTAACGATATCGATTCTATTGGTCTTGAGGCTGTCACTAGCATCTGCGCTGTAGACGACGAGTCAAACGCACCCGTGCTTGTGCTAGGTACTAGATGCGGCCACTTGATTACAATGCCTGTCTCCAAAGAGGAGCCGGGGCAACTCACTTGGACGACGGAGACTGTGGGTATCTCGCCAGTAGAGATATTTCCTGCCCCGAGGTCTCTGCATTCTAGACAGTTGGCTTTCGCAAGCTGCGATGGCAGCTTGATGATGTTGTCAAACTATTCAGCTCAGAAACGATGCTTCTGTACCAAAAGTGTCGTTGTGCCGACAGATTCGAATGATTTGGCAATGCCCTCACCACAAATACATTCGATCTGCAGCCTCAATGAAAACCTCTCGGAGCACGACGGACATCTGTCGTTGCTCATGTTGGCGGGATCCAGAATCTTGATGACGGATATCTGGCCACAGGCTGGACTTGTGCCACGATCGATGACACTCGAAGGATCGCCCTCAAGAGTTATTTACTCACGAACATGGAAGTGCCTGATCGTCGCTTTGCTCAAGAATGATCGTCCCACGTTGGAATTACTGGACCCAGAGACGGGTGCCATGATCTCTGACCCTTCGGACAAGGAGAAAAATTCTTCGGAGTTTATTTCCGGATTGGGCCATGAAGGGGATCGAATCTACGGCCTACACGAGTGGCTCTATGTCAAAGATGGGCGAACTTTCTCTTTCATTCTCGTGACGACGAAGGACGGCCGTCTATTAATCGTGTCATTGAAGGAGATGGAAGTGATGACTGCAGACGGAGCAGTCCGGCGTCTCAAATACTGGACACGATACAAGAAATGGCTCCCTGGGCCAGTCAGCGCCATCATAGGCGATGCTGATGGGCTGATATTTTGTGTAGACCGCACACTGCACTGGGAGGTTCTGGACCTGACGGATAAGAAGCTAAAGCCGATGAAGGAATATCAACTGGACTCTCCAGCAGTCCAGCTGAGAATTGTGGATGGCAGAATTTATGCTCTGACATTGACGAACTCGTTGGAAATTATCGACCACCGCACAGGGAGCGGGACTGGCATGATGCTGCTTCATACAGATCAGGTGGCGAGGCGAACCATTCACATGCTGGACATTGGCAGCAATGTTGAAGGGTCCGAAGCCGGACCGGTCACGCTGATGGCAGATTATAGAAATGGATTTGCGGGTGTATGGGTTCCCGAGGGACAAGATAACCACGAGCTGCAGGCAGTGTTTGAGGGCATCCTCCCCAGCTCCGTGCGTCGGTTTGTCAGAACTTGGAGTCGGCCGCCGTGGGTGGCTGCGAACCGAAGACTGCGCTACGGAACGCTGCGCAGCAGCAATGACGGGGCGGAGATTCTCGGTGTGGGATTGGACGGTGCCTTGTATCAGTTTACACTGATTGAAGTCGAACTCTGGCGGCTTCTATGCCTCATACAGACGTTGGCACACCGCAGCCCCCTGTTGTATCCGCTTTACAACCCAGCAATCAGTAGCGACTCTGGTGATGACGAGGCGGAGCTGGAGCCCCAACTGCATCCCAGGCTGATGCACATTGACGGTGATATTCTGGAGAAATGCACAGAAGGTCGAGTGCTGGAAATGATAGTGGGCGAGGGAGACGGACTCGACTTGTTCTGCGAATACCTTGATGGCATCGAGGGCGGGCTATGCACGAGCAGCTTCCGGGACAGCACAGAGGACGAATGGCGCTATAACAAATACTTTGAAGCCGCCTATGACATATTGGAATATCTGTTGGCGCCAGTTATATAGGTGTGGTGTTTGAGGAAGACAAGAAGATTGGTTTCGCTGCGTCGGATCGAGACATATGACGGCCAGACTGGAATTAGTTTAATTTCTTCTTTTGGCATATACATGCATCGTCTACTAGTACTCTGTTGCAATGGGAGGCGGCTTGACGGGTAGCAGCTGCGATGGATTACCTACCCAGAGGTTATGTGCGTACCGACTAATATCTGCTACAGGCTGACTCTTAAGGCCATGAGTGAGTCAAGGGAGAGTGATGTGACTCAGAGCATGCAGGTCTATGCCAAAAGTAGAGAGGCGTGAAAGGATTATAGAAAAATATAGACTAGAGAATACAAAGACGAGAGTCGGGACCTCGGAGGCGAGGCAGCTTGCCGGCACATTTGTTTGTAGGATGGAAACTTGATTGTGGCGGCGTGTGCGTCGACTACCTTGTTGTTACTTACAGTGGACTGACAGAAATTCGGTACGCTCCGCATCAGAAAGACGTAGAAAACCGGACAGAACTTATGTCAAGCCACTATAGGTGGTGATAGCAGTGACGGCAGCGGGGCAGCAAAGCCCCGCCATCAAGTGCCCCGCCTGGGTTTGCTGTGGCTGGCCATGGCCAGATCTGGGTGTCTGCCTACTAGGTACCTACCTAGTACGGAGAAGTGGGTGTGTGGCACATGTAGGTGCTCTGGACTGGGCTTGTGGTTGCGTTGCTGCCTGTGTTACAGTAAAGTGCATCAGGCAGAGGGTCACAAGGTGTAACCCCACACCAGCACGCCCTTTTGGCCAGACAATTGCAAGAGGCGAAAAAAAAAAGTAGCAAGGCCATTATATCCGCCTCCAGGGCTTGCTCTTCACAAAAACCCATTGCTTCTCTCCCCCTCCTCCATCCTCGACAGCCCCCGCAACATTGCCGAACCGCGGGAGCAATCAAATTCACAAAAGGCCAGAGCCTGCAGCATCAATAACGGCATTTTTCTGTCACCCACTGACTCAACATGGCGCCCAAGAAGAAGGGAAACAAAAAGGGCCAGGACGACTGGGAGGCCGACCTGGGCGAGAGCATTGCCCCGCCGGATGCCAATGGCCAACCCAACGGCGACGATGCCAATGCCAACGGCGACGATGAAGGCGCTTCCGGAGGTGGCGGTGGCTTGATGGCCCAGCTGCGCAAGAAACGCAAGAAGAAGGGTGGCCAGGACGGCGACTTTGTCGACGGCGAGGACCCGGCCGCCGATGCCGAAAAAGCCCCCCAAGAGGCTGCCATGGACGACGAGTTTGCTCTTCCTGCCAGCAAGGGCAAGGGTGGTAAAGCCAAGCCTGAGCCCGCCAAGCCTGCTGCCGCCGACAACGACGGCGAGGACGGCGGCCGTATGCTGACAAAGGCCGAGAAGGAGAAGCTCAGGAAGGAGCGCGAGAAGCAAAGAAAAAAGGAGCAGGCTGCTAAGAAGAAGACGACCGCTCCCGAAAAAACCGAGACTGGAAAGCCCGCGGCCAAGGAGACAGCTGCTGCCACCCCCCAGGCTTCCACGCCAGCTCCCGCCGCCGATGCCGGAGGCAAGAAGAAGAAGCTCCCCGCTCACATTGCCAGGATTCAGCAGCAGCAAGAAGACCTTCGACGCCAAAAGGAGGAAGAGGACCGCATCACGGCTGAGCTCGCAGCCAAGGAGGCCGAGGCTGATCGTCTCGCCGAGGAAGACGAGAAGCGCAAAGAAGAGGCCAAGGCCTTGAAGAAGCAGAAGGAAAAGGAGCGCATCGAACTGCTCAAGAAGGAGGGAAAGTTCATGACCAAGGCCCAAAAGGAGGAAAAGGCCCGCAATGAGCGCAAGCTCCAGCAGATGCTGGCCGCTGGTATCAAGGTTGGCCCCGCAGACGAAGAAACCGCTCCTAAGAAAAAGGCCGCCCCCGAAAAGAAGCGCAAGGGCAAGATGGAACAAAAGGCCGAAGAGGAGGCCGCCCTTGCTGCCGCTGCTGAGAGAGCCAGAGTACAGGCCGAGGAGGCCCTGAAGAAGGCCGAGGAGGAAAAGAAGGCCAAGGAGAAGGAAGAGGCCGCCAAGAAGGCTGCCGAGGCCAGCGATGTTGATGATGACTGGGAGGCGGCTGCTGCTGATGACGACGATGTCAAGGATAGCTGGGATGCCGACAGCGACGAGGAGACTGACAAGAAGGCCGCTGCCAAGACGGAACTGGCTTCGCGACCCAAGAAGGGCGACGACGACGAAGACTCTGATGAAGACTCTGACGACGACAGCGAAGATGAAGAAGAAATTTCTAGAGCAAAGGCCGCTGAGGCCCAGCGCAAGAAGGAAGCCGCCGAGCGCCGCGCCGTTGCCCACAAGGCGGCTATGGATGCCCGTTCCAAGGACCATCTTCGATCCCCCATTTGCTGTATTCTCGGTCACGTCGATACCGGTAAGACTAAACTACTGGACAAGATCCGACAAACCAACGTCCAAGAAGGCGAAGCTGGTGGTATTACCCAGCAAATTGGTGCCACGTATTTCCCCGTCGAGGCGATCAAGCAAAAGACCCAGGTAATTAACAAGGACGGCGCTTTCGAGTTCAAGGTCCCTGGTCTCCTGGTTATCGATACACCCGGTCACGAGTCCTTCTCTAACCTACGATCCCGCGGTTCCTCGCTCTGTAACATTGCCATTCTGGTCGTCGACATCATGCACGGTCTCGAGCCCCAGACCCTCGAGTCGATGCGTCTGCTCCGTGAGCGGAAAACTCCCTTCATTGTTGCCCTGAACAAGATTGACAGACTCTTTGGCTGGAAGAAGATTGACAACAACGGCTTCCAGGAGAGTTTGGCTTTCCAGAACAAGGCTGTCAACAACGAATTTGACAAGCGTCTGTCCGAGACCAAGCTCGCCTTTGCCGAGCAGGGTTTCAACGCCGAGCTCTACTACGAGAACCCTTCCATGTCTAAGAATGTCTCGCTGGTGCCCACCTCTGCTCACACCGGAGAGGGTATCCCCGATATGCTCAAGCTCATCATCCAGCTCACACAGGAGCGCATGACCAATGCCCTGATGTACCTATCCGAGGTCCAGGCTACCGTTCTCGAAGTCAAGGCCATCGAAGGTTTCGGTATGACCATTGACGTCATTCTCTCTAACGGTATTCTGAAGGAGGGTGACCGCATCGTGGTATGCGGTACTGAAGGTGCGATCAAGACAAATATCAGAGCCCTGCTCACGCCAGCGCCTCTGAAGGAGCTGCGTCTCAAATCCCAATATGTGCACAATAAAGAAGTCAAGGCTGCTCTTGGTATCAAGATTAGCGCACCCGGATTGGAAGGTGCCATTGCTGGCTCCCGCCTGATGGTCGTCGGCCCTGACGATGACGAGGACGATATCGAGGACGAGGTCCTGTCCGACCTCGACAACCTGCTGAGCCGAGTCGAAAAGTCTGGTCGCGGTGTCAGCGTGCAGGCCTCCACCCTTGGTTCCCTGGAAGCCCTGCTGGATTTCCTCAAGGACTGCAAGATTCCCGTCGCCAACGTGGGCATCGGCCCCGTCTACAAGCGCGACGTGATGCAGTGCGGTATCATGCTGGAGAAGGCGCCCGATCTGGCCATTATGATGTGTTTCGACGTCAAGGTGGACAAGGAGGCGCAGCAGTACGCCGACGACCAGGGCATCAAGATTTTCACCGCCGACATCATCTACCACCTGTTTGACGCCTTCAACGTGCACATGAAGGAGATGCTGGAAAAGAAGCGCGAGGAGTCGAAGCTGCTGGCCGTCTTCCCCTGTGTGCTCAAGACGGTGGCCATTTTCAACAAGACGGGCCCCATTGTGATTGGCGTCGACGTTGTCGACGGGCAGCTCAAGATCAACACGCCGATTGCGGCCGTCAAGACAAACCCCATCACCAACGTCAAGGAAATCATCAAGCTCGGCCGCGTCACGTCGATTGAACGCGAGCACAAGCAGATCCCCGTCTGCAAAAAGGGCCAACCCTCGGTCGCCATCAAGATTGAAATGGGCGGCGCCCAGCCCACCTACGGCCGCCAGCTCGAGGAGGCGGACCAGCTCTACAGCCACATTTCCCGCGCCAGCATCAACTGCCTCAAGGAGTTTTACCGCGAGGAGGTGACCAACCCTGAGTGGAACCTCATTGTCAAGTTGAAGCCTCTGATGGATATCCCGTAAAAAAAAACACCATGTCCTGAAAGGGGGAGGAAGGGCGACGACGACGGCTTTGTTTTTCTATCTACACGAGTATGAATGTCATGACGGAAAAGTGAAAAAAGTGAAAAAGTTGACGCCATTTTTTCCATGTAGTCTTTGTTCCGGGTCTGGGAGATATGAAAACAAACCATGACGACGGTGGGCATTTGCAATAAAACAAAACCAAAAAGCATGACGAAACAACTCTCCTTGTTTATGTCCTATTTCTCTCCCCCCTTTTGTCCTTTTTACTAACTCACGAAAACAAATTCAAAAAAAAAGAGATGCAAAGGAATCGTTTCCATATATTTTTATAAAGTCCAAGTTTCCATATATAGTTTCATTATTTACGCTATTACGCATTGTTGTTGTTTAAATTTTTTTTAAGCATTTCATCATGACCTGTGCTGTGTTCTTCTCCGTCATCTCCTCGTTAGTGTGTGTGTGTGTGTGCGTGATTCTTGTCCATGTGTTGTCATGTGTTGGCTTTTACTTGAATGCTGACTCTGTACATGGATATTGACATTGACCGTTCGAGCACATATTCTTTTTGCGTTCAAGACGCATCTATACAGCATTTTTATTTGTGTCATCTCTAAAACATTATGAAAAAAAAAAACAAAGAAAAGAATAACTAGCCCATTTTCCTCATGCCTTCTTTAGTTTATATTGCGTCCCAATAAAAAAAGAGATTTTTGTTTCCTTAAAATCAACGTTCTTGTTTGCTTTTCTCTTCTTTCTTTAGACCTTCATAAAACATGTCATTTCAAAAAAACATCAACGTGCCCCCCCCGCTATCCTGCTTTGGAATCTATTTGGGGTCGGCAGCGGCATCATCGGCCTGGGCGCCATCGGCATCCTTCATCTCGGCGTCGGCGCCGCCCTCGGCGGCCTTGTCAGCCTCAGCAGCCTTGCGAGTCTCTTCCTCAGCGGCTCTTTTGGCAGCCTGTTCGGCTTCGACACGCTCCTGGACGGCCTGGCGCTCAGCCTCAACTTTCTCAAAGTGACGCTGGACGACGGGGCCGGCCATGGCGCGGATCTCGTCAATCTTGGCAATGTATACGCCCTTGCTGGCGTCCTCGCCCTCATCGTAGAGCCAATCCTGCAGAATGGGTTAGTATTTGCGGCTCTGTGTTGAATAGAGTAAGAGATTGACATACCTCGGAAGCCTCAAGCTTGGCGCGGATCTTCTCCTTCTCCTCATCGCTGGCGAGGTCAGCATACTGCTCCTCTAGCTTGGCGCGAAGGTCGTAGATGTAGGCCTCGAGCTCGTTCTTCTTCTCGTCAGTGTCGGCGACGAGCTTGTCCTCCATGACCATGGCGGCTTCCTTCTCGGCCAGGGCGGTGCGGGTGGCATCGTCGAGAGACGAGGTGCCGCTGGAGATGGGGAGGTCACCGGCGCGGATCTGCTTCTTGACCTTGCGGGTCTTCTTGGGGGCATCGTCCTTCTTGTCGGTGTCCATAGCCTGGAATAGTGTTAGCGCACGTCACAGCGGAAAGAGTAAAGTCAAAGCTTACCTCGGGGTCACCCTCCTCCTTAACCTCCTCTTCAACTTCCTGCTCGACGACATGGTAGCCAGTCTCGACGTTCAGGATACCGTGAATGTTAACACGGGCCTTGAGGCGGCAGACCATGAAGTCGTCGGTCTCGGTGGGCTTGACACCCTTGACGGAGAAGCGGCCGATCCAGGGGTTCTGCTTGCCGGGAAGGTCCTCGGGCTTGGCGTAGCGAGCCTCGAGGTCATAGGGCTGCTTGCGGTAGAAGGTGAGAATCTTGGTCGAGGGCAGAACACCGCCCTTGTTAAAGACGGTGAGGCTCGTGTCCTCATCGGGGATGTCGGCGGCCTTCTCCCAGGTGAACTCGATGGGATAGCTGACAATGTCCTGGACGGCAAAGTCACGGACGCGGAAGACGGGGGAGAGAATGGCGCAGCTGAAAGCACAGCCACGGGCAATGGCCTCGTCGGCGTTCATGGTGAAGGAGAGGGGCTTGCCGAAGAAGGACTGGAGGCGCTCCTTGAGAGCAGGGACACGGGAGCCGGCACCGACAACCTCGATGATGTCAATGTCGTCCTTGGTGAGCTTGGCCTGGGCGAGAGCGGACTCGAGGGGCTCAAAGGTACGGCTGAGGAGGGGCTGGATCATCTCCTCAAAGTCCTGGCGGGTGATCATGGCGGAGACGTCAATGTCGTTCATGAGAGACTCAATGTTGACGGGGGACTGCTGGTTGGCGGAGAGGACCTTTTTGCACTTTTCGGCGGCGGCAATGGTGCGGGCCATGGCGCGGCCGTGGGTGTAGATGTCGGCATTGTACTTTGTCTTGAACTCCTTGGCGAGGTGGTCGACGAGGGCCTTGTCAAAGTCACGGCCACCAAAGTTGCGGTCCCAGGCGGTGGACTTGACGGCGAGCTCGCCCTTGCGGAACTCGACAATGGAGCAGGTGTAGTTGGAGTGGCCAATGTCGACGAAGAAGACGCGCTTGGGGGGCTCGTCGGCGTTGGGGAGGTCGAGCTTGGTGATGCCCCAGCCGAGAGCGGCGGCGGTGTTGTCGTTGATGAGGCGGAGAAGCTTGAGGCCGGCGAGCTCGGAAGCGTCGAGGAGGGCACGGCGCTGGGCGTCGGTGAACCAGGGCGGGACGCTCATGCAGAGGTCGGAGACGGGGAGCTTGAGCTCGGCGGCGGCCGTCTGCTTGATCTTGCTGAGGTACATGCCGACGAGCTGGGTGGCCGTGAACTTTTCCTTCTTGCCAAGGTAGCTGACCTCGGCGCCGACCTGGCCATTGACGTCGACGAGGGGGGCGGTGATGAACTGCTGCTCAATCTGGACATCGGGGTCGGTAAAGGCGCGACCGGCAAGGCGCTTGAGGCAGTTGACGGTGTTTTTGAGGTTGGAGATTTCCTGGGTCTTGGCGGTCTCACCGAGGTAGCGGGATCTGGGACCGAATCCGACGAGGGAACTGCAGAGCGAGCGGCTACGTTAGCGAGGGAACAAGGCGCGGGCGGGGGAGAGATGGTTTGGTAAGATTTTTTGTAGAGATTCTGGCGGTACGTACGGAGTAGCACGGTTGGAGACTTCGTTGGTCACCTATATTGGGGGCGATGCCATGGTCAGCAAGAGGACGGAAAATTGGGCAAGGCCAGCAGAGGAAGCTGATGTGGGTTGGGCAAAACGTACCACGTCGACACCACGGTTTCTGGCAACGGCAATGACCGTCTTGAGGGTACCGAAATCGACACCTGCAGAGCGAGGAAGAGAGCAACGTTAGCGAGCTGTACGCGAAGCGCGAGAGCAGAAGAGAGCCAAACGCCCAGGCCGTGATTGCAAAGGTTGGCAGATCTCTCTGTGTGTGTGCGCCTAGGCAAAGCGGTGGGCGAGCATTCGGCGAAAAAAAAAAAAGCGACTTACCGACGACACTCATGGTTGCGGCGGGACAAGGGTAAATGCGTATATATAAAAGGGACTCGTTTGGTTTTTTTTTTTGCAAGATGAGAGCTTCCCCAATCAGCCGCGATTTAATGCAAAAAGAAAAATCGGAAAAACGCTGGAGTCTATTCGGAAGGGGGGTGGTTTTGAGGTGTTGTTTGGAGGTTCAAGGTGGGAGGGGAGGAGGGGGATGGATGATGGCGGGCGGAAAGGTTTGGTTCGACAAGGCGGGGCGGCCGACGGGTTCGAATGGGCGCTTGGCGGGTTGAGGCAGGACAGCCAAAAGTAAAACGTTTTTTTTAGAGGCAGGACCACGCGATTGTATTGTGATTTACTCTTTTTTCTTTGTTTTTGGAAAGAAGGAGGTGTTTGTATGATGGTATGGATTCAAAGTATGATTTCTTTTTTGTAGAGAATTGTGCAGCGCCCAGTCACAGTTATCGCTGCCCATAGGCTGGCTGACGAGCTTGTTCACTTTTACACTTTGGGCTGCAGTTACAGCGGTACAGCCCACTGACGGGCCAGGGTCACCGGCCGCCACAGCGCGTCGGCAGCGGGCCACCAATGGATTCTTTTTTTTCTCTGTAGTGGCGGCGGGCGGTGAATCACACTGGCCTCTGCAGAAAAAAAAAAAGAAAAGAAAGGTACTTGCACCTCTAGCGCGGGGCTCTCCCCTGCTGGGTAGCTCCGGCACGCTATTCTGCCTAGACGGGTACCCGTTTTCGGCTGCCCCGCCATCGCTGGCACATGTACCTGTCCCTCGGACGCTGGCCGCCAAGACGGGCGCCGTAGCGAGTAGAAGCTCGAAGAATTTTCCAGAGCCGCCTTGGGCCATCCATCCGGCATCGACTAACTAGTCGACTAGTTGGTTGACGGGTACCTGGCTGCCTGGACCTGGACGCCATGGCGCTCTATTTACCTTGCGTGTTGGCTGCCAAGCTGTCTGCCCGACGTTTGTCACTGCAGTTGCCTGTCTGTCTGTCTGTCATGCATGCCCTGTCTTCTGACGTCGCCTGCACTCGGTACAACCTCATTCACTGCCCACCAACCCAACAGCCTGTCATACCATACGGTACCCTTCCAGCGCCTACAACCACAATTGACATTGCACATGCCTTCTCCATTCTCAACCTCATTACCCGCTCTTACTCAACAATTCCCCGCCATCATCCCTCCCTCCTGCCCTGTCGCCCCGCCATCCACCCTCCGCCCAGCTGGCCTCAAGCCTCACTTATACCCGGCTGACCTATAAGCTGGCTGCCAAGACAACGCCTCTCCAATATCTCGAAACATGTACTCCGACACATGACTTGAAAATTAAATAATACGAAAATGTCTTCAGTAGCAAATTCACTAACTAGCAAATTCCCCTCTAAATCTTCCTGCCAACCTGCCTCCCCTTCACTTTCAAGACACATTACCTCCTCCACCTCTGCCTTCGCCGCCCTCTCCTCCTTCGCCTCCTCCATTGCCAAGCCTCATTTCCTTTGCCCGCTGCGCTGCCATGTATTTTTTCTTATCCTCCTCACTCATAAAACGCTCCATAAACCGACTCTGCAGCACATTGTTTCTGGCTTGCAACCCTTCACCCTCAGACACCACGCTTTCCACACAATCAGGAACCCCATGCCTTACCCACTGCGGCAGAGCTGATTCTCCTCCAACCTGTATAGCATCATCAACGTGCTCAAATGTGCCTTCTTTTGTCCGCTGTCTGGCCGAGAAGATACCATCTACCGTGTCTGGTGGCCGAACAGTGCTCCTCGTCCTGCCTAATCCTTCCTGTTGACCTGCCGAAGCGCCAGGAGATTGTAACAGCCTCGCCTCTCTTGCCGGAATAAACGTTTCCGGCACAACATTCAGCTCGTCTCCCTGTTCTTCCGCCTTCTCCACTGCTTCTCGTGCTGTCGTCGTCGTGTCTGCTGTCGCGGCATCTGCTCTCGGTCCGCCCCACGTCCTCTGTCCAGCTGTAAAGATTCCATACACAATGTAATACCAATTGAAGAATGGGTTCAAGATGAACATGAGTGGGTACAACCAAGCCTTGAACCGCCGAAGCTTGAGCCCAAAATAAAGCATCAGCGCCCAGTTGAGCCCCAGCGACACCGCAATGAAGCCCACAGGGAGGTCGTCAATCGTCGCCGCTGTAGACACCAGCGCAATGACCATGATGAAAAATAGCAGCGACGTTGTCCGGATAGTATTCTGCATGAATCGAACCAACACCAGAATCGGATATCGCTTCCATAGTCGCCAGTCTGTCAGCATGCACACCTCGTTCGTCATAAACCCCAATAACCATCGCCGCCGCTGCTTAACAAGGGATCGATACGTCTGGACGGCTTCCGTTTTGCAAAATGCAGAGGTACACATCTGTATCTGATACTTCTTCTTGGCCCCAATCATGAAAAGATGGGTAAGCCATCTGTCTTCCCCTAGGTGACATTTGGCAAAGTCGAACAAGTCTTCGCACTGTTCTGCTTTATCAGCAAAGTAGTACTTTTCCATTACTTTGAATGCTGACATCCGAAGCATTGTCAAAGCGCCGGGAAGACACGTCACCGAGCCACACCCAGACTCCACTGTACGCTCAAATAATTGACCGTGTATGTACTCGATATCTTGTACCACAGTGATCATGCTGTGCTTCTTCGTCGTAGAGGTAATGACACCCGTCATTGCCAGCATGTCCTTTGTGTTGCCCGGGCTGAGCTCCATGTACCAGATAAAGTTTTGTAGGCATAAACGATCCAGGATGCAGTCCGAGTCGATAAACAGAATGAACAAGTCGTCGTTGCGCTTCAAGTAGCGCTCATAGACCTTGTCGATCAATCTAAATGTCATCTTCTGGCAGTGCCGTTTGCCACCATGAGGAAATCGAGAAACCGTCACTCTCGAGGCCTTGTACATGACGTCGATGCTGCGCGGATAGGAACCCATTGTTTTGGGCACACCAAGCTTCGCAATGGTATTCAAGTACAGCTCGTCTTGCTGGTCACCGTCAAACGACAGGAAGACGTGAATACATGCTGCCGGGTAGTCGCAGTCCACCACCGAGTTGACCGCAGTGACGAGCACATCGGGATCCTCTCGGTAGCAGGGCATGACAATCACCACTTTCGGCGCCGTCACATCGTCCAGCACCAGTCTCATTCGCTTCGTTCTGCCGAGCTGCTTCGTGACAAGTTGGTAAATGCAAAAGAGCCACGGCACCGTCAAAAGCACAGCGAAGCTCCAAAACGCAAACAACTGGAGGGCCGCGACGGTTTCTTCCGGCCAGTAGCGGGTGACTTGGCGCGGCAGAGGGAGCGTCACGACCATGACGGGCAAAAAGACCAGTCTGAGTGGCTGTTAGCAAACACAGCGCAAGGGGGTGCAAAAGACGCGCAACCTACCTCATCAAGAAGAAAGCGAATCCAACGACAATGCAGAGTACCTTGATGGACCAATGTTCTGCTTTTTTAAACGCCTTGAAAATGCAGTAGAGAAATGCAGCCAACCAAAGAAACCACTCCAAAAGCGCCATCATCATGACGACTCCGACGATCGACGTGTAAACAATCTAGGCACGCCAGTCAGCCTCGTCGCAATATCGACACTGTTTTCAACGGCCAAAGTAGATCCTCAGAGTACTTACGTCTTTGATCGGCCATGCCGCAGATTCCGAAGCCATAGCCGTAGCCATGGCGAAAGCTGAGCGCGATGAATGATAATGTAAGAGGGTTGCCGACCGTCATTTATCAACCAGAGTGGACAAAGGAGCAGGTTTTATAGAGCATGGCCATGGTTCCAAACGAGTGATTTCAGTGCGTCACGGCGTCATGCAATCGGCCGTGTGTCACTGTTCCTTGTGCGCTCCTCTGTCCGATTCACGGATGGCAGGGGCCACCTGCCGTGCTTGCTATTGCTATTTTAGCAATCTCAGGTTTCACAGCAGCGGAAACGAGCGCAGTCCTTTGTTTTATAATACGTGTCACGGCCACACAAAATGACGTGCTTTCGTTTTTCCATATTTAATACCGCCTCCAAATTCGCTTCCTAGATATGTGACACACATGAGCCGCAAATAAGACTAATATCTGAATAACCCTGCACAGTCTCCATGTGACTTGGCAAAGACATTTGGCGCCGCCATTGAGAAAGGCAACCATCTATAGAAAAACATGTGCCCTTGGAGGCGGGACGAAATTCACGCCTGCTATACGCCTACAGTCTCGGCCTCACCGAGTGGCTTGGCGCTCTCGTATCGACCAAGGAGTCGTGACGCGAATGCAAATTCGACTGCTGGCAAGGCATTTATGCCCGGGCGTAATTGCGTCTACTGGAATGCGCTACGGCGATTCTTGCGGGCCCGGCATTGCTGTGTGTGATTTGACTTTTGGTGGCTTTTTGCGGTAGTGTGCTTTTGATTTGCCTCGCGATCGGCCTTTGTTCTACCAGTCCACATCGCTGAGCTGCAATTTGCGGACTCTCTGGCCTCGATCTTTGCCAGAGCGCTCGACTCGATTGTGGAAAAAAGTGGTTTGCTTCTCGCCGCCTAAATGTCTGTCAATTTCTGCCATGGCAAGGTTCAACACTGTCATAGACTTACTGTCTTGATCATCACTTTGCTGCAAATCATAGTTCAAGACCAAATTCTTGATGCGTTGCTGTTCCTCGCGCTCGGCTTGCTGCGATGATTTCATGGCGAGGGCAAAAGCAGAATCGGACGGCAATTCAACCGTGCGAGTCTGTAATGATTAGCAGGGGCAAACGTGTAGGGATATGCATACACATACTTGTTGGCGGTTGCCCTTCTTTGTCAGGAGAGAAAATGCCATCTTGTTTACTGGGGACGCCGAGCTTTCCGGCAAAGGCTGCGGTTCCCCGGCACCCGGTTCTCGAGCCTTGGGGCGAACAGGAAGCGGCACATCAAACTGTTGCTTGCGCTCGAACTTTCGCGATTCAAGACTCTCCGACATCATCTTGGCATACTCTCGCTCAAAGTCAGCCTCGTCCTCCGGATCAATGGCTTCTTCTTGTCTCGTGACAACAATAGCCTCATCGTAGTCTTCACTATCGGCGTCCGAATCCTCAGCCAGCTCGTTAATATCCTCTTCGTCCTCGGAAAGACTATCGTCGTCCTCGTCAACATCCGCGTCGCCTTCAATCTCGTCCAAATCGCCATGCTCGTCGTCAGATGAAGCGCCACTAGTCGCATCGTCTGCGTCAGCATCGTTTGCCTTATCCGCGCCACTAGACTTTTGGTCCAGGGCCACAGCCTCCTGAAAGACCTTGGTGGCTTCTTCTAGATGGGCAGCGAACTTCCATTGCGGACGAGTCAGACCAAAAGTGTCTTGCACGATGAAATCAATATCCATCGGCAGTGCAAACTTTGTGTGAACATAATATTGAAAGAAGGAAAGAAAGTAATCCAACTTCTTGCCTGCAGCGCCGCGATTGAAGAATACACCACACGTCTCCAGCATAGTCGAGATGAGTCGTATGCGAAAGAAGTCATCTGGTGGATCAAACGAATTCAACCGGCCAGGCACCGGAGCGCCACCATGACCAAATGTGAGAATCTTATACATAGTATCGAAGATGACGGGATGCTCCAACATGCGGTAGTTGTATAGCTCGCTCAGATACTTGACTTCAGCCACTCTGCGCTGAAATGTTCTAAAGTCGTTTTGTTCGAGGCCAAAAATAATGGACTCAATAACATTGTCAATGACCTGGACGACAAAAGCAGGGTGATAGCGATAGAGGGCGCTAAGCAGAATGGCGAGCAAATGCACATTGCCGTACTTAACTTTGCCAGGCTTGGAAAAGACCTTTTCCAGCATGGCAACAACCTATGATTCGTCGTTAGCAGCAGCCTTCGAGAGGCCAGAGGCAGTTTCACTTACGTCGCTTTCCTCCCAATGCAGCCGCCTAATCTGCTTCAGAATCTTGCTGTAATTTCTCTTTGTCATGTCGTTGTAAACCAGCTTTCGAATAAAAAGATCCATTGGTGTTCGTTCTTTCTGTTCGATAGCAGGACGCTCGGGTGGGTCGACATAATAGACAGCATTGTCGATCAGCATTCGTTCTGGCTGACCGATATGCTGGACCGACTTTTTGCGCTGCAGCGTTTCCAAAAAGCTGACCATTCGTGGGGCAGTATCCGGCGTCTTCAGCAAATACCGACCACAATTCTCCAAGAGATTGCAGAGAATCTCAATGTTCATTCGGGAAAAGTCATCTAGGCTGACTTTGAGGCAGTGGAAGACGACATGCTCTGGCACCACGCCAAATTTGGTGAGCTCAGCCAGGTAGCGGATGTTGCCAAGACGGACCTGACCAAGAAAATCCTTTTCCTTCCTGCGCTGCAAACTGCGAAACTCGGCATCAAGGTAGTCAACAAGACCCTTTGGAACATCCGACATATAGCGACCCAATGTAGCGACAAGACGGGACCAGGACGGAAGCAAGTCTCCTCTACCCTTGGGCACTTCGGTAAGCGCCTTGATAAGTCGATTGCGAGAGGCTTTGGAGTTCAGATAGCAAAAGTCGATTGCCATCTGATCAATAGTTTCCTTACTTGTTAGATCTGGCAGCCGTGCCAGAACAGCGTCGACTTGTGCACCAATTGTCTTGTTTGCAATGGCCATAGAATGCTCTTCGGCCGGATCTGCAGTGGCAGCAGCTTCAGCTTCATCGGCTTTCTTGCCAACTTGATCTTCGCCATCTGCCTTTTTCTTTTTGCCATCCTCCAGCAACATGGACGGAACCTTGCCCTTCAAGTCGACCAAGTTTTCGTAGAAGCGCCTTTCTTCATCATCGTCCCAGATACCCAATCCATCGGCGGGAGAGCGCAGATACTCTCCTGTCTTTACGAGGCCGATTCCAGCACCAGAGGCATTCAGTGAATCCCCTGAGTCTTTCAGATCGGGCATCTCGGCCCCAATGGCGTCGGCAATAACCTGGGCGTTTGAGACAAGGCGATCCTGGGTCTTGACCTGTTTTTCATAGTTTGCTTGTCGGTCTTCAAATACTTCACCACTTTTGACATATGCCTCGGCGTTTCGGCGAGCCTGCGAGTGTATAGACTTTTGGTCGCGAACAATGTGGTTTTTGACATCTTCGAAATACTTTTTCAGAATGTTTTTGAACTTTTCTGATAGCTCCGGCGGCGTAAAAGGTTGGTCTGATCCGCTATCTTCGGTATCCGTGGCAGACTGTACAGGCTCTGCCGCGGCGCCATCTTCTTCAATAGTTTTTCTGCCGTCAGCATTGGTAGGTTTGACACCTAGAACATCCCAGCTAAAGGCCTTGACGAATATGACGAGCAAAGGAAGGTTGATGTGCTCCCGATCATAGCCAAGGAGATCTTTGAGGACCTCTAGTGGAAATGGGTCGGCAGAGGTGCCATTCTTTGCGCTCGCGCGGGGTTTTATTTCGGCCGTTTTCGAGGTCAGAGCTTTTGTCGCATCATCGGGTTTTACGGCATCGTCCAAGGTTCGCAGAACACGGAGCAGCCAAAGCTCAGTAACAACACGTAGTAATGCTCTCTGTCTAGTGAGACGCTCCTTTTCCTCCTTTTCACGCACTTCGTGGGGAAGAGCCTTCAGCGCACTCTTTTCCGGGGTGGCCATGCCCCGGCCCAGGAGCCAGCTGAGGTGCTCTGTAAACTCAGCAGGGCCAAAGCGCTGGTGCAAAGCACTGGCAATCTCGGCGCCGGCATCGACCTCGCTAGGGGTTTTGAGTTTGCAGAGACCCTCGTAAAAGGCGGATATAATCTCGGAGAGGTACTTGTGCAGGCTGAGAGTGCGAATCTCCTGGAGGAAGGTGCTCAGGGTAGCGGAAGAAATTGCGGTACGGAGTCGCTTAATAAAGGCAGTATTTTTCTTGAGAGACGAGTCGAGAGAGCTGCTGACTTGAAAAAGATTGGTTTCGCCGGCCCATGCTCGTTCGTTTGTCGCGCGCAGTTCGCCTACATAAGAGTTAGCTTCGAGACAGCTCTGGGCTCCGGAGACTGGCAGAAGAGGACGGACGCTTCTTTGCGCGGTCCATTTCAGACGGCAGCTTGAATCAGTGGTAGTAACAGCAATAATGTGGTGAGTGGCTACATCCGGGAGCTCGGTGCGCTAAGGGATCAGCTGCGCCGACAAAGGATGCAGCAACCGGGCAAGAATCGTCGGCATCGGTGCGTGCAAAAGGGCGAGGCTGGACAGCAGCCAGCAGAAGCGCAGTAGCGGGCGAGATGTTGGGGATGTCTGGATATCAAGGTCAAGATGGCGTTTACGTTGACGTGCGGCGAGCCTGCTACTGCGAATGGATGGGTAATTTTGGAGTGGGTTTTCTGGAGGGGAGATGCCCGTGTTGGTTTAGCGTGCTAGCGAGGTGGCGGCGGATGAGAAGCAGGGCAGGAGCTGCCAAAGGTAGGAGTGGCTGTTAGTGGCTGAGTTCCTAGGTAGGCCAGCGAGGCACTGGCTGTAAGGTGCATATTTTGCAACCCTACAGGGTACCTTGCAGCTCCGAGGCCGCTGAACATTGCTGTACCTAGCTAACGGTGCTGCTACAGGGGACAAGAGAAGACGCTGAACTGATGGAATTGGATGTAGGTTCTTTTATTCAGAATATTTGTTATTTATTTCGTACACTCGCAGCGATGAAGCCCTAATGGTAGCTTTTCTTTTCGCACTAAATTTCTTTTTTAAAACTTTTTTTTAACTTTTTTACTTAAACGGTCGTCTGTCTTTGCTCATCTCTGCCTGTCGCTACAAAACACTCGCCGTCCTAAATAGTTGCCCAGCTGCCACTGTAATGAATTACACGGGGCGTAATCTGTGCTCAGTAAGGTACCTAGGTACAGCGCCGGATCAATGTTAGCGCGGAGCTACCATTTTGCTGCCTCGGCGCCGCAGAGCCGCAACAAACGGCACTACGATGCCGGCTGCTACCTTGTCATTGACCCAGACACCAGCGTTTCTTTCGAAATTGCCTAGTATTTATTATTAGTGCCACGCGCTCCCCCAACTAGCTAGAGCACACGGCACGCAGAGTCATTTTTCCAAATCCTCAGCCGTCCTGCGGACAGACCCCGATTTTGACTTGCCACCGGCTGGTCGGTCGCGTTCCCGCTCCGGAGATGCACGACGGAGATGCACAATCCACACGACCCGACCACGATAAGCCGGCCAATGCTTGACCAACGCTCCCTTGGCCCTGTTTCGCACCAGTCGCACCGCCAACCGCGGGAGACAATTTGCTCGCGTAAAACCGGCCAGCACCTAGCCAACTAGCCAACCCCGAGACCTCCGTTGCAGCGTGCATGCCGTCTTTCCGGACGATGAGCCCTAGACTATGTAGGCTGCGCAGCTAACAAGAAATGTTTGTAATTCCTACCGCGTATGCCGTGCCTGGTAGTGGTTGCTGTGTGACTGGAAGCCATCTCGGCTTGGTGCGCACGACGAGGGGGCAAGGGGGCTCCCGCTACACATGCTCCCAACTCCAGGCCAGATAACTCGGCACGCTGCCATAGGGAGTTTCCGCGAGTGAGAAACGATCGCCAGACGCCAATCTGCCCTGTGATAGATAAAGGTGCGGTTATCTGCTGCGGTGTGGGCTGATAGCTAACTCTATTCTCGCTGATAGGCGTCATGAGCGCCACAAAGATACCCCGACCAGCGGCACCTCCCATCAACCACCAATCGCCAACTTGATAAATGAAACAACAGCCCTCCGCGGAAATCCTTAAAACCCCAGATGATAGCCTTGACCACGCTACCCCGTGGCCGCTGTGTGATGTTGTCTCGCTCAACGCTTCTAAGGCCTTGGCCCACACGCGGCAGAGATATGCCGTAGTGAGTTGCACCGCGCCCCGGACTTATATGTTCGGACATGCCACAGGTGGAAATCCTCTGGTGCACCACAAGTCAAGTTTACTAGTTTCGGGAAACTCGGCCTCGCTGCTGCAAGGGAAATACCATTCCAGTTGACGCTGTGTGTACTTGAACGCTACTCCCGAGGGTTCGACTTATATCACTCAGCATATCACACCTCTGACTGTTGATAATTTGAATATTTTTCATACCTCTTTGACATAATATTCCACTATACACCCGGATGCTGCGTCAAAATGGCAGTCAAAAGACAGGCCAACATCACCTTTCCTCCTAGCCCACCTCGAACTGTCGGCAATTCCCATGCTGGTAGCGACGACGAACGAGATGACGCCGACAATACACCACCAACTCCTCCGGTAGAAAGGCTTGGCCAGTTCCTGAAACCTTATGCTCTCCCACCCAAAAACACCCCTACTCAAGTTCTCCCAGAAGACTTGAAAACACCAGATCACCGCGTCACGCGCGATCCCAGGCTGATACGGCTCACTGGTGTTCATCCCTTCAATGTCGAGCCGCCCCTTACCGACCTATACGACGAGGGGTTTTTGACGAGCGAAAACTTGCACTATGTCCGCAATCATGGCTTAGTACCGCACTGCCCTGACGATGAATCTCTGGATTGGACTTTCCAAGTCGATGGACTGGTGGAGAAGCCTTTCACAATCACAGTCCGCGATCTTATCGAGACGTATGATCAGTTCACATACCCGGTTACGCTGGTGTGTGCAGGTAATCGTCGAAAAGAACAAAATGTGGTTCGCAAGTCGAAAGGATTCTCTTGGGGGGCGGCAGGCCTCTCGACCGCTCTCTGGACTGGTGTGCCGATTGGGACCCTCCTGAGGATGGCCAAGCCCAAGAGAGGCGCGAAGTATGTATGCTTCGAAGGAGCGGACAAGCTGCCCAACGGATACTACGGCACGTCAGTCAAGCTAAACTGGTGCCTGGATGAAAACCGAGGCATCATGGTAGCCCACAAGATGAACGGCCAGTCCCTACACCCAGACCACGGCAAGCCTGTGCGTATCATCATACCCGGGCAGATTGGCGGGCGCAGTGTCAAGTGGCTTAAAAAGATTACAATCACATCGGAGCCCAGCGATAACTGGTACCACATCTATGACAACCGCGTGCTTCCCACTACAATATCACCAGACGCTAGCGCAAACTTGCCAGATGTTTGGAAGGACGAAAACTATGCCATCTACGACCTGAATGTCAACAGCGCCACCTGTTATCCCCGACACGATGAAAGGCTACTGCTGGCCACTGCTCCAGAAACGTATAAAGTCAGGGGATATGCTTACGGTGGCGGTGGAAAGCGAATTACTCGAGTTGAAGTCACATTGAACAAGGGAAAGTCATGGCAGCTGGCAGACATCAACTATCCCGAAGATGACTACCGTCGCGCCCCTGACGGTGACATGCTGTATGGCGGCAGCACCGACATGTGGTGGCGCGAGTCGTGCTTCTGCTGGTGCTTCTGGGAGATGGCCATCCCGGTGGCCGACCTCGCCACCGCCGACGACATCATGATCCGCGCCATGGACGACGGCATGATGGTCCAGCCGCGCGACATGTACTGGAGCGTGCTCGGCATGATGAACAACCCCTGGTTCCGCGTCGTCATCCACAGGGAAGCCGACGGCGCCTCCCTCCGCTTCGAGCACCCGACCCAGCCGGCCCTGATGCCCGGCGGCTGGATGGAGCGCGTCAAGGCCGGCGGCGGCAACCTCACCAACGGCTTCTGGGGCGAGAAGACGTCCAACGAGGAGGAGCAGGCGCCCAAGGAGCCGGAAAAGGAGATTTGCATGACGAATCCCAAGGTGGATCGCATCATTACGATGGAAGAGCTTAAAGCTCATGAAGGAGAGGCAGAACCCTGGTTCGTCGTCAATGGGCATGTATATGACGGCACACCATACCTAGACGGCCACCCAGGCGGTGCGACGTCCATTATCAACGCCGCTGCCCAAGATGCGACGGAAGAGTTTATGACAATCCGTATGTCTTTGCCTTTTCCTCTGACTATATACTGGCGACTAACATGCAGACCAAAGACAGCGAAAATGCCAAAGCCATGATGCCGCAGTATCACATTGGCACTCTCGACGATGCCGCCCAAAAAGCGCTCGAGGGCGGCGCTGACGAGGAAGGCGGCAGCGACCCGACCCGCGCCGTCTTTCTGCAGCCCAAGACGTGGAGCAAGGCCATCCTCGCGTCCAAGACGGACGTGTCGGCCGACAGCAAGATCTTCTCCTTCCGCCTCGACCACGCGGGCCAGTCCATCGGCCTGCCGACCGGCCAGCACCTGCTCCTGCGCCTGCGCGACCCGGCCACGCGCGAGGCCATTATCCGAGCCTACACACCGCTGTCCGAGACGCACGCGCAGGGCCAGCTCGACATTCTCATCAAAATCTACCGCGACTCTGCGGACCAGCCCGGCGGCAGGATGACGCAGGCGCTCGACGCCATCCCCTGCGGCCACTTTGTCGACGTCAAGGGCCCCGTGGGCCGCTTCGAGTACCTCGGCCAGGGCCGGTGCGCCGTCGCGGGCACCACGCGGCACGTGCGCCGCTTCATCATGGTCTGCGCGGGCTCCGGCGTCACGCCCGTCTTCCAGGTGCTGCGCGCCATCACGGGCGACGCGCGCGACGAGACGGCTTGCCTCGTCCTGGACGGGAACCGCTGCGAAGAGGACATTCTCTGCCGCGCCGCGCTCGACGACATGGTGGCCAAGGCGCCGGACAGGACGACGCTGCTGCACAAGCTCTCCCGGCCGGGCCCGTCGTGGCAGGGCCTGCGGGGCCGCATGGATAAAGAGTATCTCGAGGAGCGCATTGGGGGCTTTCAAAAGTCGGATGGCCAGGAAATGGTCCTCGTGTGTGGCCCGGGAGCGCTCGAGGACACTGTGCGTAGCGTGCTGGGTGACATGGGCTGGAAGCCTGAAGACGTGCTCTTCTTTTAGCATGACGGAAGGATAGCAAAAGTGTATAGCGACTGAGATGATTATTTTCCTGCTAGACGTAAATTTGTATATACAGTGCCTTTTATTTCATCCTTCTTTTCACTTTGACGTCGTAAATAATGAT
Source organism: Samsoniella hepiali (assembly GCA_001455915.2). Classification (NCBI taxonomy): domain Eukaryota; kingdom Fungi; phylum Ascomycota; class Sordariomycetes; order Hypocreales; family Cordycipitaceae; genus Samsoniella; species Samsoniella hepiali. Next base: position 1,483,429 of record LNDK02000066.1, on the reverse strand, counting down.
AGACTCCCCCGAAACAATCTCAACTGTCAGTAAGGCACGAGTCGAAACGCGAGCAATGCTTGAAAATGGATTCACTTCGGAATCGGTCAATGGGACTTACCGCCAGCTGCTCCCGCCCCGGCGCCCGTGAAGGGGTAATAGAATGCCGAAACGGCAATGGAAAGGTACAGGATCAGCAGAAGCGTGCCCTCGAGATAGTTGCTCTTCTGGTCCTGCAGGACCTTGCCGACCGTCAGGATGGACAGGATGAGCATGACAATGTTGAAGACTTCAAAGTCCAGGTCCATGGGCTCGTGCAGGCCCCATCCGACGAGGACCGTCAGCGGCGCGGTAAAGAGCGCCGTCTGCAGCGTGGCGCCGAGGACGTGGGACAGGGCAAAGTTCATCTGGTTGTCCCAGGCTTCGTCTATGGCCGTGAGGTGCTCCGCAAACTTTTCGACGAGCGGGACGAGGATCAGGCCCATAAAGGCCTCGGAGACGCGCGAGTGTTCAATCACGGGCTGGATCTGGTCGACGAGGCCGATGGCGAGGAGCGTGACGAGGGTGATGGAGACGGCCAGGGCAATGACGCACTCGGTCATGGTGAGCATGTCCTTGGCGTCCGTCTTGCGCTTGTCGCCCTCGCGGTGCTCGTCGCCTTCAAAAACGGCGTCGTAGATGCCGTGGTGCGTGCGGGCTTGGAAAAAGGTGTAGACGAGGTAGGCGACGATGAGGAGCACGGAAATGATGCGCGAGATGTGGAGGGTCCCGGTCTGCAGCTGTTCGTTTGGGATGCCCTCTCCGAGCAAGCCCTGCCGAAAGACGGTGGGAACTGCAAGTACCACGCCACTGCACCACGCCAGGTTAGTATTCTCGTGTCAGCCGAATCTGTACAGGTGGTGACTCACGCCATGAGTAGCAGACCACTGCCCGCTTCGCTGATGGCGTCGCTAAACGTCTGTTCCTCGCGCATCAAGCCGCCGACGAAGAAGACGACGCCAAGGCACAGCAGCATGGTGGCCAGTATGGAGCCGAGAATGGCGGCCTTGATGATGTAAAACTTGTTGGGGTTGTCGCTCTTTAGAAAGACGAGAAACAAGACGATTTCGACGACGGAGCCGCACGTCGTCTCGACCAAGACACCGGCGACATGGGGCACCTTGCGGGCGAACTCCTGGCTCGCAAAGCCGACAAGACTGGCGCATGGCACCATGGCAATGTAGGAAAGGATGAAGATTAAAGTGTGGTGCTCGCTCAGCGTATCTGTTTACAGTATATGTGTCAGCCAATGTGCTTCTTTGGCGGGCGCATTTTGACTTACATCGCACAGCCAGTGCCGCCGGGACGACGGGCCAGAGCAGACTGCACAGGGTACTAGCTCTGCAGGCAGACTTGAACGAGATGCGAAAAAAGTGCCACGGGTGCACGCCTCGGCGGCCGCTTTCGCCCTGGGGTTTGATCTTGAGCTTCAGGCTCTTTTCGCCGCGCGGGCTGCTCCCTTTGGCATCGTTGTGGGTGGAAGGCGTGGGCAGCCCGGGGCCTTTGGCGGCGTCCGCCGTTTCTTTGCTCATGATGGAATCGTTATTCTTCATGCAAGTTTGGATATCGTACGTGTTGAATGAATGAATTGGATCACTTGGCCCTCGTTTCGTGGCCGAGCGAAAAGGGTTCATACAGGTAGCGATAGCGGCGTGTATACTAGGTCGGTCGGTCGCGTCCTTGGAGAGAGAAAAAGCTGAAAAAAAGAGACAGAAAACAAAAGGCAAGCTCTAAGCCAGTAAATGATTCGTTTTCGACGCTATGGGTATAAAAAAAAGGTCGAGAAAAATGCAGGCCAGATGCGAGGAATAACAGACAGAGCTTCGTTAGTGGTTGGTTGCCCACTGAGACTGCCTTTTGACGGTCTCTGGAAGGGAAACCTCGAGAGGGACGAGACGACAGGTCTGGAAAAAAAGCGTCTGGCATAACAAGACACGTTGGGTAGACCTATGGTATTTATTAAAAACACAGCCGCAAAAAAAAAAAACGCCCAGCTCACCAGCCTCTTTCTGCGTGCTTACTGGTCCGTCCACTGGTCAGATCGCGACCTGTCGAAAAAGCAAGGGTCTGCCCTGCAAGTGCGGCCCATGCAGCTGCATGTCTATCATGACGACGACTTGGTAGGTAGTTGTCGCCCGCAGGTGATTGTGTGTTTCCTGTTCTTTTCAAAATTTCTGCTTCCTGTTGCGAATGTTTCCATATATTGATGTTGGTACGTTCAACGGGGTTCAAGCCCGCGACCGCCCGCCTACGCTTCTTGTGAGTGCTACAAAGCTTCACATCTCGTGGGCGGAAGAGGGCCAACAGAAAACATTTTGCGGCTGGCCCGGCCACGACCTTTTCGCGATTATGCCGCATGCAAGGTGACAACAAGTGGAACAAGGTGGGTGCAGATCAGGCAAGGGTGCAAGTTATACCCCATCTGAGCGTAGGTCTATAACTAGCGATAACGTGTCAGGTTAGACCTACATATAACTATAAAAAACGCTTACATTTTTTCCACTCCTCTGCTTTGTGTATTTCCTATTGATACGGTGTTATTGATGGTGCGCTCACAAGTCCCATGACGGCAGTCATGCGCTCCAGCAGCATATTTACAGCGACTTTGCTTTTTGCATTTCAACTCTACAACAGCGACGGTCTGCATAACAACGTGATATTCTTACATACAAGTTCTACAGAGCTGGTCAGGTAGCTTTTGGCAGGATGTCAACCGCCATATTTGTTACTCCCATACACGGTACACCACCCGCGACAGCAACACCCTAAAATTTGACTTCAACGTCCCAGCCGATTATAGGATAGCTCTGACCTCGCCAATTCACTTCCCATTTAAACTGAATTCTCTTTGACCAGGCGTGCTTTGCTTCCACAGTCCCACCTCGTTGGGCCCCGTCGTCGTGGGACACGACCTCCCAGTCGGCAGGGGGTGTTTTCTCGGCTTTATTCACCGCAGTCGGTGGCCCTAATCAATACAGAAACAAAATTAGTAGTCTTGAAAGGAACAAAGCAGGCCAAGAAAATGAATTTTCTAGTATATACCTGTGCTTTCTGAATCCTTGGTCATGGCGTTACAATGCTGTATTGACCGTTTTGAGGACAGTGCAAAAAGGTACAAAATGGGTACAATATTGCCACTGGTAAATGGCCGAGTACAAGACACTAATATTGAAGTTTTTCTCGATAGGCACGGATTGAAATCAAGTACTGTATTGGATTTCTCGTCTTGTTTTCTGGCTGCTGCATCGGATAACATTGATCAGTGGGGGAGAGACGCCGTTGCTGTTCCGCTACAGGGCTTAGGCTTACCGGTCGTGGAGCTAACACAGCCTTACAGGATGATTCTCATGCGTAGAGCTTATTCAAGACAGCCTTGCTAAAAAGGGACATAAAGATAACGGAGGGGATGCGCTAGATAAATGAGGAATGCGGGCGCTCAAGGCTACTTGTGCGTCAGGCAGAAATCAGCTGTCGGCTTGGAGGCGTTGGGGCGAGACAGGCTTTTTGTGAAAGGCCTGCCTACTAAAGCGAATGAGTGACGCAGTATGCGACAACGTGGCACCCTCTGATGACAATAACATGTCGCCACCACAACAAGGCTGTCGGGCTCGCCAAATCAACTCATGGCTAAAAGTGCGCCCTGTTACTATTTGGGTAATGAAAGTCGGCCCTCGTCTGCTTCAGCCGGCCTCCTCGCGTCCCGGACGCTAGCCTCGTTCAAAGCCACCCATCTGTCGCGCATCGTCCTCCCTCCACCGTCTCTGCTGCTGTTCCTGCTGCAGCGTAGTCTCCTCACCGTGACTCTCTCTGCGCCGTCTCATGGGCACCGGCTGCGCCACAATGACCGTCTCGATCCCGGCCGGGACCCTTTCCTGCTCGCCCTGGCCCACCAGCCCGTCCACGTCAATCTCGATGCCGAGCAGCGCCTGCAGAACCACGCGCGAGCCCGCCTTGCTCATCACCTCGCCTGAGTCCTTGCACAGCTCCGACGCCACGCACTCGACGCAGCCGTGCAGGCACGCGCACGACTCGACGCGCCGCAGCGCGAGCTGCAGCAGGTGGTCAATGTGCTCAAACGCCTTGGTGCTGATCCCCGACCCGTTGGCGCCGCCCTTGGCATCGTAAAACGTCAACCGCCCGGGCCGCTTCCGGGTCGTCTCGTCCTTGGCAAACTCCTTGAGCGCCACCTTGCACTCGGTCCGCACGTCTTCGGGCGCGCTGATGACAAAGGTCGGCAGCAGGCTCATCACGCAGTGCTGCGCGGCGTGGATGGAAGCGGCCGCATTGATTTTGTAGCTGTTGAGGATATCCAGGGCCAGTTTGGGTATGTCAAGCCACATGCCCTTTGTATATCGAGTGATGGGAGGATTGTCCACATGCACGGCGTCGAGGACGCGCCCTTTGGAATCTACCTTGAAGAACCCAAATACTTTTTGGAAAATCTTAATGGTACCATGATAGGCCAGGATTCCAGACGAGCCAATCTCGCGCATAGCCTCCGTTTCCACGGGGTCAATATCGGTATAGTCGCGCTGCGATGTTAACCAGTCCACCTTGACTCGTTCCACTTTGGCCATTCTCTTGTCCGGCAAAAAGTCGCGGACGAGGTATGTCCGACCTTGGTGGAGAAAGATGCCACCGTCGTAAATTGTAAAGGTGGCGCGGGACGCCTCCAGTTCTTCCAACACGACATTTCTGCCGTGCGTAATGTCAATCACGGCAAAGTGTTCGTCCTCGGTATCTCGAATGGCTACGTATTTGGACGGCTTTGGACGGAAACGATCATGACAGTGGTAGTACCCCATGTCATCTGCAACAAGTCGTTCCTCGCAAATCTGCGGCAGATCCTGACCAAAGTACTTGGTATCATATTCCGGTCGAATCGGCATTTCGAACGCGGCACACTGTATATGGCCCTCGCGCACGAGCATATTGTCCAGATCCAGCTGCAACTCTGCCGTAGGTTTGGAGAAGAGCTCCTCTGGATTCTGCATGTAATGCTGGTCCGTAGCAAAGCTGTCGCCCAGCAATATGGAGAGCGAATCCTTGTTTCGTCGTCCCGCGCGCCCGCTCTGCTGGCGCAGATTGGCAATCGTATAGGGAAAGCCGCACGTCAAGACACAGTCCAGTGTGCCAATATCGATGCCGAGTTCCAGTGCTGTTGTCGAGACAATCCCCAGCAGCCGGCCCGCAAACATTTCCGACTCAATCTTGCGTCGATCCTCGGCCGTGTATCCGCCTCGATACCCCATCACCAGACCAGCGCAGTCACCGCGGCCTCTATTTTCCAGCTCTTGTCGTATCGCGTTGACCAGCACTTCGCATTGATTGCGAACGCGGCAAAAGGCAATGATCCGCACGCCTCGAAGTAGCAACTCGCAAAATAACCGCGCGGCTTCGAATTTTGCGCTGCCTCGGCCACTGGCAGGATCTCCCGGATCTTTGTACGGCGTGTTCCAGCACAGGAATTCTTTCCGACCAGAGGGGGATCCGTCAAAATCGATCAGCTTGACATCGTCAACGCCAAAGATGGCTTTGAAGTGTTCAGTCGGGTTTGCTACCGTAGCAGAACATGATATAAATTGAACGCTTCGATTTCCGATCGCTGCACAGATGCGTCTTAACCGTCGCATGACAAAGGCGACATGTGAGCCAAACTGCCCGTTGTAGTAGTGCAATTCATCAACTGGAAGCAGTCAGCTTGAGCCCCGAACCAGTCTGTACGAATAGGTACTCACCAACAACATATTTCAGATTCTTGAGAAACGTCCTCCACTTCTCTTCTTGTGGTAATATGGTAACATGCATCATGTCGGGATTGGTAAAAATAATCCTCGCTTGTTCACGTATGGCATTTCTCGTGCTGAACGGCGTGTCGCCGTCAAATGTTTCCACAACGGTGCCTTCAAGGCCGGGCATGTACGCCACCATGTCCTTCAGGCTGCGCCGCTGATCCTGCGCCAAGGCTTTGGTGGGAAAGATGTACATGGCTCTCGACTCAAAGTCCTGCTCCAAAGCATACAGCACGGGTAGCTGGTAGATGAGCGACTTGCCCGAGCTCGTAGACGTGGCGACCACCACATTTTCCCCCGCGTGCAGGGCATTCAGCGCCTCAGCTTGGTGGGCGTAGAATGAGGTGATGCCTTTGGCATTGTAAACAGCATTGACGAGGTTCTGTGACAAGAGGAATTCCAAGTCTCCATGCACGGGCTCTTGCGGATCAAAGACTCTGTGGCCATCCGGCACGATTTGGCCGGTATACCATGGATTCGCGCGTATTTCCTTCACAATCTCGGGTATGGATTTTCGCTCCTTTGGGATAGTGGCAGGAATTGTGCTGATAACAATGTCATCCTCATCAATCTCGCTCGGCTTTGGCACGTACGACTCGGCCAAGCCCTCCAATGCCATGCAAGGGTCAATCTTTTCGTCCTCGCAGTTTTTCAAAAAGGTATTGATGGCGGTCGTGAATCGCTGGTTTCGACGCTCAATGAGCTTCGTCATCTGCCCTTGGCCAAACACGGGCATCTGCAGCTTCTCATCCCGCAATCGTCGTTGCGGATTCGTAGGCTCGCCAGTCTTTTTGTCAGGGACTTGTCTCTTCAAATCTCCATCAATAAATTCAAAGAACAGGACTTCATACTCCGGTGCCGGGGCCTCGCCGCCCAGGGACTCGCCGCCAGTCCAGCCGCCAACAGATGCATCAGGAGCAAGTTGGTGCCCTTGCCTATTACCAAAAAGCTTAAAGGCATCATCCTTGCGTTCTGAAGCCTTGATGTCCAACTCGAGCGTAGATTTGTCTACATAGCTAAAGTTGATTCCCTCGGGCCGCACGGCAACGATTTTTGCCACTTCTTCGATGGGCAGTTTGCGCTTTATATGGGATTCCACGGCCGGTCTGATGGCATCAAATGTCGTAGCAAAATGTTTTCTCGTAGAGCAGAACGTAAAGACCAGATTGAGAGCCCGGTGAGTCTTGTCTAACGATGCAAAGAGCGGCGGCCATGGTGGTGTTTCTTCTTTCTCTTTCCGCCCTTTTTTGCCCTCTCCTCGGGGCTGAGCCTTTCCGGGTATTTTTTCCTTTCCCGAATATGCAGTAGCATCGCTTTTATTTAAGCTGTCGTCGCTTTGGTCCGGATCCAGAGGTTCTCCTACGGACAGTCTCTTGCGTTTAGCTCCCGCGGGCGCCAATGAAGGAGTGGCATGGTCAGACATGGCGAATCAAACGCCATTAAACGCGACTTTAACCTCATAAAATGCAGTAGTAGATTGAACAATGAAACCCTCCATGTTGTCTCGTCAAGTTGATGAGGTTGCAAGAAGTGGCGACAAGCGTGCCTTTACAACCAAAGGGTTCACGTCACTGGCGCCAGATCACGTGTAGATCTGTTAACACTCGAGGACGGTATCACAGGCGTGAAATAGCACACCTTACAACTTGCAATTTAGTATATTGTATGATGTTTATTCTTTGAGGCTCTAGAATTTACAAAAGAAAATATTTGTACATGAAATTCATCCTCTCTGAAACAATCCGTCCGCCATGGCGTGTAAAACTCCAGTCTGCCAAAAGGGCAAGAATAATTCCGTTGCAGAAGTCCTGCATCCTGCATGTGCGCCAACTTTTAACCCATGCTCCTTTCCCCAGTCTACCTTGTCGTCTTTTGGGATAATGCTCCAATAGACATCAATATTCGTCATCACGCGCTGTTAAAGATAGTGCATTACGGCTGGTGCGAGTCATGCTTCACCGATTTTGAAGCTCGCGCCGAATGCTCTCTACTTCGGTTTGGAATAGTTTGGCATTGGCAGCGGTCATCTGTTGCGTTGTTAGCGACGACTCTTCTATAAATGGCGGGGCTGTGATTTACTCACTCTCATTGTGACTAGCAGTGGCGTCGCGCTGTCGCCGGTGAATGCTGTGAAGAGAATTGACGTGGACTTGAGCGACGTCTTGTCCTGGAACTTCATAGCTGATATGAGGGCGGTGTTCAAAATGACGCGGTGCGTTTGGTCTTGGCGCATCAACAGGCGAACAACCTTAGCTGAGGGTTTGTCGCCGTCTTCCTCATCCAGTCCTGAGGCATCAAAAGATCCGGGCACGACAACATTATTGTCGTCAAATTCCACACATGATTTGGGTGCGTTGATTTTTAGCATGCCAGCTCCGCGCTCCTTCCAAGCGTCGTTTTCGTGAACAAACATCTTTGCTCTGACAGACAGAATGGTGGTTTCCCCAGCTTCGCCATCATCGACATCGACTGGTATCTTATTAGCACAGAATGCCAGGGGGAGGGCGGCAACAATGGTGGACAAACCTTTGTGTAGCTTTACTTTGGACTTGTCGTCGTCCTTCTCCGACGAGGCGTCACGGTCCCTATCCGCGGTGCCGTTGCCTTCTTCTTCGTCGCCGTTGTCCTCGGCCCCATCCTCCTCAGCATCACTATCCGGAGCACCAAACGGCTTCGAACTCTTTTGAGTCTGAAAGGGTTTTGAAGCCGCAGAGGCAAAGCTCGTGAGCGGCTTTGCGCCGGACGCCGACCCAAATCCGCTCCCGATGAGGCCGCTTCCGAAACCGTTGGTCCGCGACGGCGCAGTAGCAAATGGAGATGTGGTAGCGGCGCCGCCGAAGCTGAGCTTTGGCGCTGGTGCAGGCGGTTGCGCCTCCGTCTTCTTCGGCGCGGACGCAAAGGATGTCAGTGGCGTTTGTCCAGATGAACCAAACGCGCTACCAGAGGTGCCACCAAGCCCAGCGAATGGTGAGGTTCCAGCGGCAAGCTTGCCGAAGGCAGACGCCGCAAATGCACTGGTCGATGTTTGCGGGGGCTCCATCTTAGTTTGTTCGGGCTTGTCTTCTCCGGCTCCGGTGTTGGGGTCTGTATTGAGGTCCTCGCCGGGCTCCGTGGTAGGGTCCGTGCTGGTTTCGTCCTGGTCCGTTTTTGTCTGCACGAGATTCGTCAGCCTGCGGCTTAGGTCATTGTTATATGTTGAGAATTTCACCTCATCAGCGCCGAGAGCATCACCATCTGTATCGCGGTGTCGCTTCTTCTCGGGCTCTGATCGCAAGGCTCTATCCTTGGCAGAGTCTGCGGACGCGACACTGTCATTGTCCATGGGGTCTTCGTCCTTTGAAGGGTCCAGCTGGTCATGGCCGCGCTTCTTCTTGGGCGAGGAGAGCTGCTCCTTCAGCTCGTCGTTGCGTTCGTCTGTGACATCGTCTTCGGCGGGCGTTTCCGGGCGATCATCATGGAACTTGGCCGTCTCACCAACAGGATCTGAGATGGAGTGTTGCTTTAGCTCACGGCGCGCGGCGCGGGTATCTGCGTCCTCGGTGGCGCTCTTTTGAGCCATGTCGTTGCTGGGACTTGCTGGTTTGGTCTCGTCGGCCATGGCGATGAGGTTCGATCTGTATCGGGCTTCTCTCTGCGCCTGATTTCAGGTGTCCACGTGCAAAACAAAGGTTGTGACGGCGGTCAACTCGTGTCAGGTGGGTGGCGAGCGAAGCGAAAGATGCGCGAAAAACTCGGCCGGTATGCGGAATCGTCGTAGCGAAGCAAGTGTCTGGCAAGGAAACGAAGCTTCTGCGTGAGTGTCTTGGGGTTGGGTGGGAAACTCCTTCTGTGCAGTAATCGAAGAGTGCAAGCGGTCGCCCAATCAGTGTGCCGCCTGCAGGTTCCAGGTGCAGCCCACTGCAAAGCAAATAACAGAACCCCTCACCGCCCAAAACGGAGAGGGGCATTGGAAAGGCCTGACCCAGTAACGGAGCGCGCTGTGAGTTGGCGGCGAGCGAGTTAGCGCCAGCTGATGTGAATCAGACAGCGCTACAGATTACTGGCCCGTGCAAGGTGCACTGCCTGCCAGGTGGGTAATTCTGAGCAAATCACCACTCCATTGCCCTACATTGCGGCTTGTCAGACCACTGCACGCAGGCAACCTGCCGCCGAGGCTGCAGCGAGCTGTCCCTAATTCCATTGGCGCTCGTCAGCGGCACCCTGCAGCCCGCTCCTAACCAGTCAAATCCCCTCGCACTACATTCAACCGCCATTTATAAAATCAATGCAATTTGCTATCGTTGCAGCGGCTAAAACGTATTACAGTACAATTAAATCAGCACAGCCAGAGAGCTCAGAGCAGTCTCGCAGAACGCCTCCTCCCTTTGTAACCCACAGGGCGCGCTCCATGCCCGATGTCCCGTTGTTGCTACGCGTGCTGCCACACCTAACTCATGAAGCAGAGCGCGCCCAGCCCCACGTAGAAGATGAAGAGAGGGTATAGGGCAATAGACAGGCGATTCTGGACAACACCGCTACCACCCAGAATGCTGACACCCGCCGCCAGGGACCAGAGGATGAGGAAGATGAAGATGGGAATGCGAGGGATCCAGTGCAAGTGCAGCGCAGACAGGAGCGCCGCAATCACAAGCGGGAATAGGGTATAACCGATAATGCACACGCTTTGCGCAAATGAACTATTGGCACAATTGTTAGCTTTCATGTGTAGAGAGGGAGGGCGTGGACGGTCCACATACATGCTTCCACCAAGCAGTCTGATCTGCAGAGTGACCACCGCTTCTCCGAGCCAAATCATGGCAAAAACACCGCTGAACACTGCATCCTTTTGCTCCGCACGGGCCGAGAAGCTGAGGAGAAGACTGAGCAGGAGACAAAAGACCAGCGGGCCCCAGAGATCCCAGTCGCGCAGGCCGGGGCTCAGCGAGCTGCTCAGCAGCGCCTCGGGGTCCATGACGCGGCTCGCCAGGCCGGTGAGCTCCTCGCGCGTGCCCGTGATGCCGGCGCCGCGGAGATTCGAGTAGGCGCCGCGGAAGCCGCCCTCGCCGTCAAACATGGTGCCGCCCAGGAGGTAGCGCGGGTACAGCACCTCGCGCAGCTTGGCCCAGACGGCCAGCAGGTCGCGGCGCACCGTCTCCCAGACGGACTCGTCAATGGTGTTTTGTGAGGCGCGGTCTTCGCCGGGGATGCGGGCGGTGAGGTAGCCCTCGTCGAGCGGCCGCGACGACGAGCCAATGTTGCCCGTCAGCGGCGCGCGGGAGCTCGACGGCGCAAGAGGGTCGTCAAAGTCGTTGAGGTCAGCTGCCGGCCATTGTGTTAGCTATTTCACATGTTTTCTTTCTCAAGCAGCCTCCGTTTTCATGAAGAAGAGTGTGTGCGTGTGGAGGGTGTGCGCCGCGGCCGTACCATCATCCGGGTCAATCAACTCGTCGTCGTCGACGGTCGGGTTCGTGTAATGCCCCTTGGCAGTAGACATGACGGGCGAGTAGGCAGCCTGCGGCGCGCTACTATGCGTCTGTGGAATGTGCAGGTCGGAGGTGCAAGGTTTTCGAGGCGGCGAAATCGAGTGCCCCAGTAATGGAAGGACGGCGATGCAATGGCAGGCAAAACGGCGTAGATGGCGGCACAATGTCGCTGGTAGCTGACGTGGAGTTAACGTTAGTTGCTTGTGAAATGGCCAGCTTCCACGTTGCAGCTGGTCCAAGCTCCACAATGCCGGGACAAGAGAGGTACGTATGTACCTCGCCGCCCGCCACACGCCAGCGAGCGCGTCTGCGCAAATCGGGTTACACGCCTCCAACAAAGCCGCGGGTCAATCAACAAAATTGATTCCAATGAAATAAATCTTCCGGAACAAATATTCTACAAGTTTCATTCTCGATTTTCTGAGTTTTTTCTCGATTTTCCTTGCGGCCAGATCGTCCACACTCACAAATACATATCCTACCTAGGTCCTGCACAGACTACTTGTTTATTCCCTGCTCTCACTGTGCACTGTGAGAATAACTCTGGCGCAAGTGACGAGTAGTTCATATCAGTCTGGCGTTCCATTTGCTATCAAGACATAGGCAGCTCCATCTCTTGCCTTTGTCGATTACGCCTGGCAATCAAGAGGCGGCCAAGGCATCCCTTACGCGATGGCGCGTTGACAAGACTGAGAGGCATCACACAACCATCTCCCGCCATCTCTCCGTCACCGAGTGAGGCTGTAGGCGGCCGAAACCCGTCATAATGACTGCGTCGACTGATGACGCTTCCTTTCATCTGCCAAAGCTGCGCGTCTCGTTTGCCTTTGAGGTTCGTATCAAGACAGCCCCATACTCGGGCGCAAGGCACGACATACTGACACGTGTGCAGAATGACACCAAACTTTTAAACATCGACGATGATGTGGCCGGTATGCGCAAGCTAACTGCACTGTGAGGGGAGAATGGCTAATCGATACTGTCGTAGAGTTCTTTGACGTCAAATTCTGTCCCTACCAGCCACTCGACTGCGATCCTGTATTCGCAGCCGTGAGCAAGAAACACGCAAGTGGCAAACGTACCTCATTTACAAGAAAACTGTTTCTAAACTGACCATACTTAGGTTGTCATATGCAAGCTCTCCTCTGATACAGGAGATTCCAATCCTTGCTCCGTCTTATCAATAATACGAGACGATGACGTAGGTTGCACTCTCAACAGGTTAAAAACGCATGTGCTCGATTCACTGACTCCAAATTCTGCTAGGATGATGCATCGGGCTGCTGCTGTACGTGGACAAAGGATCCCGTCACTGGAGCCCCGTACATTTGCATAGGAGGCGTGGACGCCAAGGTGAAAATCTACGATGTGAGAAATGGCACACTCGTAAACGTAAGTGCTCGCTCGAGGAACACAATTATACGCAATTCATTAACTTTTGTATCCAACAGTGCTTCTGTGGCCACGGCGGTGTACGTATATATCTCTGTTGGAAATCTGCCCATAGGACTAACTCCCTCTAGGACGTCAATGATCTTGCGACGTCACCAATCGACTCTTCCATCATTGCTTCGGCGTCTAATGACACGAGCATTCGAATATGGAGTGTCGATGAAAAGTTCAAGTCGCAACCATGTCTGTGTATCCTCGCTGGAGAGGGCCACTCTTGGAATCTGCTCAGCCTGGTAAGCGAGCTGCCAGCGCGCTGGCTTGGTTCCCGTCGCTGACAATTCTTGCAGTCGTTTCACGATACTGGACGCTATCTTGTCTCTGGCGGCCACGATCAAGTCATTAATCTCGTATGTCCCTCATCATGATGACTGCCATCCGACGACGCGCTGACAGCCCCCAACAAGTGGACGATGCCTGACCTCCCAACGGAGCCCGTCGTCACGCCGCTCCAAGTACACTACCCGCACTTTTCCACATCTGCCGTCCACAGCGGGATTGTAGACTGGTACGTATCTCCGTGGGCATGTCACAACCTCGGCCGCAGCTACTAACATTTCCCTAGCGTCGCCTTCTTCGGCGACTACATCCTGTCCCGGGCATGCCATGATAACGTCATCGTGCTCTGGCGCATCGAGGGCTTCTCGTCGCAAGGCCCGCCACCGCCGCAAAGCGCCGCGCCGACGGCGCAGACGGTCGTGCCCACGAGCCTCGACGACCAGTCGCGGCTGACGCGCTCCTTCTTCGCGCCCACGGCGACGCCCGAGTGCCCGTCGCAGTACACGCGGCTACTCGAGCTGCACACGCCCAACTGCGGGCCGCAGTTCTTTATGCGCTTCGGGCTGCACCACGTCCCCGGGCAGAACCCCGTGCTGGCCTTTTGTAACGCTGGAGGTAACATCCTCTTTTGGGACCTGCGCCGGCTCGCGGTCTACCACGACGTCATGGGCGACCTGCGCGACCCCGAGCGCGACCGCGGCCGCCCGACGCCGCTGCCCACCTGGCTCAAGCCCATCATCCCCCGCCAGCGCGCCGACATGTTTGGCCGCGTCAAGGCCAAGCGGCACGCGGCGGTGCCGGCGTCGGTCAGCACGCGCCAGTCATCGACGTCGTCGCGCGGCGGTGCCCAGGGGTCGGCCGGCGGCGCGGAGGAGACGGCGCCCGAGTTTAGCGCAGAGACGCTCGCGTCCTGGGCGGCCAAGTACAGCACGGAGGATCCGCACGAGCCCGTCAAGGCGCACCGGACCGAGACGTCGGCGTCGACATTTGTCGGACGCCAGGCGGCCTGGAGTCCGGGCGGCGAGTGGTGCGTCGTGGTGGGCAGCTCCAACACGACGTTGGTGCTGCAACGCTGGGCGAAATAAAAGGTCACTCGACGCTGTGAATGCTGGAGAAGAGTGTAAAAAGGAAAACCCTTGTCTATCTCTTTAGTGGTAAAATGTATATTTTTTGGGTGCCATATGCCTCCTGAAATCTCAACGCCTGTCATGGTTTTAAAACAGAAAAAAAAAGAGCAAGATGGAAAAAAGGAAAACCCCCCCGCGTGGGACCGATTGCTGTGTCATAAGAATTCTACATGTTGATAACTTCAAAGTCATAGCCAGAAAAAATAAGATGAAAACGCTTAATCGACAGTCAGGGGTGTTTGGCCAAGCTTCTCGGCTTCGCCAGCGGCGTGGAATCCATCTAGAGTCACGGTGACGGCACCAGCTTGCACCAACTAAATGCATTGTTAGCTACAGTACGAGAGCCACGAGAGAGACTGATATGGTATGGGGAGAAACTTACAGCACGAGACAGATCCTCAATCAGGTCATTGGCGTCCTCAATGCCGACGCACAGACGAATGATATCCTCTGGCATCTGACGTTCGGCCCTGGTCTTGGCATCGATGCTGGCGTGGCTCATCTGGCAGGGCATGCTGATGAGGGAGTTGACGCAGCCGAAGCTGACGCTGATGGCCCAGAGGCGGGCGGCCTCGACGATGCGCTGGGAGACGGCGGCGTCGCCCGTCTCAAAGGCGAGGACGGCGCCGGCGCCGCGGGCGGTGGACCAGTGCAGGTCGTACTGAGGGTGGGACTTGAGGCCCGGGTAGCGGACGCGGAAGCCGCGTTGCTCGAGGAACTCGGCAATGGCTTGGGCGTTGGCCTGCTGCTTCTCCATGCGGATGGCGAGGGTCTTGACGCCACGCATGAGGAGGAAGGAGTCGTTGGGGGAGAGGCCGCAGCCGGTGGAGTTGATGGTGAAGAAGAGCTTGTCGCCGACGGCCTGGTCGTTGCAGGCAATGACGCCGGCCATGATGTCGTGGTGGCCGGAGAGGTACTTTGTGCCCGACTCGTAGACAATGTCGGCGCCGAGGTCGAGGGGGTTGCAGAGCATGGGGGAGAGCATGGTGTTGTCAACGACGACGAGGGCCTTGGGGTTAGCGTCGTGGGCGAGGGCGGCAATGGAAGGGATGTCGACAATCTTGATGAGGGGGTTGGTCGGGGTCTCGAGCAGGACCATGGCGGTCTTGGGGGAGATGCGGTCGGCGACGGCGGCGACCTTTGTGGTGTCGACGTGGTGGACGACGATGCCCGAGTTGGAGGCGAGGTAGGTCAGCAGGCGGTGGGTGCCGCCGTAGAGGTCGTCGCCGGTGATGACCTCGTCGCCGGGGCGGAGGACGCGGGTGATGACGTCGAGGGCGCCCATGCCGGAGGAGACGGCGAGGGCACGGTTGGCGGCCATGATCTTGGCGAGGTGGCGCTCGAGATGGGTGCGCGTGGGGTTGCCGGAGCGGGTGTAGTCGTACTCTTGCTGGCCGCCGGCGGCCGAGGTCTGCTTAAAGGTGGCCGACTGGTAGATGGGGATGCTCGAGGCGCCGTACTGGTCCTTGCCCTCGGTGTAGACGAGCTCGGTGGCGAGGGCGTAGCGGCGGCGGCCGTTGCGCGGGCTCGAGGGCGCGGGCGAGGGCGGCAGGTTGAGGCCATCGACATTGATCTTTTGGATCGCGGCGGCGGCACCGGCGGTGGGAGCCGGCGGTGGGTTGGAGGCCATGGCGGGGTGTGTGTGTGCGTGCGTTTTTGTAGGAATTGGGCGTCCAGCGCAGGTCAATGGCAAAAGGAACGAGATGGAGGCGAGCGAGAGGTTTGGATATCGATGATATAAGGCAGGTATGGTGAGAAAAAGGAAGAAAAATGTTGAGCTTTGGACAGCAAAGGGAAAAAAGTGGTGGTGGTGGTGGTGTCAAGCTCAGACAGGCGGGAGAGAGTCACACATGGAATCCACAGCGCCGCTATGCCGCAACTGTTAGTGGCTGGGGAGGGGGTCCAACAGGCATGCACAGCAGGCAGAGTGGTGTACAGACAAGGTTACTGGCACGCCATCGAGGCCGTGGGGAAGGCAATGCAGATAATTTAGGTAATTCGGGTTAAAGACAGGCAAACAAAGGCAAAGGTCACCGCCTGCTGTTGTCCGAAGAGCGGAGCTGGCGATTCTCACCGGTCTGCGTTTCCAGTTTCCAGCACTCGTTCCAGCACTGCTTCCACTGAAAGCCCTCCCCTGTAGTATCCCCCGTACCACCTTGTACCTGCTGCTTGTGGGTCGCCCTGAATGACGTGATCGGAGTTCGGTTTCTGGGCTCCGGCCTCGCAAAACAGTGCGACGTAGCCCGGCAGACGTGCGACAGCTCCGCCTAGGGGTCCTACCAGTTAGCTAATCGTTTTTCGAAATGGTACCTGCGGGTACTTGGCCTTCTGAGGGTATTCGAAAATGGTAGCTGTGTGGAGGTAGCATAAGTTCTGTCCGGTTTAGTAGGTCTACCTGGTGTGGAGCGTACTGAACTTTTGTCCCGGCACTGTATGTGGAGGTACTTGTCCCCGTGAGCGGCGACGGTCCGATGCCGAGATCTGTGCTGCCAACACGGCGATAAATGCAGGAGAAAATAAGACACTGCAGAAAACGGACGAGAAGATTTCTGAGAATAATCTGTACGGAATTAACGTGTCCCCGATCTGGCCATGCCGCGCTGACTCTTCAACAGATATGCAGCCAACCAGCCATATCTCCGCCAAGCATGGTAGGGCTGGCAACTCATCTCAAAAGACCAACCCATCCACCTCGATTTGCGAATAACTCCGTCCCAAAGAACCAGGGTCTATTCTCTGACAGCGCTAGAAATAGCCAATCCCTGATTGGGGACCGCCGTCTCCCATGTAAGCCTCGACCTTGCTACGCCCGTGCCTGTCCGGGTCGTCGCTCGCCTCGGACATACGAGCTTCAAAAAAGGCCCAATTAGGAAATCACCATCTCCTACCAGCGACACGACATGTTCATGATATCATGGTCTACGACACTGATTACGCGTCTTGGATTTCTTTCAAAGCATATAAATTCGAAGCAACCCATCTCTTTCTCAACTCTTCTCACCACCATCAGACACACAACTCTTCACCTCTTCCCCCCTCCCCCGACTTACACCACCACTGTAACTCGACTTACACATCATCACCAACAACCAAAAAAAAAAGCCTGCAGAGACCTCACAATGTCCGCGACACAGTACGCTGTCGCCGGGGCAGCCATCGCCTCCGCCACCTTCCTCATCGTTGCCTACCGTGACTACAGCGCCTACTGCGCCCTCGGCGACCACGGCCTGCCCGGCAACTTCTCAGGCTGGTGCACGCAGCTCAAGTTCACCCGCAACAGCCGCAAGGACACGCTCGTGCCCGCGCCCTACGACCTCGCCACCGAGGCCGCCATTGCCGGTCCTCACTCCGCCGAGTCCTTTCTCCCGTCCAGCCTCCCTCCCCGCGACGGCGTCCGGCCCAAGATCCCCGGCTTCACCGCGCCCCAGCGCCAAGTCACCGACACGGCGTCGGCCGCCATGAAGAAGCGCATGTACGACCACCTTGAAGCCCTCACCAAGGCCAACGCGCGCTTGCTGCAGTACGAGCTGTCGACCCTCGAGGGCCCCGTCCCGGCCCTCCAGCTGCACAAGGACCAAGGTCAAGTCCGGCCGAAGCATCTGCAGCGGACACGGGGTGAAATCGCCCATATTCATCCGCCCGACGGCAGCACGCATCTCATCTTGTCGCTGACCGACTCGCGTCGCATCATTGAGGCGAGCTGGGGCCAGAGACATCGCCTCAGCGGCACCAGGCTGGGCTGGGGCTACACGCTGATGTATGCGCCCAGGAATGAGGACGAGTTCCAGCAGTGGAAAGTCGTCGTGGCGGCCGCAGCCAAATATGCCTGTGCCGATATCGGCCAAGTTGAAATTGTATAGCTTAATAGAGATTTTGTAAATAAAAAAATGTGTTCTTCTTTTCCTCCCATATCCTGATACAACGCCCACTCTCTATTCACGAATCGTCTTGGTTTTATTAAACCCTAGAATATAGGAGGCTGGCAGCAAAAATACCAACAGACCAAACGTATGTATAAGAACCACAGCGATTGGCTTGATAAACATGACTGCTGGCAAGCCGAGGTCCTCTAATATGAGCATGGCCGTGAAGACGAGTAGTAACTTGTCCGTAGGGAAGAGGACGTTGTCGCGAGCCCAGCGAAAGTCGTAGCGATGACGGAGCATAGTCTGCAAGTGCAGGTCTAGCACGAGACGTCCGCCAACCATTACGGTCAGGAAAGCCCACGGCGCCATGACAAGAGTCGGAGCGGCCATCACCTGGCGAAGGCCCCAATCTGTGCAGGTCGCGGCTTGCACTACTGGAGTGGCGAACCAAATGTATCGTGGAGTTTGCTTGGTCGACATCAGGCCCAGTACAGTCACCTACAAGACGTCAGCTTATTAGGCGAGGCAGCGGTAAGCCTACCGAGAGAAACGCATACCTCCCAAGCGATGTGTAGGACGGGATTAAGCAGTGACCATTTGGCAGGCACCAGCGCCACCAGCGCCAGCCCGAATGCTCCGTTGATGGCGGCAAACAGTATAATACGCCGCCATGGTAGGTCAAAGGGGCACATTTGGTCACTAAATGACTGGAGTGAACCAGGCGTGATGCTGATTCCTCGAGCCGGCAGCAGCTTGTGAAGCTGCTGGAAGACGATGTTAAGGGTCAGATACAGCAACAAGCAGAAGCAGACAACAGCAACCGGATGCCGTGAGGTTCTGTCATGCTCACTGCCATACACCAGTAAAAGTCCAGTAGATATGATAAAAGCAAGCGACATCATGCGCAGACTGACAAAGTAATGAAACTGGTGAATCAGCGAGCGATTAAAGTGCAAAACAATCGCAAAGGCATCCACCGACGCCATGAGCGCCAGGGCGAACCAAATGTCAATGTAGAGCAGAATGGAGTCATCGGTCGAGTAAATGCCACCACGTCTGGTTCCGATATTGGAAAATGAAAAGACTGCCTTGCTATGGCTGTCTTTAAACTCCCAGATGTTGGCGTATCGGGTAGCCACCAGCAGCCAGGTGGCAAAGGCCAAAATACCGCCAGTAAGAAGTAGCCAGAACTTGGCCACCTGGCGTTGGGGAGCATGAAGAGCACGGTCCCAGGCTATGGCCAACGTGAATTAGCAAACAAAGATCATCAAAGAGCTTGACGTAGATGGCCATTCAGTTAGAGATGGTACTGTGAAACCCCCCTCCCAGGTGTTTGGCTAAATGACAGAAACATACCAGCTCGCATAGTCTCGATTTCTCTAGCCATTCGTATTTGATTCAGAGTAGACTGTCACTAGCGAATGGTATAGTGATCATAGAGTACCGACACTCTTGCGTACTTTCCTACAGAAGAAATAGGTCTGCGGTTTCCACGCACTTGCTCAGCCGTACAAGTCACAATTGTGTCACGAGGTGAGACGGCGATTCAATAAAGACGAGTGGCGCGTCTCAGTCTGATGAGACAGGAGAAGTAATCAATATTCCCTTTTCAAGTGGCAGCGATAGCGGGCTGATTCCCCGCGATAACCACGGAGGAGCCAAAAAGGGCAACAAGACTCGATAAAGTACTCGACCACACAAGACGACGCAAATCTATCATGGCCTATAGATAGGCTACGCGGTCAAATTCTCATCTTTCTTTCCGCCATGACTTTGCCAGCCGAGAATGACTCTGGACCAATGGAGCGAGCCCGTCTTCAGCCGACACAGGATTTCATTGCAGCGCATTCAGCCGCATGTCAGCTCCCAGCGGATTGATGTCATCGAAAACGGTATTTTGGGAGAAGTGCATGTTCGGCAATGCCATTTTTTGCCTGTTGAATTTTATTTTCCTGCCGCTGTGTGGCACCAAATTTCACCTGCAGACTGGCAGCAAGCAGACTGGCAGCAATCTCATCTTTGTCGCAGCCTCTCCATGTTAAGCTGACTCGACCCTACACCATGCGATCCTACGAGCTCGGCTTGAATCCAAAAAGACTTGGGCTTGCCTTTGTCGATCTCGGGGGCCCTTATCCGAGGTAGCCCATCGAGCGGCAATTATATGACCTTGTCCGGCGCAGGCGACGATCTCTCCCAGAATACTCTCCTTGCTCAGCTCGAGCAGCACAGCAGGTTTCTCTAACCCGAGAGACCTTGACCAGAATTGAGGACCCGTCGTCCTGCATGAGAAGGTGCCGACGTCTCTGCACGTCATTCTCGCCTGGAACCAACCCCGGCCATGGATGAACAGGGTACCAGGCAGGAGGTACACTCTGTCACCAGTCGCTTTTGGAAAAATATGAATGAAGAGCGTAGTGATTATTACTTGCCCATCATGATACAGTTCAGATCCGTACTCTATCACAGAACCGGATACACAGTCAGGATACTGTGGAGAGAAAGTCTAAGACACGTATATCCTTCAGCTGGTGACGCCCCGATCCCCGTGAAGCCTCACCAGACCAAGGCCCCAACGCATCAATCGGCAGCTGCACACTTGAGCATGTTCTGTCATCCCGAAAAAGCCTGACTCGTAGTCATTGTACTGGTTTCACTCGCATGCGCTCTGCCTGAGAAAAAAAAAAATTCCACCGGCATTCATATTAGATATGAGACCGTATATACCGCGACACGGCCGCATTCGTTCCCGAGACAGACAATCCCTTTGCGCCACCACACACCGTGACTCTTTACTCACAGATAACTAGAAATAGATTTTTTTTTTCGGCCGCGTCGCTTTGGAGGTGTTGCCGTCTGGTCGGTGCTCGAGCGGCCGTCCGGAGATCCGCGGGACAGCGGCTCAACCTAGGTAGGGACTATTAAACAACGGCCGCAAGAAATTTGAAACAAAGAACGCCACGGGCCGTACCGTGGCTTGTCAGTAACCTTGATGGAGAGCCTGCGCAAGGGCCATCCATGGAGTATCCACGAGGCGTCTTTCACGCTGCGTGCCACTGTCACGGGCGCGGCTATCCACGTCTGTCTCATGACAGTCTCGGACAGGCATCTCTCTGTAGGTTTCAGCTGCGAAGAGGGGGGTGCTCAGGGATAGGGTCAGCAAGCAGGTAGCTAGCGGTATTGAAGACTGGTTGCTATTACAACGGTCTCCTAAAGCCTTTTTCTGAATATAAACCTGAAATTGTAAAGCTAGCTTTTTACTGTTGAAGCACGCGACACGCTGATTATGGAAACTAAATAGCTCGGAGTATTTTCTATCAACTCGCCACCGCTCCCAAAACCCGGAACCTACTGGTAATTGCATAAATACGCCAGTCAGTTCCCAGAAGTCTGTTTCTCAGCCGCCACCTTTGCCCTCCAATCCTGCTCCAGAATCGACAAGTTGACCGTATCGAACCACTGGCCCGCCAAATACACAGCCTCCCGATCCCGACCATCCTCGACGAAGCCGACTTTCTTATACACGTGAATGGCCCTTTCGTTGAGGCTGCTGGTCTGCAGATACACGCTGTGCATGTTGCCGTAGTCAAACGCCCAGCCCGCGAGCCAGCGCAGCGCCTCGGCGCCGTAGCCCCGGCCCTGCCACGGGCGGCCGACCGACAGGGCCAGGCCGGCGCGGCGGTGGTGCGGAGGCGACGTCGGGGGCGACCCGATGCCCAGCATGCCAATGGGGACGCCGCGCAGGCCTCGGGCGGTGTGCTCCTCGCGGCTGTAGTCCCGGGCGAGCTCGTCCCAGTTGGCCGGCTTCAGGCAGATGATGACATTCATCAGGTTGTTCCTCCACTGGCCGAGCGACCCGTAGTAGCTCGACCGGGCGAGCGGCGCAAAGGGCTGGATGCTGTCGAGGCCCTTGACCTCGGGGTCCAGCGCCATCTGGTGGTACAGAAAGCTTCTGGTCTCCTCGTCGGCCTCATCAAAGGCCTCGTAGATGAGGCGCTCCGAGGTAAAAACGGACGAAAAGTCAACGGCCATGGCGCAGTTCTGAGTAGGGATGTGTGGTAAGCTTGTTGGTGCCATGTAAGTCGTGCGGTGAAAATGAGCTCTAAGCTTCTCTAGCTGAAACCAAGCAAGTACAGAGTTCAGGATGAACGGGAATTGCGGCGTATATATACTTCATTGCGCATATTGTTTTTCAACATGAGTTCAAGGTCTGACTGACCTCACTGGCTGCACAGGCTCCCAACCAGGCAGCCAGGCACGCACGGTAGTTGATGCACATCCCGCCTCCCCATGGAGGTGAGCTCCAGCCACAAGGCGTCGCTTTGTTAGAGCGCCGTAAACAAGTCTCTGGGCCATATTCGATTCATACGCGCGGTGATTACTTTTTTTTTTGAGGCTTTTCGGCCCGCCTGCGATGGAAATCGCACAATAGCATGTCAATCCTATTGTTCTGTAGCAAAAGGTGGGATGCACACCCACTGATGTGCACTAGGTTTTGCTAGTGGCTGGCAGGGCTGCAAACTAAGAGGTCCAAGTCCAGATGGCGCACGGCAACTCGGCACAAAGGCGCCTCATCTGTTGTGCTCTTTATAGTTTAGTTGTGAGCACTCCGCATGAACTAGCTCGAGGCGTAGACAGGAATGCAGCCACTTGTTTTCAGCACCGATGTCCGCGGAGATGATGAGAAGCGGCTGCTCAAGCAACACCAAGCAGGAGAAATGAACCGTTTTCATGCCGTATAACCCGACGTATGCAGCAAAAACTCAGATATCAATGGTTTCGTAGCCTGGTTTATCATATGCCGGCATCTTTGCCACAAAAAGAAACCGGAAGTAGACCGAGCTCCTAGAAAACAGCCGACAAGGCCATGGCTGTACGGAGGCTGCACAGCCAGATTGCTTCACCCACCGTAGAAGGCGCACGCTCTCTCTGGGTGTATGGACGCTATCATCTTGTGCATCACGCCTTGCGAATGGGCAAGGCGGAGTAAATCTGCGACGCAATCGGCAGGCTTTCATCCGCGTCGTCCGATTCGGCCAAGACCAGAGCCAGAGACGCTTCGTCCAACGCCCCGCCGCCTTGCACAATCGATCGCAGCATGCGCCTGGCCGCCTCAATGTCTTGGCGTCGCTGCTCGTGCACGTCGTGCAGCTCCAAAGACGCCAGTCTGTCAAACGGGACCGCCAAGTCGGCCATGAAGAGCGACGCGGTCGCACGCAGCCGGAGCATCGCGTGGTGCTTGGCATAGGGCGGCTCCCGCATGAGGGTGTCCATGCGTGCCACCACGGCCTGGATAGCGGCTCGCGTTTGCATCCTGACCTTATCCTTGGGATGCGAGGCGGCTCTTTCCGTCCGTCGCACCCGGGGTGCGTGGAAGCTCTCGTCCTCGACAAGCGTCTCTAGCCGTAGATGGGCGTCGTCCTCATCCACAAGGGACTCGTCTACTATAGAGTCGTCCACATTCGCGCTGGCGCCCGCAAGACCGGCTACGTGCTCGGAGTAAATGTTGTAAATCTCGCAGCTGTACAGACTGATATTAAAGTGCAACGACGAAATTTTCTTTGGGTTCTTGTGGTCGTAAGGGTACTGCTGGATCAGCGTCTCAAGGTAGGCTCGCAACTTGTTCATGTTGGCAGCTGATCCCCAGCGCAAAGGAATTTGAAATCCATCCACAACGCCCGTCTGCCCTTGGTCGTTGTCGTTGGCCTCCAAGTTCTGATAATTCCGCCCCATTTCGTAGCGCTGCTCCTCGCCCTCGCGCATGATGACCTCTGCACCAAGCGCCCACAGGTTGTCGTGGCGAATGTCCACGGGCCGAGAGTGCGGGCGCAGCTGCAGCGCCAGCCCAAATGCCCGTGCTGCTTTTCTCACATCGCCTTGTCCGAGAAGTTGATGTATCGACCTTGTGAGGACGGCTAGATGCCTCCGGTGCGCGTCTGGCGCTTTTCCTGGCTTCGTCGTCTGCGGGCGCTCTGCATCGTCGTCCCCATCCGAGTTCTCCTCCACCCCTGACTCGTAATCTGATTCCAAGGCTGGCTCAGCAGGCTTGTGGCTGAATCCGCGATGCGGAAAATCTCTTATGACCCTGCCCGGGTCCTCATCGGCGTCTGAGAGGCCTGCGACGGCAAACTGTGCGAGCTTTGCAGGCGGGTAGCTGTGAGGATTGATGGGTTGTGCTGAAGGTGGTGGGACGCTGAGATCGCTGGCGAGCGAGGCCTCACGTTTTCGTTTGCCTGACATTTTTTGTTCTTTATTTGGCGCAAGTTAGTGCGCCATGGCGATGTGATGCGCAATTTGGCGTAGTTTCAGCTTATGGTGGTGGTTGTAAATGTCAAGTTGAAGAGTGAAAAGTTTGATCTGAACTGGTGCGGCCGTGACCCAGTATACATACTCTTAACGCAACAGCAAAGCTCTCAGCAGCACAAGCCTCGTAATCTGAGAAAAAATTGTTGGTTTCCGGATTTGAGAGGTCCCAGATTTTTGCAGTACATATTTACAATATGGTGCACATGCAACAGCCGCATACTTTATTATCGTAGTAGCTGTCACAGTCATTGGCTGCAACCTACATATGTACAGCATTCAACGCCAAGTATCACACACAGTTGAGCAGCAGATATTCGGTTACACCAGATTGAGTACCCTTATAGCAAAGTTATTAAGCCATGAAGCACAAGGTGTGATATGAATTTTCGTCTATTGAGCCAACGTATTCCACCGTTGATGTACAGTTCGCTCCATTCTACTTTACAAACCACATGAAAAAGGAAACGCCAGCAGTCAGTGTAATTTTGTTCAGGGTCGGTCAAAGTATGACCACTGGCCGTCGACGGGCTTCTCCTCGAGGTCTTCCCAGCTGCAAAGAAGAGTTAGCAATTATGGCTCATGCCCGCAGCCCGGGCTGGCGGACAAAGAAAAACACTTACACCTGAGCCTTTTCCATGACCTCGATAATCTTCAGCTCACCCTCGGCAACCTCAATGACCTCTTCGATGAGACCAGCACCAATCTTTTGCTCGAGCTCGTGGATCCTACAGAGCTTTGTTAGTTCCCGCCATCCACGAAACCGCACTTCCCCCCTTTGGCAGCTGCCAGCGCCAAAAACAGGGCGCAGGTCACACTTACTGGTCAGCCGTCAGCTGGGGCTCGTCCTCCCACTCAATCTTCTCGTGGTCCTCGAGGGGCTTGCGCTCGGCCCAGATGACCTGGTCGGCACGCTCGGCCGGGGTGCGGATGCCCTCGAGCTCGCCGCCCTCGTTCTCCTCGCCGTCCCACTCCTCGACGCGCTCATCGCCGGGGAGGTGCCGGGAGCCGACGACGAAGACGCGGTCGCCGAGTTTGACGGTGCGGGCCTCGCTGCCGTCGACGCGGCCGCTGGCCACGCGGAACTGCTCGGCGCTGCCGCGGACCAGGTCCCGGGCCTTGGCCGCCCAGGCCTCGTAGCCCGGCGGCGTGTACTGCTCGACCAGCGCCAGGCGCTGCTTGGTCACGGCCTCGACCGATTGGCGGTACAGCGACGTCGCCGGCAGCGACTGCAGCTTGTGGAGGGTGCTGCCGTACAGGAACAGGAGCGTCGATCGGGGTGTGGCGTGCGTCCACAGGCCCGTCAGGCCCGTCGGCGTGCCGGGTTCGAGGTAGCGCGCGAGCGCTCGGAGTGTTGGCCGCATGCTTGGCGAGTCCAATTGGCAAAAGGTTGTCACCGTGGTGTTGAGAATCGGCTTCTGGACAGTCTGCAGAGGGATTCTGCAATGCTCTAGCCTAGCTTCCAATGAGGTTGAGCAATTACCAAGCGCGCATCACGTGAAAAGTCACGTGCACGCCGTCCAGTCTCTTGACGGATTGAATCATTTCTTTAAAATATAATATGAGAAATAATATATATAATTCTTTTCTTTTTTACATTTTGTCCGAGTTGATCATACTGTTTTCTTATTGTTGCTCGCAACGCCTATTCAAGTGATACTGCCACAATCAATCAAGCTACGGGTGTCCGCTGAAGTGGAACAAGGAAACAGAGCCATTTAACAATTGTAGGCCGCCAATGCCTAGTTGACAAAAACACATAGGGAATATTAACTGTCGGAAGCAGATTTACCAGTAAACCTGTCACACGTATATTCTTCCTTCAACACATCTCCTCTCATTTAGGCAGCCTCCTCACGGCTCTTGCGGTAGTTGGCCTATGAAACGGGTTAGCAATAGTAAGAGTAATATGCCGACGCTGTTCACACCTCTTGCTCGGTCTGCAGCTGCTCAATAATAGGGGCAAGCTCGCTGAGAATCTCAGAGGCCCTCTTGTGGTATTCAATCTGGGCATTGACGAGCTCAGACAGGTTACGCAGGGGCTCGGGGGTATCAAGAACCTGGATTCGTTAGCTTTGCGAATGTAGATTGCACATGCGCCATTGTAACATACGTTCTTCATGACGCCGACAGCCTCCTCAGTCTGAGTGACAAACTCGTCCTCGGCCTTTTCAATCTCCTCCTGGGCCTCGGGGCTGAGCTCGGGCTCCTCCTGGCCAGCCGCGGCCGAAGCCTGGCCGAGCTTGAAGGTGGTGCCCTTGGCGTGGGCCTTGACCGCGTCCAGGGACAGTCTGGACTTTTCGACATTCTTCCTGGCGCGGGTCGCAAACATGATGTTGGTGTTGAGCGTGGTGTTCCAGCCCGCCAGGAAGCGGCTCTGGATCTGCGAGTCCTGGGCCAGACGGGCCTCGCCGACGCGCTCCATGGAGAGGGCGTACTTTTCGAGAGCAGTGGCCAGAGGGTCCTCGCCGGCACCGGTGTGGTTCTGGTGCAGGGTCTGGCTGGAGGCGAGACTGGCGCGAGCAATGGCATGGCTAAAGGTCTTGGGCTGGGGCTTGGCGGTCGGGGGCGCGACGAGAGCGGCCTGGGCTTCGGCGGTGCTGGTGGCCGAGGAGAGGAGAGAGACCTTTTCGCTGACGGTGCGGCCGAGATCCTGGAAGGTCTCCTTCACGTTCGGGGGGTAGTCGTAGGCCTCGTTGGAATATTGCTGGCTGCGGTCGGGGAAAGCGTGTCTCGGTTAGCGGCCGGGGGAAACGTACGACGGCCAAAATGTGACTGTAATGGCGGGATGGTACTCACGTAACATTGAGCATCTTCGAGTGAGCCTGCTTAAGGGCGTCGACCTTCTTCTCGAGGTCGATGTAGTCGGCGGGCAGTTGAGTCTGTGTTGCGCCAACGGTTAACGGTCTTGTCGTCGCAAGGGTCATCGGGGGGGCATGCTCCTCGCACCTTGTCCTCGGACTGGCCAAACTGCTCCTTGGTGTACTGAAAGGTGCGCGACGCAAACGGCGTAATCTGCGCGCCAAAATCGCTGCAGAGCGCGCAAACAAAGGCATCATCGGTTAGCTAGAATTTCGACCTTGATTGCCAACGTGGGGAGGGAGAGAGAGAGTGAGGAAAGCTTGTGCAGCCGGCGGCGGCAGCTTGGGGCAACATACGAGAGATTCTTGCCAAACTTGGAAAAATCCATCTTGAGCGAATAGAATGACGGCCAACAGGAACCGAGTGAAAAGTTGTATAAGAGTGTGATTCGGAATTATCCACGAGGGGGGGGAGAATAACTTGACAAGGTGTATCTTGGCACTAACGCATCGATGAAGGGACAGCGTCACAAGCGAAATGGCGCGCAGAGGGCGATCCACCTAGGGGGTTTCCACAGCGGCCACAGCGGCCACAGCAATGAAGACGGCTGATAGGCCGCCCGGAGAGGTACCTACCGACCCAGCTATCAGCTCCATCAGCTTTGGCTGCGCAAGCTGTCGTCACCCGCACGTGACGCCATGACGTCCGTGTCGGCGATCACAGACCTTCAGACGAGTTGCGATTTGCGAGCGTATCTCGGTGAATATTAAGAAATTTTAAATATATCAAAAAACACCAAACTCCAACCTACATAACATGAATAGATAGCAAAAAAAAAAAAAAAAAACACCCGCCTAGTCCTCCAAACGCCGCCCAATGAATGCATGACTCCCGCCCCCTCTAATCTACAATATGCTTGTTGTCTGCCCAGCTCGGTTGCACACTCCGACACACCGACTCGTACTGCTGCAGCTTTGGCTGGCGCCCGCACAAGCCCAATGTTGTCCAGAACATGGCCCAGTCAGAGTCGGCGAGCTTGATGGTGCCCACGGACCGCTCAAAATACCACTTGTTGACTGGGTTGTTCTTTCGGCTTCGCCAGCAGACACCGTCTGGGAAGCAATCCCGCACCATGGCGTTGAAAACAATGTCTGCCACGCCACCGCTGCCCTGTCGAGACTTTAACACGGCAAACTTGTCGAGGTAGGGCACGTACAGTCCCTGGTCGTAGGCTTCCTGATCTGTCACACCTTGGGGCTTTTCCCACGTAAGAATGGCGCCGCCTTCGTATTCTCCGGCAATAATGATGCCGGCGAGGTTGTCGCGGACACGGTTCAGATAGTCTTCGACGTCTAGCTTTCGCCCGAATGAATCGTCAATGAGATGCACCAATCGTGGCAAATCAACGCTATTATCCGTCAATCGGCAGTGCGGTGCGCCTGGCTTGGGTGGCCGCCAAGGATTCTCTCGTGGATCCGGGTATATGGTCAATGGCATGCCCCTCTTGACCAATGTAGCCGCCGTAGAGTCTCTCGGGTCTACTCTGTAGCCACCATCTTGAATTCGTTGGAGCGGCAGGGACGACGAATACATTGGCTTGTCCGTCAAGAGGTTGTGGAGAATCGGGTTGTGCTTCTTGCGCGTAGTAACCATTCCATTAAACCCCAATTGGCCCTCGTCCATCTTGATCGAGCGTGGCTCAGAGTAGATCGGGGTCGTGCTTGCAGCGGCGAAAGGTGTGGTGATGAGAGCTGATGACGACGGCGGCAAGATAGTCAACGTTTCTTTGGCCAGGGCTAAATTCGAAACGTGGTTGTTTGTCGTCGGTTTGCCGCTTGGGCTTCCTGTCGCTGGTGATCCTTCCGGTCCCAAGAGCTGCGCACGAAGCCTGTCATATTCTTGCTCGAGGTTGATGAAGCGATGGCATACGCCCACACCTCGGCCAGATGTCGGCGTACCGCCCAGCGCATCCAACAAGATGACGCGCTCCACGGAAGCAATCTTCTCCGGTCGCCAGATATTCTTGCTATTGCCGCTAGCATCCGGAATGGGGGGCTTATCGAACTGAAGGCCGGACAGGAAAGCCGTCAAAGCCAGCACCGTCTGCTCCGCACCGGCGGGTTTCGCAGCGGATAGCTCATCTCGTGCAGACACGGACGTAACAATAGGGACAAGTCCGTGCTGGAAAGCGCGCTTCAGCAGGCCGCGATCACTGACTTTGATGGAGTTGGAATAGGCCGAGGGTTGCTGCGCATCCGAGGCTTCGCCAAGAAAGATGTCGCTTATCACCTTGGCGCCAGGCTTGCCAAAGTTGTCAACAGCTTCGCAAAGCCGCAGCGCCTCGGCGTCAAAGACCTGGCGATTGCTGTCTCCGGTACAGTCAATGACCACAGCACTAAGAAGACCAAGTGCCCGCAGCTGCGCAATGGTCTTGGCGATGCCGTCAAGCGTACTCTGAACAAGATGCTGGGGGTCGCGCAGCATCATGATGGCAATATTGACGGGCTCGGGCAGAACAGGGACGCTGGTGGAATGTTGACTGTCTGGCGTCTTTTCTGATTCCAGTTTGCCGGGTTGATTAGCCGTGTACTTTTGCAGATAGCCCTTGGCATCTCGTCTTGTAGCCGTTGACTCCAGCACAGAGACAATGACATCCTAGTTGGTTGTCAGTTTTTTGTTGTAATTCAACCGTGCGCGAGAAGTAATACATACTCTTTCCAGGGCTCGTTTCTTAACCCTGGCCACAGATGACGAGGACATGGGCCTCGCCGCGTCCGTCGTCGTCGTCGTCGCAGCAGCCGCGAGCGGTTTAATAGTAGCTTGCTTCGCCATGCTGTGCGCGAAACGTCTCTGCTCTCCCATGGAGCGTACGCTCGCCGCCGACATTCCAGGGCCGCAGCCCGATGCCGCCTTTTTTCCCACGGTTGCCCAGGTCATGATGATGTTGCGAGGCGGTGACCGGGGGGTTTTCCGACTGGGGTTGAAGTGAGACGGGGAATGGAGAGTAATGTTTGTTTTCGGAGTTAGTACAAAGACGAGCTTACGCTTGGCTGCGGCCAGCTTTGTGGGAGAGGGGGGGCTTGGTCGTCTCTCATGCGGGTTTGGATATATAAAAAAAGGTCTTGGTATTTGAGGTTGACTGGGAGAGAGAGATGGCGATGAGCTCGGACACACACAAGACCCAGCCGCAGAAAATGCACCAGCGCTTTTGGTATAAGTCGGGTGGATGACTCAAGGCGGGCCGGTTTTTGTGTGCGGTGCGCTGTGCTTCAGTGGACTCTCAGTGGACTCTTCAGTGGGCTTTGGTGGTCTTTGGTGGGCGCTGGTGGCTCTTCAGCGCCTTGGAGAAGACGGAGAAGGCGTTGACTGCCGAGGCGTGCCGATCTACCTCCGAAGATGTGAGGTGCAAAAGGAGATGCGGTAAGATTATGTGCAATTTAAATAAGATGGCTTGGATATTTGCATATTATCAAGTCCCACTAGCTAGGTAGTTGTATACATGTCCTACTGCGAGTATTGTCTGCAGCTGAGGCATTAGATGCACTGTGTTAGGCCAATCTCACACAGTGACAGACTGCACATGCATGTACGCAGTCACGCTTGTAAGCTGTTGAGCATTTCCAACCCCTCTCTTTTATTTCGTAATTATCTCATTATTTGTCATATTCAGCTAAGCATCATTCTCAAACTTGAGGCCCGCCTCCTTGCGTACTGCGCCATAGATGCCCGCAATGTCGCCCGACGCGCCCGCATGCTCCTTGAGGCTCGCCAGGTGCTCATCCGCCGTCTCGACATTCCGCATCCGCGTGCCCGCCGCCTGCGCGAGCGCCTTGGCGTGCCTCGCGTCCTTGCGCGCGAGGTCCACGGCGAAGAGCGGCTCCGCGCGCTTGTGGTAGTCGCCCGTGAGCATGCGCGTGCTGTACGCCGCGTACGGTCCGGGAAAGAGCGCCGACACGAGCTCGTGGACGGGCTGCGTGCCCAGGCCCGCCTTCTCCGCCAGCACGTGCGCCTCGGCCAGCTGCTCGACCATGTTGAGCACAAACGTGTTGCCAATCACCTTGAGCGTCGTCGCCCGCCCGTACGGCTGCCCCGCGAGGTCAATCTCGGCCCGCGCCGTCACGCCCTTGAACCACGGCCGCGCGCGGTCCACGCTCGCCGCCGGGCCCGCGAGCACCGCGATGAGCTGCCCGGCCTCGGCCGCCGCCGGCGCGCCAAAGACGGGCGCGGCGACAAACGCGCCGCCCGCGGCCACGACCTTGTCGGCCGTCGCCTGCGTCGCGTCGGGGTGGATGGTGGAGCACTCGACAAAGAGCTTGCCCTGGACGTCGGCCTGCAGCAGCGTGGCGACCGTCTCGGCGACGGCTTCGTCGTTGGAGATGCACGTGAAGATGACGTCGGCGCGGGCTGCGGCCTCAACGAGCGAATCGACCACTTCCGTCTTGCCGGCGGGCAGCTCCCGGCTCAAGTCAATGGCCCGCTGCTTGGAGCGGTTGTAGATGAGAAGCGGAGAGTCCAGGTTGCCTTTTTCGACAATGTTCTTGGACATGGCCTAGGGTCATAATATTAGCAAGACATGTTGCGATTCCAGGTACGTGGGATTATTTACACGGCCCATGTTGCCCAGGCCGATCCAGAGTAATGTCGGCGCCATAGTTGCTCTTTCGTTTGCTTAACGTATTGTGTGAGATGAATTGCGTTTACGCAGCTTCGAGAGATGTGCGTAGCTCTCCAGAAAAGTACACAGAACGAGCCTTTGGTTTACTCCAAAAAGATGTGATGGAGGACACCGTTTATATAGAATTTCCGAGCTCGGGATGGGACGGCACTGAGACGCCCAACCGATTTGTAAGTGATTTCATAGCGCACGATAGTTCCCGCTCCAGCGACCATCGCCGACTTACAGCCCACTTAATGCATGCATCCATCATGGGCCACCCGCGGTCGGTGATAAGAGCGAGGCGCGAAGCACTCATACATGCCCATTTCCGATCCCGCAATATCCGCAGCCTTACAAAACAATGAGCACGTTTCTAGTCGCTTAACTAATCATGCAATTTTTCATCTTGTAGCGGCGATGCCCAACCACTCGTCCGCCGTTATTTCGAAGGAAGCCCATTACACGTGATGACTAAGCTTTCGAGCTCCGTCACTGGGGCCTGGCCTACGTAGCTCCCGCCGAATAGTGTAGGCACCATCACCGAAAGATCCCAACGTCGAGCAGCGTCACCATACACAGCCAGACCTTCCCAGAAGCCGGTTCAATCAACACATCAAAATGGCGCAAGGGTAAGCAACCCCATTGATACCACGTCGCCCTCGGCCGGGGTCCTGCGCCGCTTTTCCAACCCCCCCCCCCCAAAGCTAACCGCCCCTCTGCGCTTTTAGGTACTCCATCTTCATCGGCCTCTTCGTCATCCTGGCCATGTGCGCCGCCGCATGGTTCCTCTCTCCCAAAGGCGAGAACCGAGTGTATGTTTTCTGCCCTTTCCCCCTCCTCTCCCCCGGCGTTGGCCGCGACTTCGGCACCTTGCTAACCAGCCTGGGTGGACTTCTAGACTCTGGCGCTCGTCCCTTATCCTTGCCATCGTCAGCTGCTACCTCATGTGGGCAATCACCTTCCTGGCGCAACTGCATCCCCTGATCCGGCCGAAGCGACACGATCTGCGAGAACAATTCCTGGAGCACTAGCCGGGACAGTCGATGTGGAGGGGGGGTTGTTGATGCATGTTCGATAGACCAACGACTGAGCACGGGGAGAAGAAGCGGCCGCTAGCATGGTCGCTCGTGTATGACTACAAATGCAAATCATTGAAAGAGCTTTTCTTATGGGCGTTTAATCAACTTTGAGTTTCTCTTTGAGCAAGGACAGAAAGAAGGGCGAAGAGGGCCGGCTGTGTTACAAGCGTTCAGAGGCAGACCTGTCCATACTGCAAGACAAGAAAGAGACTTGTATGCATGGACTCATTAAATTTATTATACATTTTTTTCAGCTATTACGGGGTCTCTATTACTCATACCTGTTCCATCATTGTCACCCGACAGCCAGTCGTCCCGCCCAGTCCGTCACATAGGTCACCATGGCCCAGAGCGCCTTAGTATCTGTGGCCATGCTCGCGTCGACGGAGATGGAGTCGACGTCGTCGAGCCCGACGGCAATTAGGACCATCCGGGCGACCGACCAGCGCGCCGCGGCGCCGAACAGCGCCAGCAGGCACGCGACGTAGTACCGGCAGTCGAGCAGGATGCGCAGCGCCTCGACATTGTTGGCGACGACGGCCCAGCCGAGCGACGTGGCGGCCGCGGGCACGTCATACTCCCAGATGACGAGCAGGATGGGGAACAGCTTCGTCGACGAGGACACGAGCAGCGCCGTCGACACCGAGTTGGGCCGCCGGTACCGCGGCAGTATGCCCAGCGCGACCAGCGGCGACAGCGACGAGGCGACGAGGAAGCGGATGACGACGTGGAAGGCGACGGTCGACAGTGTGCAGAGCATGACTGGAAATGGAACGTTAGGAGTGTGTTTGTGATGGGTGGTTTGTTTGTTCTTACGGAAGAAAAAGTATTGTATCACAATGGGCTGCTGCGCGAGCTTGCCCAGGTTGCTCTCGCCCGGGGTGCCGCCAGGCAAGCCTTGATTCTCGATGCGCGCCCACGTGAGGTAGACGTCAAACAGCAACAGCAAAACGCCGAGCCGAACAATAGAAGGCTATGAATTCCTCTGTCTATTAGCGTTGTAGTCCTTCTTTTGTGCCCTTATACTTTTCGCAAAAAAACGTACATCGAATCGGTCGCCATCGCGCATCAGCGTATTGTGTAGTAAATGTCGATAGACCTATTAAGAAGAGTTGTGTCAGTTTTGTTTTTGCCCGCCCGCAGCGCAAAACGCCATGATCTATCAAACATACCTGCGGCTTGATGAGAACCAGGTCGATAAAGAGCACGACAAAGTCATGCTCGACGTACTTGTCGCAGAAGCGCCCGCACTTGCGGCACACCGTCAGCCGGATGTTGTGGCCGCTCGCCTTGTCGCCCGCGCCCGAGTACTGCGTCCACAGCGTCTTGACCGGGTGCCGGCACTCGATGCAAATCGGCATGGCTGTCGGCAGGCTCCTGCTTTTTTTGTTGGTTGGTGAATTGTTCGCAGATGATTTGTCCGTCCAACCCCCTGTGCCCGTCGACAAGATTGGTGACGTGGGGTCGGTTTTCGTTGCGGCGCGCAACAGGGTCCGGTCCTTTGAGCTCGAAATTGCACGAGTCCGGGCCGCTGGGACAGTTGGGACAGAGCTTCCCGCGCGCAAGCGTCACCACGGCCAGATTTCGCCCCACCAAACACTCCAGCACCTGCCTGTCGCATTTAGGTACAGAGGCGATGAAATACATTGTGTGTTAAATTCCAAGTCTTTCTATAGCCGTGCCTTTGACGAGATGATTTGAGTGTATAGTGAAAAAAGAAATACAGAATAAATATGCCCGTTATGCTCTGCAAGAGCTACACGGTGAGTTGCGCTCAGCGGGCGAATGCTTGCCGTTCTTGCCATCAAAACGCCTTGTCCAAGAAGAAGAATAAAAGGAAAAAACCTCCGCGATATAAGAAAACGACAAACAAAAACCAAAAACTGTGTGAGAATGATCCTCTTTGGTGGCTAACAAGAATATTCTTGGGTATCATTTCCTCTCGCGCTGCGACCACACATGTTGCCTTCGCCAGCAAACCACTTAGTCTTCCTTCTTCCCTTTGCCTGCACCACCGCTACTGTTTCTCATCGTAGCAGCACCCATACCTGGGCTATGACTGCTTGTGCCGCTGATTGTCAGTGGCTCGATGAGACTGCCAACGGGCTCGTGGTGGAATCGGCCATCATCGCTGCCGGTGTCTGTGAGCTCAATCAAGTCAGTGTCCGCGTAGGCGGCACCCTTAGACCGAGGACGTAGGAGCGGCGTCGTGGGCCGCTTTGCCAGTGCTCCACGCAGCCAGGTTTCCACGGCAGCGGCGGCCCTATCCAGTCCCGTGCCTTGCTTGTTGAGCGCCGCGGCATCCTGGCGGGCTTCTGCAAAGGAGCTCTCGGCAATGCCACCGTTGCCACCCTTGAATCCGAAGCGTGCAGTCTCAGAGTCCATGACGGACATGGACGGCAGCTGGTCGATGTTCAGGCCCGGAAAGTGTTTATTCGCCCAGGCATTTAGGGAGTCTTTGTCGGGGCCTGGCATTCGAATATTGCGGCCCATAGTTCCTACTCCGCCAGGTCTTCGCATCCAGGCCGGTCTATTCTCTGCTGCCTCGCTGCCTCCTCTGCTTCGGGACGAGACTGGTGTCAAGGATAGCTGCGGTTGGCTGCTCAGCGAGCTCTGTCGTCGTGTCGGGTGATTTTCTGAGGGACCAGGCATGCCGGTCGACAAGTCTGAGCTTTGTCGTGGCGTTGACAGTGCTGATAGGAGACTTTTCTTCCGGCGCGGGGGAAAGTAACCCATTGATTGACGAGAGACTCGCCCAATCTCAACAGGTGTCTGAAAGGTGTCTATTTGGACCCATCGAACATGGCTCCATAGTTTGCGGTCTTGCTCAATCTGCTGCGCATCACTCTCGCCAACGTCTGATAGTGAGCTGAAGTACTCGTCGTGCTCGGGTTTTGGTTTATTGGTAGGTGCGGACGATGGCGCAAGTAGGTCTATTTGCGCTGCAGTTGTGGAAGCCGGGGGGTCGCAAGGACAGCCACGAATTTCACAAGCATCGACGGGCAAGGTAAGCCATTTCCGTGTTTGGATGCTGTCGCGCGACCATAGTCCGTTTGCTTTCCGAAAGACGTCCTCACGGCATTGGTATCGCAAAATGATTCCTGCATACGTATCGTTTTGTTGTACGCGGTGAATATAGACCAAGTAGTCGTCGGGCGGCTGTTCGGTAGTAGCAATCTCATCCGAATTGCGTCGCTTATGTCGTCCACTCGCATCCAGGCCACCATTGACGGCATCGTGGCTCTCCAAGACGCTCGCTGTCTTGACTGCTCGCAGCGCGGCATGTCGTTCGGCCAGCGACCCCGCCGCCACGTCTGCCAGGCTAGGAGCAGGTTCCGGGCCCCAAGATGCTGGCCCTCTGTTGCTGCCGGCTCGTCTGCGTCCATGTGCACCAGCCGGTATTCTTCCGTTTGGGGACCTTGAGCCGTACGGGCTTCCCAGGCTCCTCGTATCCTTGGTTCCGGACCCTAGGATAGAAGTGGCGAGTCCCTGGACAGAGGACCAGCTCTGCGTCAGCGAGTCGCCGAGAAATTGGCCAATGTTGGCGTTGCTGTCGCTCGCTGGGCCCGCGTCGGCACCAGTGCGTCGATACTGCGATCGGGGCTGCGACGTCGACGCTTCAAAGGCTGAGAGAAGGCCGCCACCGCCGGCGGAACCGCCGGCGTCGTCATTGTCGCGGTTGTTGTCGCCTACGCTGATGAGGCGGCGATTACGTGGTCGTACATCGCCGCCAGAGCCAGCGGCCGGCCCCGCGGCTAGCCCTGACGACGACCTCGCAGAGTAGCCTGGACGGCCAGTCATGCTAACCGCCAACGTGTCGGCGACGGCGGCTGGCGGCTCGGCTGGTAGCTCTGCATCCGTAAATGGGGAGCGTCGGAGGGAGAGAAGGCCGTATCCGGGGGACGAAGACGGGTCGCTTGGTTGTGTCGTAGGAATAGCTTCGCTGGCGTTTAGCTCGGTCGTAGTGACGTACAGGCTGGTCACAGGTGGGCTTCCTTATTAGCCTACAGAGGTCTCCCCGAACACACCAAGAGCTGCAGCGTCACTGTTGTTGACCACGGTGCTGGTCGTGCAAAATTCTGCTGGGGAAAAAGAGCTGGCTGCGGTGGTTTGTCTGAGCCAAAAATGTAAAGTCGCTCTGATGATTCGTCGAGCTGATGAGGAGGGGTTTAACTGCTAAGCTTTGGCCGAGAATGTCAGAGCTGGCTGTGCCTTGAGCCTCCAAGGTCAGAAGCAGTTAGCCAGCGCCCATGACAGAAGGGGTTGGACAGTGTTTGGGGCGACTGGGGCAAGACAGTTTGCCTCTAGCATCCGCCTGAAGCTGCCACTCACTCCTGCTGGCTCCAGCGGGTGGGCCTTGGGTGGAACAGGACACATTGTGCCTCCAATCTCTCCAGCCCGCCTGGGGTTTCAGTGGGCTCAGCCGCTACGCCAGAGGGAAGCCAGCCGGCCTTGGCGCTCTAATAACAGGCCATTCGGTTCACTGGCGGCTTGTCCCGGTCGTGACATTTGCAGTACCAATCTCGCAGACTTTCAAAGGCGAATTGCTGTCACTGCTCGATTGCTTCATCAAGTCCTTACTTATAGGTACCTAGCAATCATCTCAAGCAACAGTGGAATCGCCCCACTCTATGGCAGTGTAAATGAAGCTCAACCCCTTGCATTGTGCCGCGACTAGGTACCTAAGCTACTTTTACTTCATCAACTGTCATCCTCAATTTTACTTTTGTCAAGATGCTGCCTCATTCTCATCTTCCGTCATAATTAACGCCATCCAGCCGGATATGTATCGCTACAGAGTCCCCGGGCTATCCTAACTGCCATTTCACAAAGAAAGAAAAAATCACTCCTCTGCCGCTAAACAGGACCTATTGCATCCTCTCGTTATTAGTGGCTGGGTTGCCGAGATTCGGCGGGACATTGTTGCCGAGAGCATCAAGGTTCAATTGACTTGGGTCGCCCTGAATGCCAAAGAATTGGAACCTGCTGCGTGGTTAGCTATTTGAATCCAAGTCTGTATAAAGTGAAAATGCTCACCAATCTTCAACGTTGAGAGTGGTTGGCACGGGCTGTCCAGCAGCTGAAC
Source organism: Samsoniella hepiali (assembly GCA_001455915.2). NCBI lineage: Eukaryota > Fungi > Ascomycota > Sordariomycetes > Hypocreales > Cordycipitaceae > Samsoniella > Samsoniella hepiali. Next base: position 1,445,512 of record LNDK02000066.1, on the reverse strand, counting down.
CTGTGCTCCAACTATCGGGGCTTTGTCCATCCTGCCCAGGTGCGTCAAAATTGCCCTGCCACATGTTGGAATGCGTAGCAAAGCCTGGGACTGGCATGACGCCATTGCCATTGCCTTGACCACTGCCACGGTGCTGGAACTGCGCCGGAGGTACTCCGCCTGGCACCTGTCCCAACCCGCTGGGGTCAATGTTTTGATGCGTCTGCGATGGCGAGATGTTTGGTATTCCGGTGCTGTCGGGAAACAGCTGGTCAGGCTGGAAATTCTCCCACAGCGATTGCGAGATGTTGGGCGAGTTTCGCGTAACTAGATACAGATCTGGGGGTGTGGCCGGAACGGAAAAGGATGGATTGAAGGGGGTCGCAGGTCGCGTCTGTGGTCGCGAGTTTGTACCTCCCATGAATGTATCGTTCGCTGGCCGCTGTGTAGGCGATAGATTCGCCTGACTGCCAGGAGGGCCTCCGTCTGCCTTATTAACAGCACTCGGGGTTTGCGGGCGTGATCGTTCGTAGGATTCCTGTGGTGTCGGAGCATTTGCGGAAAAGTCCATAGCCATGTCATCGAATTTGCGTTTGCTTTGGTCTTGCTGCTGCTGCTGCTGTTGCTGTTGCTGTTGCTGTTGCTGTTGCTGTTGCTGCTGCTGTTGATGTTGCTGTTGTTGTTGCGCCTTGCTATGCTGATCCAGTTGAGACATGCTTTGTTGCATTTTGCGATGGCGTTTGCCAGCGGCTTTTTGCAAGCGTTCTTCAAGCACCTTGTTACCAATGATAGATTCAAAGAGCGTGTACACCATTTTGCCCACCAGCCACACTCTTGAGACTTCTTTCATGGCTTGCATGCAGCTTCGTAGTCGATCATGCGTTACCTGCTGAATAGATGGGACGGGCGATCGCATCTGATAGACGTGCATGATCAGTGCAGAGAACAGACTGTACACGATAAAAGCCGGACAATATCGAAGCTGATCATGTGCCGCAAGGTTTTCGACAATTGAAGTAATCATGGCGGCAGCCTGGAAGGCAATGTTTCTTGATGGGTATGGGGAGTCGTCCAGGGTTCTCAGTCCACCGTTCGGAGGCATATGTGCCCTGTGCAAGAGACAGAGTGTTGTGTAATAGTTGGAATGCAGCAGAGCAGACCAGAAGTGGTGTCGGGGCATCTCCCAGTAGACAATCTTGGGGCAGTTTTGTAGCCAATCCGCCAAAGCCATGTCGCTGTGAGTAAGATCGATAGCATTTCGCTGTCGGCCTTTGGATGCAACCGAGTACTGCTGCGACAACACCAGTCCCATGATTTCGCAGAGTTTAACGTATTGGAGGAAGAATTGCACGTGGATTTGGTCGGGTGCAAACTCGGGGTTGCTGCCAGACTCATCCTCAATGAAGTCGTCTTCAGTCAACATTTCAACATCCGAATCGTCCAGGTTGATTCCAACGGGCCGACCGAGGGCGACTGCGACAGAGCGATCACGGGTAAAGAGCGTCCACCAAATTCGCTTCCACAGGCGCTTGTCGGATTTGCTCAGCTGGGACTGCTCGACTGAGCGATGCATGCCAGACCCTTGAGCAACAATGGTGGCAACGCGGCTCCAGTAAAAGACATTCTTGGTCACGTCTTCGGGACCTTCCCAGTACCAGCCCATGAGCAGGACAGACTGTACAATCGTAACGCGGTCGTCTTCGTAGTTGGCATCGTACAAAGCTTTGGCGCGCTTGTAAAAGGTGAGGGCGGCCGGGGTAGTCGAGCCGTTGGCGTCCATCAGCTGTTGATTGCTGCATACACGAGTGCCGGCGAGTAAAACAGCTTGTAATAGCAGCAGTGAGGGGGGGTTCTTTGGGTCGCGATACTGCTTCATGAAACGAGCTCTGTTGACAACAGGGACAATGGGATGGACCCATTTGAAGTACGAATCAATAAGCTCGTCGCATAGGGATCGGGGAGGGAGCAAAAAGGCTCCCCTCTGGTGCAGGATGTCAATCTCAACATTGTCGAGCTCGGTTAGTCTGGCACGAGAGCCTCGGACATTTTCAGGGAGAGGATAGTGTACAACGTCGGCGGAGCCTTGTCGATCATGGACGAGGAGGGTGAGGTTAGAGGACTCGCCCAAGTATGCAACACGGCCAGCCTCAGTGATGGGTGCACGGGTGAACTTGGGCTTCATGACCATGTTCAGGTAAGTGCCGGTGTCAATGTCCTGTTTGCGTGACTGTGCCTCAGTCAGGAGGGTCAAAGGTGTGCCTTCTATCGAGTGCGATACTGTCGGCGGCTGTGGGTATGTGGCAGAGCTGATGGACGTTCCGGTTTGCGATCGTTCATCTCCTTCGCCTCGGTCACTGGATAATGTTAGGTCAAGTCAGGTACCAAAGAAGGCGGATGGTGCTGATGGAAACCCACCTGTCTGAATCTTTACCAGTTTGGCCAGCGTTACTCTGAGCCTTCTTTCGCTTGGGCGTAGGGATACGGCATTCAATTTGGAATGCGACGCAGTTGGTGCAAGGCACGCCGAGACTGGCGGCATCACAACGAACCTGAGGGCAGAATTAGTATGGGGCGGTTGTGGCAGTTGGGGCAGCAGAATCGACGTACTTTTCTTGCATGGCAGGTCTATTGGCAGGATAACAGGAGAAAATGTCAGCAGTCGAGCATATGAGTGAGTGGTGCAGCGTGATAAGGCGCAGGGACGGCGCGGGCCCAGAGATGCCTCGGCACGAGGAGCTGTTGCAGGGCTCGGGCAGCGGAGATGGGGGAACGTTGGAGCTCCAGGCACATACCTCACATGCACGGGATGCACGTTGTCTATATCGGGTAGGGCTGATCAGCAGGATACTCCTATGACACGCGAATTCAACGTTTCTTACCTCCTAAAACTAACGGCAGCGTTGGCCGCCGCGATGGCAGCAGCGTTAGGGTGGCCACCAGGTGACGACTTTGTGGGCGACTGGCCATTCTGGGCACCGTCGCCCGACATGTCAACGTCCATGGCTGCTGTCGGGAGCGGGCGACGATAATTAAGTCAAAAAATCCGAGGGACAAAGGGGGTTTTGCTCGAGACTGTTCGAGAAAAGGAGTGCGCTCGCAGGCGAGAATCTCAAGAGAGCGAACAGAGCTGACAGATTGGAGGGCGGGGGAATGCGCCGGGGGGGGCGAATGCGCGACGACTGCAAAGAGAGAGGCGTGCGGAGCAGAGGAGGCGAGAGCAGCTCAAGCCACCAGCCAATGCAGCGTGCAGCGTGCAGCGTGCAGCGCGCTCTAGCGGATGCGGGGGGGCAAGGACCAAGAGGGCTGCCAGTCTCCAGACGGCGAGGCAGCCGGTCGCAATATTGGCGGCGGCGCACACCAATGAGAGAGTCGCTGTCGGGGACCTAGAAAAATTGCGCAGTCCGGGGCAGAAACGGCCGTGGCTGCTGTCGCGGGATAAATCTGAGGTGCGGGGGATGACAAGATTAAATCAAAGAGGCAGTCGCGGCGGAAACCCGGCGATGTTCAGAGAAACGAGGACAAGCTCCGGACGTGACTACTGCCGGATCTTTCAAGGACGGCGGCGCACAGCTTGGTGTCTTGACGGGGTGGATACTGGGTTCGTGGACGAGGTTCCGCAATCGTGGGGTGGGTTTTGTAGCTAATTTGCGTGCTGCACCGGGGTAGGGTAATGAATCGTTCGATAATAGCGAAGGGAGTCAAGGGCCCAGGGCGGCGTTCTGGAGATCCGGTGATGATGAGTCCGATGGCGAGTTTGATGATGCTGGATGGCGGTTTCAGTCTCCGTTTGTCGTCGAAACGCATGAAATCATTCATGGACCGTCAGAGGCCTGGCAGCGGAGCAGGGGGCCAGCTGGCAGCCCAGCTAGTTTCGGCACCCACGGCGTTTGCGCACTAACAATGCGAAATACCTGGCCTAAAAGCGGCACCAGGTTCCAGGCTGCAGGCGAGATTTGCTTCCAGCACGACACGCCAACAAGTGTTAATAATCGGAGCGCCGTGAATCGTCCGCCAGCAGCAAGCACTCTCCGCAGCGACAAGGGCAGGCCAGGGCAGTGGGTTGGTCGTCAAGGAGGGGGAACGACAAAGCTGCGGGGAGAAGACAGTTGCAAACTGGGAAACGAAACAGCACACACCACAAACAAAAAAACAGAGAAAGGGAGGGCAGAAGAAAAAAAGAATCCCTCAAACGGCCCAAGACAACCGGGGCCGAGTCCTACATATACTGCCGCGACGGCGGAATTCCATTCACCAACGACCCTCGCCAGTCAACGTAAAAATAGCTCCAAATGGGCTTGCAAAGCGACGAACAATGACCGGGCAGGGCAGGAGCAAAACGAGCATCCCCGGCCGAAGTCACCCGACACCCCAGCTTTCGTGTGTCTTGGACTGCGGAGAAGGGCCAGCGCCATCGACGGCAAGGTTGGAGAAAACGGGATGGGGGATCTGAGGGTGGTGGTCCTTGGTGGGTGGTGGTGGTGGTCCTGGTGGTGGTCCTTCGACCTGCGACTCGCCCGCCTCGAGCAAAATCCGGGGGAGCAGCCCAATGGCATAAGCAGAGTGGCGCCACATAGTCCTCGTCGACGCAGCCAGGGGCACGACACACGAGCGAGATAACTACCTGCGTGCTGCAGTTCCGTAGCCTCCTGACGAGGCCCAAAGGCCCAGCCCGTCCAAGAGGCCACATCCGAAGACGCCCCCTCTACAAGATGTTATAGAAGTATATTCCCGGCGCGTCTTGTTCATTTATCATTGTGATGCTGAACCCTGGCAAACTCATAACAGCTTCCTATCCCGTCACCCCTTGCCTGCCTCTTTTGGCGTGCTCGGAGCCGAGAACACACACGCAACCCTCTGCAGCAAAACCCCAGTGACGAAAGCAGCAGCCTGTCAACGTCCGGGCCAAGCCTATTTCACGCCACCCACCACACACTCGTGCCAAACTAGGGGAACAAGGGTGGCCACCCCAGACTCTAGCTTCTTGTGGGACGGGGCCGTTGGCGAGATTATGGCACCGAAACTCCTGACATGTGAACTTGGGTGAGTGTGAGGCTCTCAAGGTGTGTGTTATCGATTCTCTTCGACCGTGTCTCGCCGCCAAATTCTGCAGAAAATTCAGGGGTTTTGGGTACGCGGCGAATATGCCCGCTGCCCACCAATATTAATACGCACTGCAGATGAACATTCGGGAGGGGACCTCGCAAATCTACTCGCGGGCGGCGCAGTGCCTTCTTTCTCGGCGGCCCCATCACCTTCCATGCCGTCTGCGGCTCGCCGCACCGTCGGCTGAGCAAATCCCAATATCCACACCGCCGGTGGAGAGGGAGCTGCATTTCTCCAACTTTTTTTCTCCCATCCAGGGGAGCGGAGACGGCTGGGGGGGGTGGAGGGGACTTTTCGGCTGCCGCTTGGCTGGGCAATTGCCATCAATCAAAAAAACATCAGCAGAAAAAAAAAGAAACGTCGGTGGTGCCCACGGCCAGCCGGCGCGTCCCCCCTCCTAACCTTACCCATTGAGCGGAGGGGGCCCAACTCTGTGCATGGCATATATGTATATATATAACCTGGAGTGGTGGTTTTATCAGAATTTTCGAGCCTGAAAAAAAAAATTTAACTCGCAAGGGGAGCGAGCGGAGAATGTCGCACTCTGAGGGCCAGCGGGACAGCCAGCCAGGTCAGCCACACCAAAACGATCTAACCCAGGCGCAATCTGCGACGTCGGCGTTTTTCTTCTTGTTTCTCCAAGACACCACTGCAGAAGTTTTCGTCTGCGGCGTGCCGTCGGGCTGGCATGTGTGCCTGGCAGAACGGGAAGAAAAAAAAGAAAGATGGTGTGCAAGTCAGGCACCAAGTACAGCTTCACATGCTTCTCGGCCTTTTTTTTTTTTCATCGAGCACACCTCTGCGTCGCACATCAACGCGCCCGGTTTAATCTATTTCTGACAGCCTTTCTTCTAGCCTGCTTCTTCTTCTTTCTCCTTGAAAGGCATTGAGGTTCGTCATGTCGGTGTCGATGCTTTTTTTCTTTCGTGTAAAACCTCAGTGTATCCAACAGAAGAGACACATAAGTCAAAGAGGTAAAATAGATAGCTTCCAGCAGCCAACATTGACGGGATCTTCCGTGCTCGCACGTCCGAGCCTTTGTCCCCCACCAATGCACGTCCGGACTCTGTTCCCGTAACTACTACCTAGCATGGACCTCTCTTCCCCCCTCGCTTTCTCGCGATCTATTTTTTTTTTCATGTATTCAGTCTCGCGGAAAGTTCCTTAGAGCGGCGATGCCACCTTGCTTCTATTACAGGGGGGCCGGCAGCGGTGATCGGCAGCCCGTCCGCGCTCCATCATCACACGCATCACACGCCACCAGCGGATTTTAGAGCCAAACTCGACAAAATATCGTTTTTTTTTTTGGTTCACAGAAACCCGCTGTCTGATTTGTATTTTTCAAGTTGATCGCCCAGCAAAAAGGTACCTCCACTAGCTCGTATCTGTACCTCTCACGAACCTCCTGCCTGGTCTTTTACATCTTGGCTCTCGTCCGGGGTCGTGCTGACGTTCTCTTGGCTGAGCGAGTTCCTGTCACATCACAGCCCCCAGCGGCGCCGACGGGAAGGAGGTATCCCGTAATGCTACTCGTCTTGTCGTTTTCTGTCGTCTGTTCGCCGACATATGAAACTGCCGCTGATATGATCAACGGGGATGTGCTACCAGCATTTGATTTGACATGTTCTGTTTTAGTTTTTTTGCTTTTTGGCCCGCTAGAACGAATGGAAGGACCTTTTTTGCTCTATTCCAGAGTGTGTGTTTTGGGTTTTTTTCCGTGGCCCAGCCTTGCGCAAGTGGTCTGCGTCATAATACCATGCACGGCGTTATACCCAAGACATCGATCAAATAGCAATCTCCCGAGTCATGCAATTCATTTCGCGGGAAGCTCAGGTAGCATCCGGGTCTCATGTGACGAATATAGTGCTATCATTCATGCAATGTTGTATCTACTACCGTGTAAATATTAATGGCAAGAGAAGGCATCAAAGTCGGCTACATGCCCCTTAGCCGCATTAAACCCAAAACCACGTCATTATAGAATATCCCCCTTTTTCGTATTTACTATTATTAGTTCTTCTTGCCCTTCTTGCTCTTCTTGGTAGAGGCATGTCCGTTGGAGCCCGCCGCCGTCTTGGCCGGCGTCTCAGGTGCTGTGGCTTGCTCCTTGACATGGTCGCCGACCTGGACGCCCGAGACAAAGAGCGCGCTGACGGCTTCCAGGGCGGCGACAAAGACGCACAGCAAGCTGGCAATGGCAAAGTGGCTAATTGTCGAGCCAATCTCGAGCCACGAGCCCTCGTCCTTGACGACCCAGAAGAAGTAGAGCGTGAGGATGTCGCTAATCGCCATGACAATCATGAAGAGCGCCGAGGGCGCGACGCCCAGCCGGATGTTGAGTACGCCCAGGTTGGCCGAGATGAGCGCAAAAGGCACCATGATCTTGAATATGAGCAGCGCGCCCTGCGAAAAGGGGTCAAAGACGGGCAGCAGGCGGTTGACGCTGTCCAGGCTAAATGACGAGATGGAGGCAACGTTGCCGGTGCTGAAAAAGGCCGACTGAAGCAGGGCCAGGAAGAAGAGCGCGATGCGGGCGTCGGAGAGTCGCAGCGCACGGAACTGCAGGCCGTCCCGTTCAATTGTAGCCTCCTCCTTGGTCTTGGGTGACGATCGCCCAGAGACCTCGACAGAGTATTCGAGACGCACCCAGGCGACGAGGGTGATGCAGAAAGCAACGTAGAATAGGCCCTCGTAGGAAATGGTCAAAATGACAAAGGTAGGCGAGCAGGTGAGGAAAATCAGCATCAGGCGGTGCATGTAGTTGCTGTTGGGCTGCAGTCGGTGCGCAAAGGGCATCAACAGCGACAGGACCAAGACTGTCCATCCGACCACCTGGTTACCGACGGGAAGGCCCGTCTTTGCTGCGAGCGAGAGCGCGCTAGAGCGAGTCACAATCATGGCCAGAATGGTCAAGCCAATCTGAGCCCCCATCAGGGTACGGCTGAGGGGGTTGCTCAAGCTCTTGTTTTTGGCCGAGGGTTTGGTAAAATCGGACAAGACAGTATCTTCAAAGGAGAGATACAGAACGCCAATGATGACCATAGAGATGCCACCAGCCAGGATCAAGGGGATGTTATCCGTCTTGTTGGCGGGAAGCAGGGTAAATGTGCTCATGACAAGGCACGACAAGACCCAGGTAGCGCAGAGGGTAGCATTGTTCCGGAGGAAGGAGATGCCATACAGCAATGGCCATAGGGCGCCAAGTATATAGAGCCCGGTAAAGACTTCGCGGTGAATGTAGCCGAGCGCGAGACCCTCAATAACACCAATGTAGATGATGACGTAGAGGCCAAAGCTAAGCATAGCGCTCGCAGACTTGATATGCGCAAAGAGGATCTTGCTTCCCTCGGCGAGACTCTGGCGGCAGGCAAAGACTTCTTCCCAGAAAATGACGGGGAAGATGGCATAGAGGTAGTATGTCATGGAGGACTGGGAGATGACAAACGAGGCGTACAAGGTGACCAGCACCGACGAGAAAAAGACAAGACCAATGGCAGAGCGCTGAGGCTTGAACTTTTGGCCCACAACAAAAAGGTCAATAACGGTCGTAATAGCGTAAGCCATCCAGCCCAGGTAACCGATGGTGATGAGTGCGCGCAGGAACAGCCAGTCATAGGTCTGGAGATAGCGCAGGCCCTGAAGAGTAACTTGGATCAGAGCATCCGTCTCCTCAATGGCCTCTTCGTATTTTTGGCTCTCGATGAGAGCCTTGATCGCATCAATGCGCTGATCGGGGCTGGCCTTGTCCTCGCTAAAGGGACTGTAGGGACGGAACCGAAGCTCGGCGGCCCTCTTCTTGGCTTCCTTGACACGGTACATTTCCAGGATACCTTGCGCATTGACAAGCGAAGCTTGGGCTTTGTCCTTGTTCGTGGCGGCAAGGTAGGAAAGCGGAAGCTTACCAACAGAGTTGGCGGGGAAGTCCAGGCCCGTCAAATGAGCCATGAGCGCGGCGATGTCCGCTTGGGCAACATCGTGGCGGCGAACGCCATCGAAACCCCAGTCTGCGGAAAATTCGTCGTGCCCAGGTGCGACAGCATTGGCGTGCTTCTCTGGACGAGCGACACCAGAGCCCCAAGCCACCAATGGCGTGCGAGTGTTGTCGGGATGACCATCTCCGTGGCTACCCCAGTCGCTCATACCATGGTCAGCGGTGAAGATGTAGGCAGTCCTGTCGTCGTTGTAGAATTTATCAATGAGTTCTGTCATTTCCTTGACACCTTGATCAACAATCTGGATGTTGTGAAGATATTCCTTGGAATATGGGCGGTACGAGTGTCCGGTGGTATCGATACCAAGAAGATGGAGGAAGAAGACGACCTTGTCCTGTCGCAGCGCCTTGTCTAGCTCCTTGTTTGTCGCCGCCTCAGCAAAGAAATCCCTGACATGGTCAAACACCCAGTAATCCAAAATCGTGGCGTCCTTGGAAAAGTCTTCAAGCTCGGCTTCGTAGGCAAAGGCGTCCACACGGCCGGGAACGGCGCCAGTCTCGAACATGGGGACAATATCGGGGCTTCCCCAGCTCCAGGTGTGACGACTGCGGTTGAAGACGCTGTCAAAGTGGACGGGGTTCATCTTCCAGCCAGTTGCGACAGCCGAGACGTCCTCGTACAGGCCTGCGATCAATGCGACATGGCCAGGACGAGATTCGGTCGGCACACGGGTGTGGGAGACGCCAAAGGTACCCTCGTTGAGGACTTTGGAGCGGATAAAAGGAGCGAGGGGTCGAGGGACGAGGTCGGCTTCGGTCTTGGGGTACGGCTCGGGGAAGGATTGGAAAGCCTTGTCGGCGCGCAGACCGTCACCTGTCGAGCAAGTTCAAGATTAGCTTCCAATTGGGTCGCGCAGAAGTAGAACGTCGGCATACCAACAAACAGCACCAATCGATCGGCAGGGGCCTTGACGGAAGGGGCGCGCTCGACGCCATGGAGGCGCATGCCGGTGACGATTGGGCTGACGAAGTAAATGTCAAAGATGGAGTAGATGTAGGCCAGATGAAAGACGACGGCCACGGCTAGGAAGCCGAAGCGAGAAAAAGCCGCCATTCTTGCGGCAGTGCTATGCTGAACGACAGATATAAACGAGTGTATGTGTTTGTGTCGAAAATCGGTTCGTGTCGTGGCCTGGCCAAAGGGCTACCTTTGTTGCTGGACCAGGAGAAAGCACCTTGATAAACTCGACAGGCTGGCTTTGGGTAGCGTGGCCGGTAGCCGATGCAAAGGAATGGCTGTTGAGGAAAAAAAGGGAGAGAAGGACGAGAAAGAAGGTAAAAACAGAAAAAGTTCGAAACAGACTATACAGGCACCATGGCAAGATGGCGACGCTCGTCGGTGCAGAGTTGTGATGCAGCTCCGTCAAACAGAAGTCGCAGCTTGGGGCCAGAATGTAGTTCAAAAGGAGCGCGGCGCGACTCGCGAAGTGGCGGGCAGCAGCGGGCAGCGGCGCCGGCGGAGAGGCGGCGGGCCGCTTTGTTGGCAGCCATTGGTAGCCCGTAGCCAGTGCCTTGGGTCACGAATCCAGCGCTGTTAACTGGTTGACGGGCTTCTTTCAGGGGCTCTGCCTGCCAAGGGGGTTACGGAGACTCCGCAGCGGACAGGGCGGAACAAGAGTGCCTGGGACGGGCCCTAAAGCCCCCAAATGTCCCCTGTATTTGATCGCCTAAGCCGCCGAAATCGTAAAGCAACTGCCGGAGATTAAATAAATGGGCGACTGCATGGTAGCTCAGGAGACTTGTCCATTCACTACCAACTACTCAACTCCTAAATAAAACTGTCCACTCAAAACAGACACCAATGAGTGCGGTTCTGCTTCGCCACGTTGCCCTGTCTCCAACCACCTTTGGTCCGTTACCTTCAAGACCATCTGTCCTTTCACAGAACGCACCAAGGATACGACTCTTTATTATCAAAACCATGAAAGTAGGCGGTGTATTTAGCCAGCACAAAAGAGATTATGGTTGCGCAGTAGCAGGTCGGAAATGTCATTGTGGTGCATACTGCTTGATGAGCTACAGCTACAATGTATGCTCTGGTTTTCACAACGCAATACAACGTTCACATACGATAGCAAAGCGAAGAAATTAAATTACAATTTACACCCGAATCAACGTCGTATCACGGAATATCGCCCACTGACGACTAACTGCCTCTGGGTTCGATGTTTTTTTTCGATGACTTAGTCCCGGGTAGGCCAACCCCAACAGGTGGTCCCATAGCAGTCACTAACCAACCAAGAGAGTGCAGTCCTGTCATGTACCGACAGGAAAGCATATCCAATCGTCTCTGTATAATCATAAAAAAAGTGCATAGAGCTTCCTATCCCAATGCTAGAAGTAAATATCCCAAATCAAATGCCACAGGGTATCATTCCCAAAAACGCCACGGTATGCATCGCCCTTTTCGCCACGGCTATCAGCCTTTCTACTCGTCCATGTCCACTGGCCTCTCCCGCAATGCCTTGACCACCTTGCTGTAAAAATTGGCCACCTGCGGTCTCTTAAACTCAATCTCCTCGCGGAGATAATTCGGCAGGCGGGCAATCAAGTCAGCATCGCGATCAGACTGCAGTTGCGGGTTGTATTTGACATAAGAGTCTTCATAGCGCAGGGTAGAGCTGCTGCCAGCAATACCGAGCTTAAAGTGTAGAGCTGAAACTGTGTTAGCATTTACGCAGGATCAAATCCCAACAGGCGAGTACTTACTACCGTTGCGTCCGGTCTGGATGCAATCAAAAATATCCTCGGTGCCGTCTTGTTTCATTCCCTGGATGATGAGACCCGTGAGATCGGCATACACGTCCTCCTTTGCGTGAGCGGCATGGACCAGTTCCGATTGGCCTGTCCAGGCCTTTGCTGCGTTGCCTTTGATGGCACTGCTGGGAGCGCCATGTCCGGGAGCAGCGCGACTAGCAGCAAGCTTGGCGTTGAGTGCCTTGATTTGACGGTCAGCCTCGGCAAGCGAGCTGGTCAGCTCCTCGACTCTGCTGGAAAGGTGCTGCGTATTGCTTTGGCTATCTTGCAACTGCAGGCGCAGCGAATCGGCGTCGCCGGACACCTGCCGCTGAGCACTTAGATCTTCCTTGAGCTTCGCGATGAGTTTGTTTGCGGCTGGTAGTTTGTTAGTACATGCGGAGGCTGAGATCACCAATTGGCTGCTGGAAACTTACTCGCTGCATTTTCGTCGGCCTGCTTCCGTAGCTTCTCATAGTTTCGTTCGGCGCTCTGGACGCCGACCTCACGAAGCTCAGTGTATCGGCCCTCGAGATTTTCATATTTTCTCGTCATTTCGCGAAGCCGGCGCTCCAACAAAGTATCATCTCCTTGCGCGCTGTGTGATCTGCTTGTTGGACGCGCATGAGACAAGGTCGGCGCGGCCGCTTGACGGCTTACAGACACTGCCAACGCCTCCTCCTCCTGTTTTTGCCCAATCACGTCCACCATATCCATGTCGCCATCCTCCTCCAACTCTGCCACAGCTTCCGCTGAGTAGTGGCGAGCTTTATGCCGAGGCGACGAGGATGTGTAGCGCTTCGTTGTCGCGAAACTTTGCTTAACAGGTCGCGAGTCTTCGAGTCGCTGTTTTTTGCGAATTTCTTTTTGTTGATGCGATCCCAACATGCTATCGTCGTCAAAAACTGCATCATGAACAGGGCGAGCCGGCTTCTCGTCTCTGCTCTTGTGCGACGGACGTGTCGCGTTGAGGTTGCTCTTGTCCGTGAGCGGTGGTCGGCCAGGTGATGGTCGGCGCGGGGCTGTTCTGTCGACTGATCCTGCTACTTTTGATACGGACTTGGTGATTCGATTCGATGTCATGCCTCTCGCGACCGAGCCCTGTCTTTTACGAGGGTAGCTCTCCATGCCTCCCAGGTCCGAATCCGAATCGGATCCTACCAGGTTCGCGAAGCGCCCCGCGGTGCGTATCCGGGTCGCCATTGCGCTGTCGCGTACTTTTGTCGGTAAAAAAAAGGTGAGAATATTGTGTAAATAGGGATGTTATGCAAAATTTGCGGCGCACATGCGTATCGGGTAAGCAAAGAGAGCAACAAAAGAATTCGACCGTGACACGATAATATGCTGTGCGGGACGAGCTATCTAGAATTCCCGTTTTGGTTCAATGTAAACAAGATGCTAGGGTGGGTCTTTGGTGTGGCGTTAGCCTTAGTCAGCCGCCAAAATCGCCTGCGCCTGTACCTTTTCAGCCCGCCAGCGAGGTGACGTGCATGCCGAGGCTCTATTGTACCACCAAGTACCCGTGATGTGCATCCGTGGCGCTCCAGGATCGAGGGTCGCGGCCAATATGAGCGCATCATCGGGCAAAAATTGAGTCTCTAAAGAAGAAAATTACAACTTGAATAAAACGCGTTCCAACATATGTCTTCTATCCATATTGACTCGCATTGGTTCGGTTCCACTGCCGACCATCTGCTTGCTACCTCTACACGTGAAAACCCACTTTGGACCTAAGGTACCGGGAGGTACAACCTGCTGCCACGACGCCTCTGTCAACCAAAGTCGCCGTCCGCCATCACTTTCTCTTCGCAAACATCCACCCCGGTGATTCAACCACCACCGAAGCTTTGAAAAGGTCGCTTTTCCTTTTCTTCTTCTTTGCCATATTGACCTCTCATGCCCGACCAGTCAGCGTCTTGGCTACGTTGGGTCGTCGGTATGGGTGAACGTCGCAAACTTGGCGATGTCGCCATGGACCTTGTCCTCTTTGCCGGCATGGTATGCGCTCCCCTTATTTGCACCACGCTATCTCTGGATGAAAAGAGTCTAATACAAAATGATGTCACAGATGACAGCTGGTCTGTATATTGCGCGCAATTTTTTGAATCCGATCCTCAGCAACCTCGCCGACCCCGATAAGGAGAAGCACGACCAAGCCAGACAAAAAGCCAAGGCTCACCTCGAGCGCATAAACCGACGACGCCAAACCGACGTCGGCGGCGGCGAAGGCAGCGATGACTCTCAAAACGGCACCCGCGTGGAAGAGTTGGTGCTTAATGAATATGAAAACCTCATTGCGCTGGAGATGATCGCTCCCGAAGATATCCACGTTGGCTTCGATGGTGAGTGGGAGGGTCTTGGAATCGCTAGCCTGCCATGTGGTACTAACGCTTGTCATAGCCATCGGAGGTCTCGAAATGATCATCGAAGAACTCAAAGAATCCGTCATTTACCCCCTCACCATGCCACACCTATACTCGCATGCCGCACCGCTCCTGTCGGCCCCCTCCGGCGTCCTTCTCTTCGGCCCTCCTGGCTGTGGAAAGACCATGCTCGCCAAGGCGCTCGCTCACGAGAGCGGTGCTTCCTTCATAAACCTGCACATCTCTACCATGACAGAAAAGTGGTACGGTGATTCCAACAAGATTGTCAAGGCCGTCTTTTCCCTGGCTCGCAAAATGCAACCTGCCATCATCTTCATTGACGAGATTGATGCCGTTCTCGGCACTCGACGCAGTGGCGAGCACGAGGCTAGTGGCATGGTCAAGGCTGAGTACGTACTTTGAAACATGTTGATGCATCCACCGCGAATACTAACGTCTTTCTAGATTCATGACGCTGTGGGATGGCCTTACTTCTGCCAACTCCTCGGGTATGCCCGCCCAGATTGTCGTGCTCGGCGCCACAAACCGTATCCACGACATCGACGAAGCAATCCTGCGACGAATGCCCAAGAAATTCCCCATCCCGCTACCCGGCCAAGAGCAGCGTCGCCGCATTCTCCAGCTTATCCTGCAAGACACCAAAACCGACCCAGAACACTTTAGCCTCGACCAGCTGGCCAAGCTCACAGCCGGCATGTCCGGAAGCGACATCAAGGAAGCCTGCCGCGACGCCGCCATGGCGCCCGTTCGCGAGTTTATGCGCGAGAATCGGGCCACTGGCCGGCCTATGCACAACGTCGACGGTTCGCAGTTCCGCGGTATCAGGACCGACGACTTCTTTGGCAACCGAGGCGGCCAGCTCCCGCTAGGAAATGGCGGCATGCGCAAGGCTGGCAAGCGCAAGGGGCAGAAGAAGAAGAGCGACAGTACTCAGAGCGACGAATACGAAGATGTTGAGGAGCTGGTTGTCGAGGAGCAAGACTAATTAGACTGCACATGCCCCAATGGATACGGAAACTACGGAACACACATGTACAAACACCACGCCGCTTTGGACGAATTTGCTATGACAAGGTCCACAATTGGCTTTCTCTACACTACTTGACATTTTGACACATCAACGAATGAACATGTTGGAATATTCTGATGAGTGTTCCGCTATAGAAATAATGATGAACAGCCTTGCAAACCCATGACTGCTAATGCCGTGTCCCCGAATCCCAATCTAAAAAGTTTCGCTTATATACAACGAGAAGTGGACCAAGATATTGCCAAATTAAGAGGGCCAGTTTAATCCTCGAGGTTCGCTTTTCCCACCGCCCTGACCTTTGCCACGTACTGGTGGCGGATGACCCAGATGGTAATGACCACACCGACCAGGCACGACGCAAAGGTGACGCCGTACGCGGAGCGATAGCACCCCAGGCCCTCGTGGCAGGAGCGCTCGCCGCTGGGATCAAAGACGCTGTGGCTGTCCAGGATAGAGCCGTAGATGAGGTTAAAGATGTTGGAGGAGAAGACGGGCGCGAGCGTCATGAAGCCCCAGTTCTGGCTGAGGCCGTGGATGCCAAACGTCTCGGCCACAATGGACGGGAAGACGCCAAAGAGCAGGCCGTAGGCGATACCCGAGAGGCTGGACAGCAGGAAGAGGTAGGTGGGCGTGGAGATGGTCAGGCCGCAGACCTGGGCGACGGTGAAGATGAGGCCGGACATGACCAGACACCATACGCGACTGGCCCCGAGCTTTTTGACGAGGAAATCGGAACCAATGCCTGAGTGTTGGCTGTAGTTAGTACGGAGAAGCGTATAGGCTTTGGCGGCCGTTGGCCGTTGCACGTACCGCTAAGAAGTCGTCCAACGAAGCTACCGATGGAAAGAATCGAGACGTGCATTTGTTGACGATGAACGAGAAATTCTTCGCCCTTGGAGCTGTCGTAGTGTTTCCACAACACGTTGGCATCATTACCAATGTTGCTATTTGTTCTCATTAGTATTCAACGTGCACTTTTTGAATGCGCCGCGCGTGTACTTACTTGATAGTCATGAGTCCAGCACCAGCGAGAATCGTCATGATGGCGAACAATTGCCAAAAGTCCAGGCAGGTCAAGAGCTGGAAACCACGAATATCTACATGATGAGACGGATCTGTATCAACATTTGCATCCCCATGATGATTCACCGCCGACGACCCTGACATGAGGGACGACGTCTCGTCTGGTGTAGCGTCTTCGGTATCTGCGCCGCCTTCCGCTGCGGCGGGTGCAGATGTGGGACCGGATTGCTCCGCCGGGACTTGGGCAATAGTAGTAGTAAAGTGGTTAGACGTACCAGGTTCATCATCAAACATATTGCGCTGCTGCTGCTGCTGCCGGCGCGCCGACGACGTGCGGCGTAAACGCTGTCCGGACGGATCTGCACCCGGCACGGCCTGATACGACGACGACGACGTGTGCGGATAGGCCTTGAGGAAGAAGAAGCCACCAAAGGTCAGGGCGACGGTGCCCCAAGCTAGCAGCTCTAGGAACGAGCTGGGGTCACCCGGGAAGAGGATGGATCCGAGAAAGGAGAAGAAGAAGGCGCTCAGGCCAAAGGCGGCCAGGGGAAACGCCGTGGCGGTGCCGCGGTGGTGCGGCCAGTTGAGCGCCGACACCTTGACGGCGGCAAAGAAGCCGAGGCAGCTGCCCATGCCGGTGAGGTACGAGAAGAAGCAGAGGAGAGGCACGGAGCCGGAGGCGCTGTCGTAGGCGCGGTGCAGCGGGAAGTAGCCTACGCCGAGAAACACGGCGCCGAGGAGGACGGCAGGGCCGGCGCCGACGGAGGGATGGTCGACAAACATGCCCACTAGCGGACCGAGCGAGTACATGCCCAGGTTGCCAAATAGGCCGACCAGGTTGCTCTGCGTCGCCGTGAGCTTCAGCCGCTCAGCGAACTGCGGCGCCCATGCTGAGTAGACGTACTGTTGGTGCGAGACGGGGTTAGCAAATGGGTGTTTCAACTTGCGTCACCTCAATGCGAAGGAGAGAGAGAGAGGGAGAGGGAGAGAATGTCCGGAGTCTCCGAGGCTTCCAGAGAGGCGGATTGAACGTACATTAGTTCCGCAGGCCAGCGAAATGACCGTGGCCGCCACGCTGGCGAGGATTCTTCTGCGGTGCATGGCGTCTGAATGCATCGTGGCCAACGCTTAGGGGATCTCTCTCTCGTGGCAACGGGAGATGGGCGGATGAAACCGACGGGGGAGGAATGAGGGTGTTAGCGACACACTCCCATCGAGAGGAAGGCTGTTTTCCTGCAACAGCTACAAAGAGGGAGAGTAGGAAATAAAAGAAATAAAGAGAGCGAGGCTGGTATGGCTTGGGGCAAGTGGTGCAAGAAGACAAAGGCATGGATGATCTCGGGTCAGTGTCCCGGGACAATGGCGTTAGATAGGTACCTGCGGATACAGGGACTGACGGTATCCGAGATAGCGAGCGACAGTGTGTCCGTCTTCGGCCCCCGGGGGGGGGGAACTATGTGGTCTAGCCGCCCCCAAATTTAGCTCCCGGACCGCTGTAACGCTCCCTGTGACTGGTCGACACCCACCAGAGACGCGGGGGTTACAGCGCATTTTCCGTCCCCCGCGGGTTTCAGCAGCTTGGCCGTGGGAGTGCCGCTTACGTAAAATGCTCTCCAGCTTACCGCCGCAGCAAGCCACCTGATTCCCGTCGTCATTCCTCGTCACCACCTATCTCCAAACACCAAACGGCACAATAACCCCGAAAGCGGCCAGCGACAAACCTCCAACGCGCCGGCCAGCAAACTCCTTTGCCTAGGCCTCGTAAAAAACCCGAACCCTCGATCGATTCTTCTCCCCCTTCCGACGAGCCTAGAATACGTCGCCAGCCTCCCCCATCACCATGGGTGCGCTTCTCTCCCTCCCGCTCTTGGCGGTGCCGAGTATCACTACGGTAAGGAAAACGAACCTCCCCCGGCGACCATCGGCTATGCGCTCGTGACTGACATGATTATGTTTCTTTCGTCCAGCTACTTTCTTTTGGCGCCAGCTGCTGCGGAGCGGCAACATGCTCCATGGTCTGCAGCGCTTGCGGTAAATGCGGCAACAGGTTCGTCGTCTCCCCCGTCCTCGTCTTGGTCGTCAAGGCGAACCAGCTAACCCTCTGACCCTCAACCTACCAGTGTCGCAACCCGTATCGCCTACGCCCTAATTCTTCTGGTCAACTCCATCGTCGCCTGGATCATGCTCACGCCGTGGGCCATTGAAAAGCTGCAGCACCTCATGCTCGACTACGTCAAGATCAACTGCCCCAACGGCCAGTGCTACGGCTGGCTGGCCGTGCACCGCATCAACTTTGCCCTCGGCGTGTTCCACCTCGTCCTCGCCGGCCTGCTCTTTGGCGTCGCCTCGTCCAAGGAGCCCCGCGCCGCCATCCAAAACGGCTACTGGGGCCCCAAGGTCATTGCCTGGGTCGCCCTCGTCGTCATGTCGTTCCTCATCCCCGACGAGTTCTTCATGTTCTGGGGCAACTACATTGCGCTCATCGGCGCCATGCTGTTCCTGCTCCTGGGTCTCATCCTCCTCGTGGATCTGGCGCATAGCTGGGCCGAATACTGCCTCGCGCAGATTGAAGACACCGACTCGCGGCTGTGGCGCACCGTCCTTATCGGCTCCACGCTCAGCATGTACGCCGCCTCGCTCGCCATGACGATTGTGCAGTACATCTTCTTTGCCAAGTCGGGCTGCGCCATGAACCAGGCCGTCATCACCATCAACCTGCTCTTCTGGCTCATCATCTCCGCCATCTCCGTCAACCCCACCATCCAGGAGCACAACCCCAAGGCCGGCCTGGCGCAGGCTGCCATGGTCGCCGTCTACTGCACCTACCTCACCATGTCGGCCGTCTCCATGGAGCCCGACGACAAGCAGTGCAACCCGCTGCTCCGCGGCCGCTCCACCCGCCGCACATCCGTCGTCATTGGCGCCATCGTCACCATGCTCACCATTGCCTACACCACCACCCGCGCCGCCACCCAGAACCTGGGCCTTGGCGGCGCCGGCGGCAACAGCATCCGCCTGCCCGAAGACGACGAACACGACCTCGTCACCCAGCAGCCCGGCAGCCGACGCGAGATGCGCGCCGAGGCCCTCCGTCGCGCCGTCGAAGAGGGTAGCCTACCCGCCGACGCCCTGCTTTCCGACGACGACGACAGCGAGCACGGCAACGGCACTGCCCACGACGACGAGCGCGCCCGCACGCAGTACAACTACTCCATGTTCCACATCATCTTCTTCCTCGCCACCACTTGGGTCTCGCTCCTGCTCACCCTCAGCCACGAGACGGCCGTCGAGCCCAACAGCGACTTTGCCAGCGTCGGACGCACCTACGCCGCCAGCTGGATCAAGATTGTCAGCGCCTGGCTGTGCCACGGCATCTACATCTGGAGTCTGGTTGCCCCTGTCGTTCTCCCCGAGCGATTTGACTTTTCCTAGACCCTATTCCTGTACATATCCTGCATCATGTTCATTCAGCCTGCTGGGGGGCGTTGATTCTTTTTTTGTTCTATTCCTATGGCGCTTTGTATTAAATGGCGTTGAGGTTTTTCCTATTTGAATTCAGAAATAAATACTATCTTTATTGTATTTCGGTATTTCTTTGAAAGCTATCTATGGTCGCTGTAACGTAGTTTCGTTTGGTCAAAAGCGTACAGTTGAAATATCGCTGCCTTCGCTAGTCCGTCAAAAATTATTTTTCTCTTTATTCAAAGAATCGGGAAGATCCGTACCGCCTCCCAAGACCTTCTCCCCAAGTATGTAAAAAATGTATTTGCGTGTCGACCCCCCTCCTCGCTCACTGGACAGGACGAAAAAAAGAAAAAGAATGACGCCCTGCTCACCCCCCCGTCGCCTTTGCCGCTTTCGAATGTAAAAAACGCCTTGACAATGCCTATTACACAAGAAACAATATAATAAAAAACGCAGAGCAACCAAAAAAATAACAACAAGAAAATCCGCTGGCCACCACGCACAACCCCGTTCCCCCCCGCGTACCGCCCTATTTCCTTCTCACATCCGCGAGAGAAAAGGATGTAAAGTATCAAGTATTAAGAATAGTCAAGTTCTTTCTTTGTTCAACGAAGCGCATGATATGACGTCCATATAAGGAAAACGAGAAACATGAGTGTAAAACACAGGAGTTGGTGGTAGTGGTGGTGGTGGTGAGATGGCAGAGATGAAAGGTGAGGCCGCTGCACGCTGCACGCTGTGGAGTGACGGATGCTGTCACGCCAGGGGGACGTCGTCGCAATCTTCCATGTGCAGTGTTTGTAACGAAAGATCATCCAAGGGCCTTCATGATGATTCCCCATCAGTCCTACTTTCATCGGCATTTCCTTCAAACATGGCGCCCAGGTTGCTGACAGACCACGATGTTGAGGTAGCGTGCAGAATCACGAGCCAGGCAGCAATGATATTAACCAGGTAATGCAATAGGTAAGCATGTGAAATGCCGTAGATAGCGGCACACAAAGCTGTGGCGAACAAAAGAATGCTCGTGACATGTCGCAACCAGCTTGATATTTGCGGCACCATGCGGCCAGTCGTCATGTTCTCGACCAAGAGGATGAAGGGCGTGATGGAGAGAACGTTGTGATGCGAGGAAAAGGGGGTAAGCCAGTGCACCGCTAGGTTACGCACCCACACGGCCAGGATGGGCAAGTTGATAGGGAGAACCCACATCATCAAGAGAAGGATTGAGTGCGTGTAGTGGTAGTAGTTGACATTGGATGTCGATGGCGTGACAACGCTGATGCGGAGAGCTCTGACGGACGTGAAGAGCTGAACGAGGCAAGCGACCAGATAAGCGAACTGGTATGGGATAAATGTCGCCACCAAGAGCAGAAGAATCGCGGTTGAAATCATGCGTCGTCGAGGCGTGGATGGCGCAAATATGGGCGAGGCTACGCTGGCACTTCCGTTGCTAGCATCGGCGCTTCCGCGGGGTCGGAACAAGATAAAGACAAAGCTGAATAACTGCGCGAGAAGCAGAATGACATAGTGCAAGGCTGTGCAGACTCCAATGCAAACGACACCAATCAAGGGCACCATGAAGGTGAAGAAGGGATCGTCGGTACCGATCAAAAGGTCGTTGCGGTGAAAGTCAATAGCTGATACCGTGTCCGCCAATGCGCAGCCGCCTCTGCTGGTGTGGAGATGTGGCGCCACACCAATCGAGGTTGCCAGGAGCGTCAAAGAGAGTAGTAGCAGCGGGATCGATTGGCGGAGCGACAGGTCGAGACTCTCCGAGAAAGAGATGAAGACGCCAGTCTCGTCATAGACACGGAATTGCTTGCGAAGAACAAGGGTAACAATGAGCAGCGGAAACGCCGCAAAGACTGTGCGGTAGCGCATGTACAGCTTGCCTAAGCTGCCCAAGGCATCAAAAGTGACAGTAACCTTGATGGGAGCTTGGCATGTTGGGTCCGAGAAGAATTCCAAGGCGACACCCTTGTTCGCTGTGTGAACCATAGTTGGCGGCATATACGGCGCCGCGCCATGGAGGCTTATACCAGTCTGCGAGACATTGACGAAGAACCGCGACTCGTGTGGGCTTTGCAAGGATTGGCGCAGCATTGGCGCAAAGAGAACATCCTCCTGAGCACAAGCTCCAGATTCCACACGAAGCTTATAAGCCAAAAGACTCGACTCAATGGCGGGAATCTTTGCTTCCATAACAGTGGGCCGCGTCGCCGGGAGAGTAAACGACAGACCAAGGGTGAGCAATTTGCCGAGCACGATATTGTGCTCTTGTTCAAAGTCTAATACGTCGCTGAATTCAGCAATAACGAAATTGTCAACAGGTGATTCCGCCTTGTCAATGACGGCGACAAAATGATAATCTGAAATATGTTGGGCGTCATATCTCAACAGCGAGAAAGGGACTAGCTCAGGCTCGCCGTCGCGGTAGAATGGATTGGCAGTGTGCTTGGTTGACGCTGGTAGAACAGCCACATCGCCAGCTGCGTTCTTGCAAGCGAGTCTCATACTAACTTTGCTACTTTGAGAAAAGTCCATCGTCGTGACAAACGGAACGCTGGCGGCGGGTGATGTTAGTACGCTACAGAGTAGCACTTCGAGGGGACCGGATCCCGCAACATCGCTGAGTGGGCTGCTGGACAGCAAAGAGAATCGCTTGCCAACTGGCTCCGCTGAATGTGGAATAGGCATGAGATGGATTTCCGGGCTCGATTTGGTGCCGAGCTGCCTTAATACTAGACGCTGGTCCGCTGCCATGAGATCCTTCATATCCTCATCAAGCACGAGAAGGGTAGTAGCCTGGCCCTGGTTGATTGTCTTTTGCGCGTTGGGCTCCAAACCAGTCAAGAACCGCTTCCTGAAAGTAGTCATTCTCTCAGCTCTAGGCTTGGTCTGGCTAGCCCTGTGGACATCAACAACATCAAACAAAGCCTGGCTGACGACCTTGCGGAATTGATCGCACCACATGATAGCTTGATGGTCGGCACTCGTCCAGACTGTGGGTACACCGGTAGTGTAGACAGTGAAGCCGTGTGTGTCGGGCACAAGCGAGTCAATGTCGGCATAATCGGAAGGGACAACGGTATCAAGGCTACCACCTGCAATCGAAATCAAGGTGACATGCCAGAGAGGGTTGCTGCTGGCCCATTTCTGGGTATAAGCTCTCCTCCAATATTCGTTAATCTCGTCGTAAATCTGGACAATTTGTCCATCAAAAGTGACTGGCGGCCGCGCGTGCGGCGCAGACATTGTAATGATGGTATTGATGGAGTTGGCTTGGTAGTTGGGCTGCACAAGCATAGTGCGAGCGACGACACCACCCATGGAATGACCGATTATGATGACAGATGTGGGATCGGGCAAGTCGGAGTCGCGAAGGACTTTGTTGGGGTCAGAATACAAGGACAGAATGTAGCGAATTGCCTCATTCAAGTACTCGGCTTGGTCCAGTAGGGTCTGACCGTGAAAGGCGGTGATGTCTTCGTTGAAGTCGACTGTGAAGAAGTCAAGATTGCGAACGCCAGCATTGAGCGAGTTGCCGTCGTGCTGAAGACGCTCATAAAAGTAGCTGGCCGCCTCGGCGGCAATGGGCCGAACTTGCTTGTAGCTGCCAGCATTGCCGGGGATAAAAAGAACCGGGACTCCACGAAGCTACATGGGGGAATAATTAGCGGCTAATGAGAGATTACGTCAACAGTCTAAACGTACCTTGGTCTCGTCGTCGAGCCCTTCCTCACGATAGAGGTGAAGAGAGTATTTGGTCGCGAAACGAGTGTGCTCGGTGTCGAACTCGCGAAAGTGAATGTACGACGGTCGCATATATGACATGCGGCACCCTTTTGCATCTTGCTGCCGCGTCACCAAGGAGTGGACAATGCCGCCGAGTAGAAGGAGACCCAGCGCGGCGGTAACGAGGGCAAAGAAGGATATCGACCAGGTGCCAAACCGACGGCCATGACTTCGGTGCCGAGCAGGCTGGGTCTGTTTGGGATGGCCCATACCAGATGACGTTGCCGGTAGGGTTGGCGACTGTGAGAGAGGGGAAGCAGCTACCGGCTTTGTGGAAGCATGTCCATTGCCATTGGAGGATACAGCGTGGTTCCAATCGAGATTGCTAGGCCGATGGGCTACTCGGGCCGAGAGAGGACGAGACTTGAGGCCAGAGGGGCGGCTTTCGAGCTCGGCGGCAAGATCGGGATCGATGAGAGGCGATTCGTCCCCGTCGTCGGTCGACCCAGACGAGCGCCTTGTCATGGGGACAGCTCGAGGGCTCCCCGGAGAAGGAGGCGAGGGAAAAGAAGAGAGTGTCGTAGCGATCGGAGGGTAGAGAGCGGCGCAGTCGTGACGAGGTAAACGGCGTAGGCGTAGCGAGCTACTAGAGGGACGACCAAGGGCAAGGCAAAATTCGGCGACGGTTGAAGCAGCCAGGTCACAAGGCGCAGCACTGAAAACAGAGATGGCTCGTATCAAAAGTACAAGTCGTCGCACGAGCGAAGGCGACACATGCCGTCACAGTCGTCAGTCCGGCCGAAGGTGAGCGCACAGCAGAATGGATGGGGGAACGAACGGAGCTGGGGGAGCGGTAAAATGGGAAATTGGCTCTTTGATACTGTCGTAGGACTATCGCGATTGACCCACAGGCGTGGTAGCCAAAAACGGCTAGAAGGTGGTGTGCGAGAGGAGGGACATGATTGGATGCAGCCGGCTTAGGGGGGGGGAGGAGCGTCAGTGGCTGGGCAGGAACGTTACGGGGGGTGGCTGGAGCAACAAAAGCCCGAAAGGCTCTGTCTGGAAGCGCTCGTGTTATCCTCTCGCACCTGGGAAGAGAGCGATCCTGCACATGGTGCTAGGCAGGTCGCGGACAGGTTCCCAGGGATTGCCAGCGGACTTTGGGCAGGTAAGGCCCGCAGACAGTGGCTGAGCGCCTGTATTCATGCGAGGCATCCCTGAGGCGCAGCAGCACACCATCAATAAATAGCACCAGCAGCATGCATACATACCGTATAAGCTAGTTAATGGAAAATAATTCAGATCGCTATAGGACGGCGGGTTGAGCTAAAGCTGGCCGTGGAGTCACCAACACCTGTCAACGACGGCCAGGCGTCTATACGGCCTTGGAATAAGGTATGAACCCCCCGCGGCGTGCTCCCCAGCACCCAACCACTCACTACACAATAAATGAAACGTTCAGCCTATATAATACTTGGTACCCCGTACTCCATATTTACACCACGTTTTGAGAATTGGGCTCGCGGCCAACTTGCTTCGACAGCATGCCCTTGCTGCAGACGCCGGCAAACGCCTATCTACATCACCCCACCCTCGACCGCATCATGCGGCCACCAAGATGCGCAAAGCGAGCACACGGAAAGTGCGTTCAGTCAATAAGCCGTCATCTCGACCTAAGCCCAGTGCAGCCCTATTACTGTTTAAACAACGGTTGGCCGGAGTAGTGCTGCAAACACACCGGGTTTCCCAAAACGGAAGTGGGGCAGGTGCGAGAATTGCGTAGGGAGGCCAGGCATCTCACCCTTGCCATGTCGTCTTTGGCATTGGTTGCTGGGCGGCAAGAAAAGAAGCTATTACTAGCAACTGGCACCTGTCCCAAAGCGTCTCGTCTGTTACAGCGTGGAAATTAGAAAGTATGTGCAAGTTGCTCCAGTTTCCAGCTGGCAATTGACAGCCACCTAGCCCACACAACGGTGCTGGGGGAGCGCTGCTGAGTAATGCTCATCAATCAACGCGCCTACTGGACCGACGCGTGCCGGCGCGCTCATCTCCACTGCCACAGTTGACTTCCAGTAGGGGTGTGGCTCATGCACCTACGCAGATGGCTTGCTCGCTCGCAAACGAGACCCGTGATAATCATGTCAACGTTCGGACAGCATCGTGACATCTGCCCATAAAACCACGTCTCCACCCCGGCGCTGTAACCTGCGCTGCAACAGGTGCTGCGACAGCCTGGTCTTGGCCATGCTTCACCTCTAATAATGGCCACCATCAAGCAGATCGATGGTCGTAGTGTACGTTGCCATGCAGCTCTCACATTCACGCTCCGCATCAGCCACTGACTGTTGCTCAAGATTCATCAAATTCAATCCGGTCAAGTCATTGTCGACTTGTGTTCTGTTGTAAAAGAACTCGTCGAAAACAGTGTCGATGCTGGCGCCACTACTATCGGTACCTACTGTCCGTCTTCCTTGACCCGAGCTAGCACTAACTCAGTCTTTAGATGTCAGATTTAGAAACCAGGGCCTAGATTCCATCGAGATCCAAGATAATGGCTCTGGTATTTCGCCAGCCAACTATGAATCTGTTGCGTTGAAGCACCATACCTCGAAGCTATCAACCTACTCGGATATTGCCAGTCTTCACACCTTTGGCTTCCGTGGAGAAGCGCTGGCATCATTGTGCGCATTGTCTACCGTCACCATAACGACTTGTCTTGCCCAAGATGCACCCAAAGGTACTAAGCTTACCTTTGAAGCCTCCGGAAAGCTCAAGTCGACCTCCATTGTCGCCGCCCAAAGAGGAACCACTGTTGCCATCGACACGCTGTTTCATAACTTGCCAGTCCGTCGACGAGAACTAGAGCGAAACATCAAGCGAGAATGGCACAAAGTTATTGCACTGCTCAATCAGTATGCCTGCATTTTGACGCAACTCAAATTTTCTGTCTCCCAGCAGCCCACCAAGGGCAAGCGAATCCTGCTCTTCTCAACCAAAGGAAACCAGACAACTAAAGACAACATCATTAATATCTTTGGCGCCAAGACAATGACAGCTTTAGTAGCATTGGACCTGAAGCTGGAGATTGTACCGACTACATCTTCTCTGAACTTGACCACGACCGAGGCTGATGCGTCCCAAGAAGTTCAAGTGCTTGGTCATGTTTCCCGGCCTGTTCATGGCGAAGGCAGACAAACCCCAGACAGGCAGATGTTTTTCGTCAATGGGCGGCCTTGTGGACTCCCCCAGTTTGCAAAGACTTTTAACGAGGTCTACAAGTCTTACAATTTTTCGCAATCACCATTCATACTCGCAGATATCCGCCTGGATACAAACATGTACGATGTAAATGTCAGTCCAGACAAACGCAGCATCCTTCTACACGACCAAAATCACCTGCTAGACAGCCTACGTACCGCCCTCGTTGAACTGTTTGACCAGCACGACTACACGGTGCCAGTTGCACAGGCGTTTTCCACCCTCAAAAGGCCCGCCTCCAAATATGTGACTCGAGCAGATCCCTGTCCCACCCCTACGCCGGCCTCCAAACAACGGAAACAAACCGAAGACCCGGATGCGTCTGATGCGTCAGCTGCTGACGACCACTCCCAATCTTCTGATGATGAATCAGAACCACTGCAGACCGCCAATGCGCCCGCCCCCTCAACACGCAACACTGGCAGTCAGAGTTTAATAAGTCGCTGGGCCTCCAATTCGACGAGCTCACCTGCAGCAAAGATACAGGTTGCGACTCCGCAAACCAGCATCAGTGCCAGATTTGGCAGGCAAAGTGACGAAGTGTCGAATAGCGTCAAAGCTATTCGAGTGCGCGATTTCAACGAACGGCTGGCGGAACAAGCGCCAATCCAAGACGGCTGTGATTCAGAACAACTACGCTCTGCTTCTCCAGAAGCGTCTCCCGAGCCCCCCATACCTGCCACACAGCCCATGAGACTAGTGGACGATACACCACGAACAAGGACTCCGCGAAGCCTTAAGCGGGACATTACGGAGATAATCGCAGTTACCATTGGTGATTCGCCACGGAGGAATATTATCCTCTCCCCGTCCAAGCGACGAAAGACGGAAAGCATAGCAAGCGAAGATGATGACAATGAAGACGAAGGTATGCTCTCTGATGACCAAGATACCCACCGAAGTGTGTCGGCAGCAAAACGCCGCACAGAACCTTTACAATCACTGCAAAGTGACGAAGAGGAGGAGGAGGAAGAAGAAGAATACCCCGAACCTGAACCGGAACAGAGAGCCCATCCTCAGCTGGAACTTGAGGAGGATGAGGAAGTAGAAGTATCAGAGCAAGAGACTGACACGCCGGCTGATGGTGAAGATGAGCGATCAGGCAGGGATTTTGACCAAGCAGAGGTGGCCAACGACGAAGAAGCTGTCGATGAGATTCCTGAGAAGGAGACATCTACGGCTGAGTTGAAACGAAGCGCTCTATTTCAGCCAACTTCGCGCCGGAAGGATAGCACCCTGTCCCTGGTACAGCGACTGAATATTGGCCCAGACCTACTCCGTGTCCATACTGACAGCTACAAAACCAATGCCTTGCGAATTACGTCCGCAACCGCCGCCGTGGATTCCGTGGAAGACATAAGCGCCGCGGATGCCGAGTCAAGGCTGCAACTCATCATCTCAAAAGGAGATTTCGGCAAAATGCGTGTCGCCGGCCAGTTCAACATGGGATTCATTATTGCTGTTCGTCCGCGCACTTCCAAATCACCCACCACCGGAGACGGATCCAGCACCGACGAGCTCTTCATCATCGACCAGCACGCATCAGACGAAAAGTATAACTTTGAGAGATTGCAGAGCTCCACCGTTGTGCAATCGCAGCGCCTGGTTCACCCGAAAACGCTCGAGCTGACTGCGCTCGAAGAGGAGATTGTCATGGAGAACCTCCCCGCCATCGAAGCGAATGGCTTCAAGATTGTCGTCGACACGTCTGGCGACTCCCCCGTTGGCGGCCGCTGCGTGCTGACGGCGCTGCCGCTCAGCCGCGAGACGGCCTTTGGCCTGGAGGATCTGGAAGAGCTCATTGCCATCCTCGGCGACGCGCCCAGCGGCAGCAGCAGCGACGCGCAGATCCCGCGCCCTGCCAAGGTGCGCAAGATGTTTGCCATGCGCGCGTGCCGCAGCAGCGTCATGATTGGCAAGGCGCTGACGAAGAGCCAAATGTACGGCCTGGTGCGCCACATGGGCGAGCTCGACAAGCCGTGGAACTGCCCGCACGGCCGACCGACCATGCGACACCTGTGCAGGCTGCAGGCGTGGGACGAGCAGGGCTGGAAGGGCGACGTGGCACTGAGCTCGACGGCACGGTGGCGGTCCTTTGCACATGAGGAAGAGTAATGGTTATGTGTTTTAGAAACATGGAAAGCTGAAGGAGATTTGTTGTGTACATTTATTCGCGGTATTTGAGACTGTCAGATACTCCCCAGCTTGAACTGAGGCACCAAGATTCAACTTGCTACAGAGTCTCTCTCTTGAACTATATATAAAAACATTCCCAATATTTGAACCCCAAGCCCAGTAGATGCAACCAAATGAAAATGAAAGCAAACCTGCGCAAATAAAATAAAAACAATGAAAAACAACACATTTTTGCGCCGTTCAAATAAAAACAACCATGTCCCCATATCCATATCCAGTCTTCCTTTAAGAAGCTCGACCTAATCTCGTCATCATTTCGTTCCGTTTTCAACCAAAGTTCCACACGAGACTTGTCAAAGCGTCCTTTTTGCAAACCAACATGCCCTTGAAACCATGTATGTTTTCCTCACTTACAGAGAGGAGGGAGAAGCGCTGTTTCGTTGGTATTAACTCGCGTAGCCAATCGTGAACCTTCCACCAAGACCCTCCTCGGCTACCTTGCCGCTCACACGACGACGCTCGGCGGCCACGGCCAGCGCGTGGTAGTCGTTGCCCGAGGAAATCTTGCGCGTGTCGCCGACCATGACGGGCGGCGTGGCGGCGCGCAGCTCGCCGTAGGAGCGCGCGTAAAACGCATCGCCGGTGATGGCGGGCGGCGGGCGCAGGTCGGGCTTGTTGGTCAGAGGCGAGCGGCCCGTCAGCCCGCGGGCGGCCTGGTTGAGACGATCGTTGCTGCCGCTAATCTCGGACAGGGCGCTCTTGGCGGAGAGCTTGGAGGCGGTCCACGGGGTCGTCGGGCGGGACGAGGTACCGCCGCCGGCGCTGCCGCTGCCGCGTGTCTGTGGGCGAGGAGAAGCAGGCGTCGACGAGCTGCTGGTCATGGGGTGCGAGCTGAGGGGGTGGGGGTGGTGGCCGTTGGCACCGCGGCGGGCGCTGTTGGCGTCGGCATTCTCATCGTCACCATAGTCGGATGCAGAGTCCTCATCAGGGTCAGCGTTGTAGCGCTGATCGAGCGCAGCGTAGGATTGGGAGCCGCGAGCCTGGCGCGAGGTGTTGGCGGCAGCCATCTCGCGGTTGCGGTGGTTTGTGCGAGAGATGAGTGAGTCGGTGGGCATCCAGGTCTCGGTGAACTTGGGCGGGCGAGAGTTGGCGGCATTGGCAACATACAGCGGCCGGGTTGGGCTGGCATCGCCGAGCGCAATCTCCGCGTAGCTTCCTCTAGAAGAACGCGGGACAGACATACGGCTGCTGACCATGGACGCGGCGGAGCGAGGCCCCGTGTTGCTGGACGCAATCTGGTACTGTCTTTGGGGCAGGTTGAGCTGGGGCTCGCTGTTGACGAGGGTATCTTGCGACTGCGTGCGGGTGTGCATGAAGGGAACGGAGCGGGGGTAAGAGAAGCTGTCCCATGAAGCTTCGGATCGGTGCTTGGCACTGTGAGCCGTAGACAGCCTCTTCTCGTTTTCGGTGGCATATGTGGCGATAGAAGACTTGTTGCGTTTATGATGCGAAGGACGGGCCGTCAGGTTGGATTCCAATGGGTTCATGTCCGGCGGCAGATCGCAAATGCGTTGGAAAGTGATGGCGAGCCAGAGTGACGTGAGGAACGAAGCAAGGTGCAGTCCGCCGGCCCCGATGATGGTGTAGTACGTGGCCGGAACTAGATATTGGAGCAGGCTCTGGTCCTGGAGAAGAGTCGCCCAAGAAGCTGATTCGCGGTTTGTCATGAAAGCGCCGTATGCGTAAAAGGAAGTCACCGTCAGATCAAAGATTCCTGCGAAGAGCTGGTATGCTGCTGTCGATCCAGGTGTTCTAGTCGTGGCCGAGCGAGAATGGTGGACGATTCCGTAGAGACAGTGAAGAGCGGCAATACCAGACTGCCATGTAGTCAGTAACTGCTGTGTACAAGCGAGGAGTAGGTAAGCTCAAGCCACTTACGACAATGCGCATAATCCAAGCTACGAGGCCACTGATGTGGGTGAGCAGGATCATAAGAACCAAAATGCCGAGGGCGCCATTGAATTCCAGCACACGGCAGAGAAGTTGCCAGCCGCGAACCCATTTGATCGCCTTCTCAGTCTTCTTCCCTAGCTGCTTGTACTCGGATCGCTGCTGCAAAGCCTCATGGGCACTGTGCTATAGGTTAGCATCGTGACATATACAACCCCCCCTCCACTAGTAGAGTGAATAAACCGGGTAAAAGCGTACTCGGGATGTGTGTTGAATGACAAAAGAGGCCCAGTCTGAGGCTTGCGCTTCGGCTTGGGCTCCCAGCTGGCACGGGTAACGGCCCTGGGATCGAATGTCGAGGTCGGGAAGCGCGAGTCCTCGCTGGCTGTCGCCGCGTACATGTAGGGCTGGCCCGGCGCCATCCTCTCGGAATTTCAAGAAAGAGCCAATCAAATAGCCGTTTTGCCCAAATCTTTGAATTGATTTCGTGGAATGCTGGATTATGAGACTGTGCGGGGAGGTGGTGGGAGGAACAATGGTGCGTTGGAATGTTTTCTAAGAAGAAGAAGAGCTAGAATGGCTGAACTCTCCGAGAATAGGACTCGGCGCGGGGGTGTTCTACCAAACAGTGGGCAAGGTCTTTCGCTCTCAATAATGTCTTTCTTGTCAGCCGCTCAGGTGGACCACTCAGCAGCTGTTTCCTTGCCAAAGCGTCATGGGTGCAGCCATTGTTCTTTTGTCGTGCCATGGTTTGCGGCGGGCTGTTGTCGTGGTGGCCGTTACCACGGCAACAGCAGCCTCGGCCAACGGAGCTCTGGTGGGCCGCTGGGCCTGGTCCGTTGCCCGACGCCCAGTGCTGCCGACGGCCGAAGTTCTAGTGTCGGTGATCTTTACGACAGGGTGCTAGCGAAAGTCCAAACTACCAGTATTTACAAATTATTGCTCGAACAGGTTCCGCAATGAACATCCTATGGCGTATTCTCTTGTTGCGTCAAAAGTAGCACTGTTCCGCCCATCAATCATCTTCACCTAGGTATCCTGGGGCGGCTTGATTTCAAGTGGTACAAGAGTCAACACGCTTTCAATGCCCCCTGAGCAGTTTGTCAAATAGTAAAGAGTAGGGCTTGGCTGCGCAGGAAATGAAGTATCTCTAATACTGCTGTCTACGCTGATGTACACAGTTCACAGTAGAGCTGGAACGTGCCTTTGCTCCATACTGGCCATTTAAGTAGATTAATCATCTGGTAACTATCATTTTGTTGCGCATTCTGTAATGTAGTAAGTATCCAAAAAGAAAATAAAACCAATGTGAACCAAAACGTCAAGACCTCCGCTGATCATCCAAACTTGGCTCTCATACTGCTTACAGTGCCACCACCAAGGCTTGGCTCGGCGTCGTACTGAGCACCCCAGCGAAAACCGACGACACCAAATAAATGGCAGTTTCTAAATTATCATTCGACCAACAGGCATGTAAAGGCCGAAAAAAACAATATCAACAAAAAAAAACAAATTCTTCTGTAAGAGTCGTTACCCCATGTTCCTCCTCTGTAGGCTGTAGTGCAGGGCCAGACACAACATTCAGGCTTACCTAATGCACTAAGCTCGGTATTGCTCTTTGGAGACCTCGCTGCTATCCTCGGCGCAAAACAATTAAATCCGCCCTCATGGAATAAAGAAAACCCAGTTTTACAGCTTCCAATCATGACGCTTGCAATTGTAAGATAACCATGATGAACGTCAAGCAGATGTGGCGCCCTGCGTGCCTGGGCTATCGGAGTTTTGCGTTGCAGCGACAGGCTTCCAGCCTGGCGCCGCGGTCGGCCGACGCTCCCTTTCGACTCGCTGTAGTAGGATCCGGCCCGGCCGGATTCTACACGGCATATAGAGTCATGAACAGGGTTCCAAATGTGCAAGTCGACATGTACGAGGCTTTACCGGTACCATTCGGCCTGGTGCGCCATGGTGTGGCCCCAGATCATCCCGAAGTCAAGGTGAGTGCTGTCTGCTGAATATGCAACGCCACCATGTGCTATGGACAACATTCTTATATGCATCTGCAGAACTGCCAAGATAAGTTTGAAGAAATTGCCTCCTCGCCAAACTTCAGATTCCTCGGTAATGTCGCCGTAGGGTCGACTTCGGAACCATCCTCGCCAGACCAGTGCCGCATCGAGCTCCAGCAGCTCACGCGCAACTATGACTCGGTGCTTCTCGCTTATGGCGCTTCCGAAGACAAGAAGCTGGGGATTCCGGGCGAATCTACTCTCAAAGGCATCTATTCTGCAAGGCAATTTGTTGGCTGGTACAATGGTCTGCCAGACTGTACTGGCCTTGAGCCTGATCTCAGCGGCGATGAAGCTGTCGTGATTGGGCAAGGCAATGTCGCACTAGATGTAGCCCGAATGCTGCTGGAAGATGTCGATGTGCTTCGAAAGACAGACATTACAGAACATGCCCTCGAGCAACTTGCCCAAAGCAGGATTAAGAGAGTGCACGTTGTCGGCCGTCGCGGCCCTATGCAGGTATACATAGGCGGTCTTGTTGGAGGCAGTGACTACGCTAACACGTTCCACAGGCAGCATTCACAATCAAAGAAGTGCGCGAGCTGATGAAGCTACCAAAGGTTGCTTTCCACGGTGTGAACAGAGCGCTTGTGCCCGAAGACCTCAAATCGCTACCCAGAGCTCAAAAGCGGCTGATGGAAGTTGTTGTCAAGGGCACCACCACTAGCCCTGGAGATACACCGTCGTCATGGTCTCTTGACAGCTGTCTATCGCCAAAGCACTTTTTGGCTCGTGCAGAAGATGCAAGCCGAGTTGCCAGTACTGAATTTGACATCACACAGCTCGAGTCTGTGTTTGATCCCAAATCCCGAGTCACACCAACTGGCGAGACAACCATCTTGCCGTCGGATGTAGTATTTCGATCAGTGGGTTACAAGTCTGCGGCATTAGACGGCTTTGCGGAAGCAGGAATCCAGTTTGACGAACGCCGTGGCGTAGTTGACAATGATGGCCTCGGTCGTATCACCCGCCTCGTCTCAAACGGCGGCGCTGGAGCAGCCAGACAACAGGTCTCCGGCCTCTACTGCGCTGGCTGGGTCAAGCTTGGCCCGACAGGCGTTATTGCGTCCACCATGAATGACGCGTTTGCCACTGGCGACGCGATTGCGAATGACTGGCTCACCGGCGCAACATTCCTGCAATCCGGAAGCAAGGCCGCCGGCTGGGATGGTGTCCGCGGCGAGGCCGGTACTCTTAACGGAGACAAGGCCATCAATTGGGATAACTGGCGACAAATAGACAAGGTGGAAAAGGAAAAGGGCAGCTCCAAGGGCAAGGAGAGGGAAAAGTTCACAAGCACGACGCAAATGCTGTCTGTCATCAACTGAACAGAAAGGAAATTTATTGTATCATAAAACGCTTTTTACATTGCTGTATCATATAAATCTACGAGCTCTTCACCTTCTCAGTAAGCTCAGGCACCTTCTCAAACAGATCTCCCACCAGACCAACATCGGCAATCTGGAAAATTGGTGCATCGGCATCCTTGTTGATGGCCGCGATGACCTTGCTGTCCTTCATACCAGCAAGGTGCTGAATGGCACCCGAGATACCGACAGCGAGGTACAGCTCGGGGGCAACGACCTTGCCAGTCTGACCAACCTGGAGACTGTTGTCGGCGTAGCCACTGTCGACGGCGGCGCGGGAAGCACCGACGGCAGCGCCGAGAGCGTCAGCGAGGGGGAGCATGACCTTGTCAAACTCCTCCTTGGACTTGAGACCGCGGCCGCCAGAGACAACCTTGCCAGCCGTGGCCAGATCAGGGCGATCGGACTTGGCGAGGTCTTCCGACACCCATTCGGCGGTAGCTTCGGCCTTGGGATCGGCACCCTCCTCAATGGCAGCAGAGCCGGAGCCAGGGGTAGCAGCGGCAAAGGCGGTGCCTCGGACAGTCAGAACCTTGACGGCATCGGAGGACTCGACGGTGGCAATGGCGTTGCCGGCGTAGATGGGTCGGACAAACGTCTTTTCATCCTGGATGGCAGTGACGTCGGAGATTTGTTGCGAGTCCAGCAGCGCAGAGACGCGGGGCAGAACACCCTTGGCGAAAGCCGAATTGGCGGCAATGACGTGTGTGTAGCCTCCCTTCTTGATGTTTTCGACGAGGAGAGGAGCGTAGTTCTCGGGGAGGCCCTGCGATCGCGACTTGTCAACTTCCCCAACCCGCAAACATCGATAGCAAAAAAAAAAAACGTACCTTTTCGTAAGCGGCATTGTCGACGATAATAATCTTCTCGACGCCGTCAACCTTGGCGGCCTGCTCAGCGGCGCTCTTGACGCTGGCACCGGCCAAGAAACCGTGGACGCTGCCACCAATGGCCTTGGCCGCAGTCACGGCGCTCAAGGAACCAGCACTAAGCTGGCCCTCGCGCTGCTCCAGAATCGCAAGAGCAGAGAGCAGACGCTGGTGGGCATAGGCATTGAGTGTGACTCGGCCAATGGCTGCCGTGGCAGGCCTGGCCACAGCTCGTCGGGCGGCGGAAAACATCGTGAAGGGCTCGTGGTGGGTTTGTCCTGGGGATGCAGCGGGCAGCGTCACCAAAGAGCTTGGTTTAAGTTGACGCCCGCCCGGCTGGCCGCGGGCCAAGCACGGGTGTGCAGGTACCGCGACCGGCGGAGAGAACGGCGAGTCACGTGTTGGCATACAAACCCGAGTCCTTCCGCTCAATAAAACAGCAACGGGCTCCACCAGTTCACGTGACAAGGTACGATGGGAAAACCACGTGACAACATCTCCCCCTGCAGCCCGCATCGGCCAGCTGTATGGTCGTCGCCATGCACCACGACCTCGTCGCGCCAAAATTTCCCATCACGACGCGACGCTAGGCAGCGCTTCCCATCGATTTCGCAGCGCCAATCGCAATTCCAGGTTGAATTAGCATCGCCGCTGTGCTTTTCTACCCGTGTTGGTGTTTTTCTTGATAAAGTCGACGCCACGCGACGCGACTTTTCCTGTCGATTCGCTACTGCCCGACCCGCAACGATAGCTCCCTTCTTGCGACAACCGTCTTCATCTTACAACCATGGAAGGCGCCGCGGCGTTTGGGTCTCCCAGCAATGGGGACTCCCCCAACGGCAACCCTATTCTGGCACAGCCTCCTCTGGAAAGGGAGAACTCGGCAGCTGCTGGTCAAGGTACGGTGTCTCCAGCTGAAGCTCCTTACGACGACCCGGCATCAAACTAACGCCATTCTAGCAGATGTGCACATGTCGGAAACCGGCGCGCAAGAAGCTACCATCAAACAAGACAGCTCCACGCCTAACCCTGCTGCAGCGTCTGAGAACCCACTCGATGCGCCTGCCGTCCCGGCCACTACCACCACCACCCAGGCCGACGAAGAGATGGGCGACGCGCCAGCAGAGGCCAAGGAGGGTGGCGAGACCGCTGGAGGTGCTGCGGAGACTGAAGGACAAGAGACCAAGTCGAAGGAGGCTATCGAATCCGCAGCTCGCGACCACCTCATCTCGCAGGCTCACGCCATCGTTCTCCCTAGCTACTCGACTTGGTTCGATATGAACGCCATCCACGAGATTGAGCGCAAGGCCATGGCTGAATTCTTCAACAACCGCAACCGCAGCAAAACCCCGGCTGTGTATAAAGACTACCGTGATTTCATGATCAACACCTACCGCCTGAACCCTGTCGAATATCTCACAGTCACTGCCTGCCGCAGAAACTTGGCAGGTGACGTTTGCGCCATTATGCGCGTACATGCCTTCCTCGAGCAGTGGGGTTTGATCAACTATCAGGTAAGGGTTATTGTTGGTATACTACGCAACGAGCATTTAGCTGACTGAAATATCAGGTCGACGCTGAGCAGCGCCCATCGCCTGTAGGCCCGCCTTTTACTGGTCATTTCAAGATCATCTGCGACACGCCTCGCGGTCTGCAACCCTGGCAGCCTTCTGCTGACCCTATTGTCCTCGAGGGCAAGAAGAATGCCGACACTGAAAGCAAAGCCAACGCGGCTGCACCTGCCAAGGGCGACCTCAACCTGGAGATCGGACGCAACATCTACGAAGCCAACGCTAAGGGCACCACGGTTAGTAAGATTGAAAGTGGTGCCAACGGCGAATCTGCTGCCACAAATGGCGTGGCCGGCTCGCCGGATCTCACCAAGACGCCTATCGCCAAAGTCAACTGCCACCAGTGCGGCAACGACTGTACTCGTGTCTACTATCATAGCAACCAGTCAGATGCCAGCACAAAGGGCAAGTTTGATCTGTGCCCCAGCTGCTTTACCGAGGGCCGACTGCCCGCCAACCACACTGCCAGCATGTACGCCAAGGTCGAGAACCCTACCTACACTGCGACTATTGATCGCGATGCGCCATGGACCGACGCCGAGATTCTGAGGCTCCTTGAAGGACTTGAGCGATTCGACGACGACTGGGGTGAGATTGCTGAGCACGTTGGAACGCGCACAAGAGAGGAGTGCGTGCTGCAGTTCCTGCAGCTGGACATTGAAGAGAAGTACCTTGACGCGGAAACACAAGCCAATGTCCCTGCTGGTCTCTCTCTGCTGGGAACCCAGGGTGGCCAGCTGCCCTTCAGCCAAGTCGACAACCCTGTCATGTCGGTCGTTGGCTTCCTTGCCAGCCTTGCTGACCCTGCTAGCACTGCTGCCGCCGCTAACAAGTCTGCCGAGGCTCTGAAGCGCAACCTTCGCAAGCAGCTGGATGGCAGCAAGACCTCCACCAACGGCGGCAGTGCTGCTGGAGACGACAAGGAGAAGAACGACTCGATGGATCTGGATGTCCGTAAGGAGGACCCTAGTTCCAAGCAGTCGAAGAGCTCTGAGCTGGCATCTATCCCGCTGGCTTCGATGGGAGCCCGGGCGGCCGCCTTTGCTTCTCACGAGGAGCGCGAGATGACGCGCCTGGTCTCGGCGGCCACAAACGTCATGCTGCAGAAGCTTGAGCTGAAGCTCAAGTACTTTGGCGAGCTGGAGGCTGTTCTCCGCGAGGAGCGCCGAGAGCTTGAGCGGGGCCGTCAACAACTATTTCTGGACCGCCTTGCGTTCCGCAAGCGTGTGCGTGAGGTGCAGGACGGCCTGCAGGTGGCGGCCGAAGCCGGGGGCGAGCAGGCTGTGCGCCAGGCGCAAGATGCGATGCGGGA
Source organism: Samsoniella hepiali (assembly GCA_001455915.2). Classification (NCBI taxonomy): domain Eukaryota; kingdom Fungi; phylum Ascomycota; class Sordariomycetes; order Hypocreales; family Cordycipitaceae; genus Samsoniella; species Samsoniella hepiali. Next base: position 1,407,534 of record LNDK02000066.1, on the reverse strand, counting down.
CGGCGACTCGCTCGGGTTCCAGGCGGTGGCGGCCGGAGCCGGTATGCAGCCGCCGAGTGCAGAGGGCGCAGTCAAGTCATTCGAGGCGTAATAGTTATGACAACACAAAATAATACCAAGGAGCGGCGTCTGGATTTACAAGGTATTGGGGTGGAGGAGACTTTTACTGGGGATGCCTCGATGTAAAGGGAGATTGGTACAAATATTGGGCAGCGACAGGATAATGCTGCTGAGGGGGCGGAGGACAGATGTGGCAGAGAATGTGCCACGACACGGCGCGCAAGCTTGTTTATTTTACTTGTAGTAGTACTGGTATTGGAGTTTTCTGGGCTCAATGACACGAATTTCTGTTTTGCTAGAATTTGCTTGGTTGGATGCTTGTCGCGTGTGAATTGGTATTGTTGCGTATGGGTGGTGTCTAGAGCTAGCTCAGCAAAGTTGCTACAATAAGCAATAAGGTGTCAGCAACAAAGCGATTGAAGTAACGATCGCGATGCCGAGCTATAAATCTGGATGGGAAGAGGCAAACAGCGCAGCGCCGACCGGAGAGATGGAGCAGGAGGGCAAAAGTCCGGACGTGGTCATGATGGAGACGGGGATGGGGATGGAGGTTAGCGCGCGAGATGATGGTGATGGTGGCAGGGGGGGGTTGTGGACGGCTGTCCAACGGCCGAGTCGGGTGAGCGTTATTTTTGATACGTTATGAGGTAATGGCATTGTATATACATAAATAACGGTTGGCGACAGTCGTGGCCTTGAGGTGTTTTTCTGGAACATGTCGGCTGTGTGGTGGCGCTGGGTGGGTGGGTGGTGTTCGGGCCAGAGGAAGTGGGCATTGAACTGCGGAGCACGCCGGGGGCCTACGGGGGGGTTTACGGGGCAGTTCTGGGGGGAACGATGGGGGCGTTTAGTGGGATGAGTGCCCTGTAACGGGCGCTGGGCCTCGGTGGTGTTGGTGGGCTGGCAGCGCTGTCGCAGGTACCGATTACACTGGGTCAGCCGCGGAAACAGCGCCAGCAGCAAGGTACTGTGAGACTCGGAAGTGCAGTTGACCTCGGCTGTTCGTGGAGCTGGCCGAGCAGCGCAGATGGGTCTCCCCGGCAGCCCACGGCCAATCGCCCGCTAACAGACACCACCATCCTCCCACCATCCAGCGCGCGCCGGGCATGTGGCTCGCCCGGGCTCCAAGCCAAAGTTCCAACCCTCCGATTGCACGAGATTGAAATCCCTCCCGTCCCCCAAGCTAGGCCACACCACACCTTTTTTTCTTCGTCCTTTCTTTCTTTTCCTTTTGCAAACACGTGAAAGCCATTGGCCATGTTGACGTCTATCCGCAACCAAGGATTGAGGAACAGCTTCCGCAGACTAGCCACTACACCTACGGTTCGTGCATCTATCTTCCCTTCTCTCTGCCACTGCCGCGATCGTTTGTTCGGCTATTTGCGACTTCGGCCCAGTACTTCAGTTCTACTACCGTTCTTGCAAGCTTGAATGAATTGTTTCCTGCAATAGCTTTCTTCGACGCAGACGGCCATCACGACACGCGCTGCTCATCATCACCACTCGCTTCCTGTCCCATGTCAGCTGCTGACCGCAATCTTACGCACACCAAACAGACTCTCACAATGGCCCGAGGAAAACACACTTTGCCCCAGGGTATGTCCAATCACCACAAACCCCAGTGCTATATGCTCACACCGGCTCACAGGCTACGTCGAGGACGCCTCCAAGGGTGCCACGCTGCGGTTCCAAGACTCGCTGCCCCGCCTGCCCGTCCCGACCCTCGAGGAGACGGCTGGCCGATACCTCAAGAGCCTGCGCCCGCTGCTCACCCCGGCCGAGCTCAAGAACACCGAGGCCGCCGTCCAGGAGTTTGTCCAGCCCGGCGGCGTCGGCAGCAAGCTCCAGGCCAAGCTGCAGGCCAAGGCCGCCGACCCCAAGACCAAGAACTGGATCTACGAGTGGTGGAACGACGCCGCCTACCTCACCTACCGCGACCCCGTCGTGCCCTACGTCAGCTACTTTTACTCGCACCGCGACGACCGCAAGCGCCGCGACCCCGCCAAGCGCGCCGCCGCCATCTCCTCGGCCGTCCTCGAGTTCAAGAAGTCGGTCGACCAGGGCTCCCTCGAGCCCGAGTACATGAAGAAGCTGCCCATCTGCATGGACAGCTACAAGTGGATGTTCAACTGCTCCCGCGTCGCCGCCAAGCCCGCCGACTACCCCCAAAAGTACTCGGCCGACGCCAACAAGCACATTCTCGTCATCCGCAAGAACCAGTTCTTCAAGGTCCTCCACGAGGTAAACGGCAAGCAGCTCAACCCCTCTGAGCTCGAGCAGCAGTTCCGCCGCATCTACGACACGGCCCAGTACGTCTCCCCCGTTGGTGCTCTGACCTCGGAGAACCGTGACATCTGGACCGATGCCCGTGCCGTCCTCCTCGACGCCAGCCCCAAGAACAAGGCTGTTCTCGAGGCCATCGAGGGCTCTTCCTTTGTCGTCTGCCTTGACGATGCCGCCCCCGTCACCCTCGAGGAGCGTGCTCACGCTTACTGGCACGGCGACGGTGCCAACCGCTGGTACGACAAGCCCCTTCAGTTCATCATCAACGACAACGGCACCTCTGGCTTCATGGGCGAGCACTCCATGATGGACGGCACCCCCACCCACCGCCTCAACGACTACGTTGGTGACCTCATCTTCAACAACAAGCTCGACCTCTCCGAGGCCCCCATCCGCTCCGACCTGCCCGAGCCCCAGGTCCTCCGCTTCGAGGTCACCCAGGCCGTCCAGGCCGAGATTGACCGCGCCGTCGCCGACTTCAAGCGCGTCATTGGCGAGCACCAGCTCGCCGTCCAGGCCTTCCAGGGCTACGGCAAGGGCCTGATCAAGAAGTTCAAGTGCTCTCCCGACGCCTACGTCCAGATGCTCATCCAGTACGCCTACTTTAAGATGTACGGCAAGAACCGTCCCACCTACGAGTCGGCCGCCACCCGCCGCTTCCAGCTCGGCCGTACCGAGACCTGCCGCACGCTCTCGGAAGACTCGTCCAACTGGTGCAAGGCCATGGCCGACGCCTCCATCGACGACAAGACCAAGGTCGAGCTCTTCCACAAGGCCATCAAGGGCCACCTCGAGTACATTACCGCCGCCTCCGACGGCAAGGGTGTCGACCGCCACCTGTTTGGTCTCAAGAAGCTCCTCGAGCCCGGTCAGGAGGTCCCCGCCATCTACAAGGACTCTGCCTACGCCTACTCCAGCTCGTGGTACATTTCCTCTTCTCAGCTGAGCTCCGAGTACTTTAACGGATACGGATGGAGCCAGGTCATTGATGGTGGATTCGGCATTGCCTACATGATCAACGAGGACAGGTACGTTTTTCCATCTCTTGTCCCAAAACACGGGATGAATGATGAATACTGACTATTGACTAGCATCAACTTCAACATTGTCTCCAAGGGTCTCGGCAGCGACCGCATGAGCTTCTACCTCAACGAGGCCGCCGCCGACATGCGCGACCTCCTCACCCCCACCCTCGAGGCCCCCAAGGCCAAGCTGTAAACTATACATTACAAAATTCGCACAATTTATCCCGGCCCTTCCCTTTTTGGGCTTTGTTTTCCTTTTGATTTATTTTCCTTTTTACCATTTCTCCCAGCATAGACTTTGCATGATGATTTCAAAGAGCAGACGGACGGACAGACGGGCCCTTGTTTTTGCTGTTTTGTCGGGCCTGGTTTCGACGCTGTGCTATGCGACATTAGACGGAGAAGGATAGGAGAGAAACAGTATGAATGGCGATGCTGGTATGCAAGAAAAGGAGAAGCACGAGCGTTTTCATCGGCACTGCTGCACAACCTCTTCTTTTGGATAGACATGAGGTTGGCATTACAGGCAGAGGACGATGGGTCTCGTTGTATTCTACATTTTGTTTGATAGAAAGCAAGTAGGAGAATAAAAAAGGACGTTGAATAACCCGCTTACCAGTGAATGGCTTTGATAAAAGTAAATGAAATGTTTCAAGACATGGCATTTCATGGCTAAAACTGTTGAATAATGAATGCTACAAGATTCATACGCATGCTCCCGTCCCCTCCCATTTCTAACTTGGTAACCTACTCTTACATAACCCAAACCCCTCGACAACACAGACAGATTCCCATCTATTTTCTCTCCCTCTTTCCGTCTTGGTACGCTCAAAAAATTAGCCCGCATGGGCCACAATCTCATTGACCAAGTCGCCCCTTTTCGCATCATAGTACGTGACCATCTGCGACGGCAGCGGCACCTCCCTGTAGTCGTCGTCCTCCCCGGCAATGACGTTGAGGTTGATGCTGTCCGACTTGCTGTGGAAGATTTGCGTGGCCGTGCTGGCCTTGCTAAAGTAGACTTGCGCGCCGTCGACCTGGTCCATCATGACGGTCGGGATGGTGCCGAGGACCTGCAGCGCAAAGTTTTGCGCCTTGACCACGTCGACCGTCGACACGAGCGTGTCGACGACGAGCGAGAGGCGGCTCGCGTTCTCCACCGTCACCTGGTTGGCCTTGCCGCGGACAATGATGGTGGTGTTGTGGCAGCGGCTGATGAGGACCGAGTGGTTCAGCTCGGCCTCGATCTCCACGGGCGCAGGCTCCTTGTCAAAGTTTTCCTGTAGCGACGGGTGTTAGTGTGAAACGATGGATGATATCGGATAAGGCGGGAAGGCTACATACGATGATCCACTTGTTGCCTTCGAGCACCTTCTTGGGGGGCTTCTTCATGCGCATGCTCTCGGGCTTGGGCTTCTTGCCCGGGGCCGGGCTCTTGGAACGATCGTTGGCGCTGGGTACGCTGGTGTTGGCTCGCAGCGCGGGGTTCTTGTGTGTCATCTGGGACTTGTCGACCTTGCGCAGGCCCTTGGTGACGGCATCGCCCTTGTTGAGCTCTGAGAAGACGGCTCCGATACCGCCGGTGGCGGCTGGCGCGGCTGGCGCAGCACCTTCGGTCTTAACGTCAAGGACCGGCGCAGGGCCAGGTGGTGGCGGAGGAGGGGGAGGGGGAGGGCCACCCGCAGAGGGCGCTGGTGGTACAGGCGCGGCAGTGCTAGGAGCCGCGTCAAGGGCCTTGACGACGGCAGCGGCCGGCTCACCCTTGGGGTTCCAAGGAATGCCATTGGCAAAGTACTGCTTGACGTAGTCGCGGAGTTGCTTGAATATTTGATAATAGGACTGGATCCATTCGACCTGCTTCGGATCTCTAGGCGCATCGATTAGTATATGCTATATGATGGGCATGGTCGTCGAGTGTTATACTTGTCCTTGTACTCTTTTATAACGCGGTTGCCAAAGAATTGTGCGGATCCGAGAAACTCCTCGACGTGGCCAAACGGCTTGTGGCTGACGGTGACCCAGGCGAGGACCATGATGCCGTCGGCGACGGCGCTGAGCTGGGTGTACATGGGGTCGGCGCGGTTGGCCTCCTTGATCTCGGTGACGGCCATGAGCGCGTCGTTGATGGGCTTGAGGAGGTCCTGGTAGAGGGCCATGTCGGCGCCCTGCAGGTCGGGCCGGATCGACTTTGTGGTGATGAGGAGGAACTTGCGCTGCGCCTGGAAGCCGGCCAGGACGCCGGCGGCCTGCTTGGCGACGAGGCCGCCGAGGTCGTCGCTGCGCTTCACGTAGTCGGCCACGGCCGAGTCGACAAAGGCGTCAAAGTCCTCGATGGACTCGGGCAGCTCCTCGGGGGTGGGCAGCGCGGGCGCGGGCGCGGAGCCCGGCGTCGCGGTGGCCGAGGCATCGGGGGTCAGCGCGGCGGCGGAGGACGTGGGCGCGGCGAGGGCGCCGACGTCCTTGGGGAGCTCGGTCGACGTGGCGATGTCTTCGAGGCGCGAGGTGGCCGCTTCGAGCCTGGAGCGGTTTGTTAGCGGCAGAGCTCATCGCTACGACTGGCGGGCGGGCCAGGAGCAGGTAGCCGTGGTGCAATTGGCGTTTCTTGAGAATGCTTACCGCTTGATGAGCGTCGTGAGGTTGTGCATGTGGTTCGCGGCGGCCATGATTGCGTTCGCTGTCGTGGTCGTCGTCCGTGGCTTCGTCAATGTGAGGTCCAGGGGCCCAGGGGGTAGCGGAGCACGAGCAGTCTCGTCGGCCGGCGTAGATGGGTGAGAGGCGTCTAGGAAGTATCAATGCTGTGTTGGCGACGGAACCCAAACACGGAATATAGGATTTTAGGCTCCAGGAAAGGCCAGAGGTTGGTGTTGAGAGGGCAATTCGAGGTGTTTAAAGCGGGAGAGCCAGGTAAGGATGACGAAGTCAGCTGTAGCTGTGTGACATGACGACTGTTCCCCGCAGGTTCCAGGGGTTGGCTTAGCGCCCAAGCAACCAGCAGGTGCCCTGATAAAGGCTGGTGCCTGGCTTCGTCCTGACAGCGGATTAGCACCCGGGGCTGCCTAAAGATTGGCGCTAGTGGCCGCTGCAGGCTGCTGTGGTCACGGTTACAGGGACCGTTCAGTGACCCGCCGCGCTGTACCTGAGAGGTGCATGTTGCTAGGCTGCCGTTTAACCAAGAGGCAGCTTTTCAAGAATTGTCCTGAAGACTCAAGTGTGTTTCCAAACTGGCGCTGTTTTCTTCTTCACTTGGCATTTCATTTCTGAAACAATTGGGATAAGACTGGCAAGCTTCCCTCGTAGACCTCATGAGGCAGTAGCTAGAGCCAAGTGCGGTATGATGGAGAGGGATCTCTGACTAACGGTAATATATACTTGAACACCTTTATACAACACATTAAATGCTATTTGTAAATATCGGGTTTTCAAAAACGACCCTACAGCTATTCAATGGCAAGTCTTGATCGGTAATCAGCCACCAAGCGACCACATCAGCCTGTCTAGCCTAAATGCCATCGCCAATGTACTTGACCAACATCTTGCGCGTGTATGCTTTCGATTATTACCGTCCATAGAAGCAGTATAGCCAATTATTGATAGAGAGACTTTGCATGATCAACAAAAGGCCGCTGATGGTTGCTATAGGCCCAAGTGGTCGCTGCCTGACCTTGTCTGTGTATGGTGCACGGCCGACATCCATGTCGTGCAATCGGGCAGCAACCCGCCTTACAGCGTTCATTCGAAACCGTGCAAAAAGGGTTATTTTTCATGGTTTGGACCATCGAGCACAAATGTGAACAAAAAAAGACACCCAGCCCTGCAGCGTGGATATGGTCCCTGAATTTATAACCCGCCTTACACCAGGTGGGTGGCCTCAGTCTAGACAGCGTACTTTTTTTCTCCAGTCCTGCGTCCTTCGTTCACCGCCGCTCCCACCCATGTGCACGACTTTTACACTTGCAAGCCAGTAAAACGCTCGACGGAGCTTATCTGAGACACGCGTCAATCGTGCATACAGGGTGTCCTCTGCAACCTCATCCTACTTGACACAGAGAGCCGTTGCATCGCTACTGCTACACAACAGAGTGTCACTGTAGACGACCACAACGCTGTCCAACGGGGGCCAACATGGCGCCTCACTCAAATGCCACTGAGGGCAGCGATGACGACCCGAAAACGCCACCTATAGATTTTGTTACACTTGGCATGTTCATTATAGGTAAATCTCCATGCCGTGTACCCTCCCAAACCGAATAATCCCTCATCAAACATATACTAACAGCCCGCGCGCACTCACACAGATGACATTGACTTCCTCCCGCCCACGCCCTCTGTCAAGGACATCCTCGGCGGCGCAGGCACGTACTCGGCGCTGGGCGCGCGCCTCCTGTCGCCGCCGCCGCTGTCCACGACGGTCGGCTGGGTCGTCGACAAGGGCTCCGACTTCCCGCCCGCGCTGGCCAAGCTGCTCGACACGTGGGAGACGCACGCCGTGTACCGGCACGACGCGGGCCGCCTAACGACGCGCGGCTGGAACGGCTACGAGGCCGGCGCCGACCAGAAGCGCGCCTTTACCTACATGACGCCCAAGAAGCGCCTCACGGCCGCCGACCTCGACCCGGCGCTGCTGCAGTCCAAGTCGTTTCACCTCATCTGCTCGCCGCTGCGCTGCCAGGAGCTCGTCCGCGACATCACCTCGGCGCGCCGCGACGTCATGCCCGGCGCCGCCTACACCCGGCCCGTCTTCATCTGGGAGCCCGTCCCGGACCTGTGCCACCCCAACGAGCTGCTCAACTGCACAAACTGCCTGCCGCTCGTCGACGTCTGCAGCCCCAACCACGCCGAGCTCGCCGCCTTTCTCGGCGGCGACGGCCTCGACCCGGACACGGGCGCCATCTCCGTCGACGCCGTCGAGCAGGCCTGCGAGCAGCTGCTCGCCAGCATGCCCCTACAGTCGTACGCCCTCGTCGTCCGCGCCGGCGATAAGGGCTGCTACGTCGCCAAGAATGGCGGCCGCAAGCGCAAGCGGCCCGAAGGCGCCAAGACGGCGCGCCGCAAGGCACTGATTCACGGCTCGCTGCAGCCCGACACCGACATGGAGTCGCTCCTCGCCGGCCTGCTGCAGGGCGATGACGGCGTGATTGACGCTGAGGAGATTGAGGTCGATCCCGGTGTGCAGAAATGGATACCCGCATACCACCAGGATGCGGCCCAGGTCGTGGACCCGACAGGCGGCGGCAACACCTTCCTCGGGGGCTTGTCGGTAGCCCTGGCCCGTGACGAAGACGTCGAAACGGCCGCCATCTGGGGCACCGTCGCCGCAAGCTTCGCCATTGAACAGGTCGGGCCACCAACGCTGGATAAAGACGAGGACGGCGAGGAGACCTGGAACGGCGTGAGTCCGCTCTCACGATTGCGTGAGTTTCAAGAGCGCCTGTAAAGACGTCATATAACTATAGCAAGATTTATGAGTTTCATGTTTCACCCCCAAGCGTCGGAAACGCAGTCATGTCAGGAAAAAAAGCAGGTTATTAAAAAGTCGTTTGATATATCATAGTCGGCATCCACTTGGAAAGCCTTAATTTTACACTTATTTACCACCCATCCAACATTGTCCCCATTTCATTAAACCATTGCACTCAGCCCAATATCCCTGACGCCATTTCATTTATCCTTTGGTAAAAATCAAGCAATCTACCAACACGTGCCTTTAGATCTTGTAGACAAGCTCACCATCCGCAAACCTTGAGAATTGGTCAGTAATAGTCATAGAACAATAGTATCGTGCAAACTCACATGATGTGGTTAGCTTCCTCAAGCTTCTTGAGAGCCTTGACGGCTTCTTCACGGTCAAAGGCACCCCCGCTGCGGTTGCCAACCTTTTGGTTAACGGCTCCGATAACAGCATCCAGACCAGCTGAATCGTCTTCGAACAAAGGAGTATTGAGAAGCTGACCGAGAGCGGTTCTAAATGCAGCCAGACGAGGTGCAGCAATTGGGGTATCATCAATAGCAAGAGAGGCAGCAACACTCGCCAGATCCTGATCTTCCTGTGTCTGACTGGGCAGCTGTGAGGCAGGCACTGAAGAGCCAAACGACGTCTGGGATTGAGACGCGGTATTATTTGAGCGGCCGGTTCTCCCGGACCGTCGTGGTGTGGCCGACTCGTCGACTTGGTCCTCTTCCTCAATTTCCTCTTCGTCCTCCTCTTCATCAACGTTGTTGCTGCCGTTCGCGCCATTTGTACCAGAAGCCGTACCACGCGAACGGGTTGTGCGCGAAGTGCCTTGTGTTGATCTAGCGCCACGGAAGGCACCGTCAGTGGCGCCGCCCGCGTCATCATCATCATCGTCTTCCTCCTCACTAGAAGAAGCAAAGTCGACTGTAGCAGTCCTCCTGCGTTTTCTCCGCGAATCTTCGACAACTTCCTTGAAGAGAGCAAAACGCAAAATGGCCTCGGCAGCAGCAGCGTCACGCTCTTCTACACGGTTTGACAGACGGGATTTGGCGTGGGCGGTGGCAAGACGAATGAGAGTCTCAAGGGTACGCACAGTCAGAGGCGAAGTACGGCGCTGGTTACCCTCCATCTCGTCGTTTCGTAGACCGACATAGATCTCGGCGATGCGGTCGGACGCTTCCTGAGTCAAGAGGGGCTTGATACGATTTTTGGCGTACTGGATGTACTTCTTCATGAACGGAATGCTGAGAATCTCGGGCTTCTTGTTGGAGCCTCGGCCGGAAGTGTGTGTAACACCGGCGTGCAGCATAGCATCAAATTTCTCAAAAACCTCAGTTGGACGCTGAGTACCCGCCTGCGTATCGGCAGATACACCTAGGAATTGAGAAGCCTGTTCTCGAACAGGTGCTCCCTCTTCCGTTCCAGGCTGACGGTAACGGTGCATACGAAGAACGTGTTCCGAAATCTGACGGTCGCGCGTGTCCTCAATGTCGTCGGTTACGACGAACAACAAGTCGAAACGGGAGAGCAGTGAGTCGGGCAGGGCAATATTCTTGTGAGGATCCTTGTGGGGATCATACTGGCCATAAATAGGGTTGGCAGCAGCAACGACGGAGCATCGAGCATTCAGAGAGGTGTGAATACCAGCTTTCGCAATCGTAACAGTTTGCTGTTCCATGACTTCGTGGATAGCAACACGATCATTGTCGGACATCTTGTCGAATTCATCGATACAGACGACACCACGGTCAGCCATAACCATGGCACCAGCTTCCAGACGACGTTCGCCAGTTTCCTTGTCTGATGTGACGGCAGCGGTTAAACCGACACCAGACGAACCACGACCGGTGGTGGCGATGGCAAGGGGGGCTGTATTCAGAACGAATCGGAGCAGCTGAGATTTGGCTGTAGACGGGTCACCAACCATGAGAATATTGATATCACCTCTCAAATGAGTGCCATTTTCGAGATTCTTCTCCATACCACCGAGAAGCATGAGGAGAATTGCTTTCTTGATGTGATCATGACCATAGATACTAGGAGCCAAAGACTGTGACAGAAGCTCCAGCAGGTTCTTCTTCTTGGCGATTTTATTGATGTTTCGAATATCCGTATCGGTAATAGTGGCCTGAGCAACGCCACCGCCAGACTTGGAAGACAGTAAAACAATGTTGTTGGCGAGAATGACAGCCTTGAACAAGGCGCTGTTGTGGTTGGTGTTGCGGTTACCCAGTGTTCTGAAAATACCAACGAGCTGAACTCTGTCACCAGGCTTCACCTTGTCCACGAGGTCGTCGTCCAAGACGACATCCACACCACGAGGAAGCTGACCAGCAGGTGCACGCTCGGGCATTTCTTGGATAGAGATTGTCTGGTGATCACGGTAGGTGCAGAAACCATATTCAGTGAGTAAAGGGTTTCCATCGTCGTCTTCCCGAGGATAAACGCTCGATGTTGTGACACCATTCGTCATTGTTTGATCCTGGTACTCGCGGAAGTGAAACTTTTGCTTCTTTTCGTTCCAGTGAACACTGCGGATGACCTTGGGTCGGATCAGTGAGCACCGCGTGACAATGCCTTCAAGCGACACCATGCAGTTTAGGTGCTGAGACGAGAGTGTGCGAGGGTTGCAAGCGTTCAGACCAAAACTGCCGGCCCAAGCACAGTAGTAGACGGTGTCGGCAGCCTGCTGATCAGGGCGAGCCTGAGATGGCTGCAGGGCAGCGATGATTTGTTTCAATGCATGGTTGAAGGCTAGAGTGTAGTCGAAGGGTTCCTCGAGGATACCCTTGGCGAGATTCTCATTATGGTCGCGAACGTGGTCGAGGTTTACAGTCAATCGTCGTTGATTCTTCTGAAGCATCAGAATAATGTCTGATCTGTAGCTTCGCGCATGAGAATCACCTAAGAATGATGGTTAGCATCGCTCGTGGCCGATTTGCGCCGTTGGGCACCACGAGGGGTAGTTGGCATACTGGGGTCCAAAAACTCCTCCGCCTGGCGGATGCGATCAATAACGCCCTCATCTTGAAGCATAAACTGGTCCATGATGGGCAAATATGGTATGAAGCCACAGCTTTGTTAATGGGAAAGTTGAATGGCGAAGAGGGACAAGGTGGGATGAAGGGTGAAGTGTGGCAGGGCTCAGTGGTGGGTGGACACGCGAAAACGCGTCTGGACGCGACATTTCGCGTAAAGTGGTTTACAGGGCGGTTACTGGAGCTAATCTTGGCGAGGGAGGTTACTAAGCAACAGCGACGGGCTGGTGCTGGTGGTTGGCCACTGTGCCCCACCTTTGCTCGACAGCTCGACATCTTGTCTCACATTACAGGAAGCAACAAGGCTCACCATCGGACAGATAGAGACGTATCGCTGTCTCGATAGCATCGCACACTGTGGGTCCAGTGATTTCTGCATACTGGAAGGATCTGGAAACGGAAGATGGCCGTCGGTCTGGCGTCAAACGTGTCGCTCAACGCCCTGGACGAAGAGGCGAGGGCCGAAGTCGATGTCCTCAACTCGCGCCTAGACAAGACGACACAGCTCACCAAGAAGATCCAAGCATGCCTCGGCAGACTTGAGGCTACGGGCCAAAGCGTGCGCGAGGTTGCTGGGCCATTGAATGGAGAGACTAGACGATTACAGGTTCTGGGATCAAGTGAGCTTCCTCCACGCCTCCCACCCCGCTGCTCGCTAACATAAACAGACGTCGACTCTGTGATATCCGCAATTGATCGTCTACGACAGCCAGCAGATAGTAAAGATGATGAAGAGCAGATCATTCGGGCTGGCCCCGAGAAGGCGGGCCTGTCTGCCTACCTCGGATCGATGAAGCGGATAAACAGGTCCCATGCGGACATGCAGGCATCCAACTTGCGCGCAAACCAAAATACCATGGCGGATCTGACGCGCTTAATTAAAAATGGAAACACGCAGCTCGAGACATTCTTCGACAAGCTGCTTCGTAACGAAACACCGCGATCCCTCGAGCCGCTGCATTATATTACCAAGGACAAGGAGTTCCCCGTCCTGCCTCAGGAGACCATCACACGACTCGGCCTGATATATTCACACCTTGGAAGTAATCAGAAAGGGGCAGGATATGAATCTCCGATTGCAAAAATATATGGCGAAATCCGTGGACCATACTTATCAGCGTCTCTGGTCAACCTGGCCGCTGCCAGCGTCAACACTGCCAAGAAGAAGAACCCTGGTGCCATCTACAGATCTGGCACTAATGGCATTGGAACATATGCACAAGCGATGGAGGGCATATTTGTTGCAGAGTATGAAAATGTCTGCAACATATTTGGTCGTGAGGATTGGGGGCCTGTGTTCCAGGCTGCATGCCAAGCCCCTCTTGCTGAGCTTGCCAGAACCCTGCGTGAACTTAACGCTCACATCAAGCAACACCTGACAACCGACTGCTACCTCGCATACGAAGTCACTGAGATTCTTTCAACACTTTCCGGAAACCTAGAGACCAGAACGGGTGAACTCAAGCCACAACTTGCAGCCGCTCTGAAGCCCGTGAGAGAAACGGCCAAGTCGTCACTAGCAGAACTTCTCGAAGATACAAAACGCAAGATTGGTGGTGTTCAAGCATTGCCCAGTGATGGTGCACCTCTGTCCATTGTGTCAGAGTCTATGCAACGCCTGCAAGCCATGATGGAGTTCCTCCGTCCCATAGCTAGTATTATGATTTCACTCGGGGACGGTGGCTGGAAGAATGGCGCTTCCGCTCGTGGCGCGGACGCCATTCCCAGCCTTGCGTCATTCGATGTTACTGCCGACGGGCAGCAAATCTTTACACACTACTGCCTCGACACGATGGAGGCTCTTCTCAAGGCGCTGGACTCCAAGATGCGCCTACTGATTCGAAGCAAATCAACTCAAGGCGTATTCCTCGCCAACAACGTCGTCATCATCGAGCGCTCCATTGTCACATCGGAGCTGGCGCCACTCCTCAAACCCCGTCTCGACATGCTTGAGCCATGGCGTAAAAAGGCGACCATGGCCTACACGGACGTGTGCAAGGACCTGTCCGTCCACCTCTTTGACACGATCCACACCTCGCAGCGTGCGCGCCCACAGTCTGGCGGCCCCATTGACTCGGCCACGGTCGTCAAGGGTCTCAGTAGCAAGGACAAGGACAAGATTAAAGAAAAGTTCCAGCAGTTCAACAGCACGTTTGACGACATGGTGACCAAGCACAAGGCCTACAGCATGGAGCGCGAGGTGCGCGCTATGTTTGGCAAGGACATCCGCCAGAAGCTGCAGCCGCTGTACGATCGCTTCTGGGACCGCTATCACGAGATTGACAAGGGCAAGGGCAAGTACGTCAAGTACGACAAGAGCTCCATCGCTGCCGTGTTTGTCAGCCTGGGCGCGTAGCCGCTTTCCTTGCAGGGCTGTGAAGATGTGTTGTTGTACGATATAGTTGGATACATGAGGTTCTTTGCTACTGGGTGGTGAGAGCTAACTGCACTTTTTTTAATGACGATGACGACCAATACCTAGCAAAATTCACTTTTTCTTTTTGCTTTACCACGAATTAAATTCTTTGTCTCTCTAAATATTTATATGATGTACTCTTTCAAAACTCAACTCAACGTACTGTCCGCCGGCACCACGCCGCTGCCAAACACGCGATCCACGCGTGTCTTGCGCTCCCACACGACGCGGCCGTCGCTGCGGCGCTTAAAGTAGAGGATGCGGTGCTGCGGGATAAACTCCTCGTCCGTCTGCTCCGTCTTCCACTGCGCGAGCGGCTTCTCCTGCGCGCCCGCGAAGCGGTCCTCGAAGCCGACGAGGAAGTCGGCGGCGTCGACGGCGCGGTCCCAGCGCAGACGGCTGAGCACGTCCGACGCCGGGCGGAAGCGGCCCATGCCTTGGGGCTTGGCCGACGTGGGCACGTTGAGCTTGGCCGGCCGGACGACGCGGCGCGGTTTGGTGCGCGATGACGAGCCCGCTGTTTCGTCGTCGTTGCTGGTGTCGTCTTCATCTTCCTCGTCTTCTTCCTCTTCGCTGTCATCGGCGTCGTCGTCGTCATCACCGGACGCCGCGCCGAGGCTGTCGAGATAGCCGGGGTCTAGAACCGCCGAGGCAATGTCACCGACGTTGACGACGCTCGCGGCCATCCAGCTCGAAGTGGCGTCGTAGTACCTGGCATCACTACGCATTCGCGTTTCAAAGTCACGTAAAAGGCCCTGGAGGGTCATCTTTGTCGCCTTGGTATCGTCTTTGGCGCGGTCACTGCCGTCGCCGTTCCACGTTAGACCAATGAGATAGAATCCCTGGTACTCTGAATCCGTTGTCGTTTCGGTTATAGGAGCATCGATAAATCGCCCAGGCCACAGTCGAGGCAGAAGGGCGGGTGCTTTCCTGTTCATATCTGTCGCGTACGAATTAGCAACGCAGTCTATAGCCAGGTCAGTGGGATCACGTAGGTTCTTACCAACTAGAACTGCAACGCAGCGGGACTCCAGCCAACCCAGAAACTTTCGCCCACGCGTGGGAGATGATCCCCAAAACCGGGCATCGATTTTCACGTAGCTCTTGAAGCTCTGTAGAAAGTCGTACACCCCAGAGGACGCAGTACCGACAGATCCAAGAATCGTATCCCACGTTGCTCCTGGTTGCGATAGAAGAGAATTTGTCTTGGAAATTTCGGCGGCAATTGATTTGGCAGTCGGTGTCGAGGCTGTCATGGCGGTATTGAGCGCCGGCGCATGCCAACCCAAGAGGCAGAAAGGCTCGCGCGACGTTCGATGATATCGCAGCTCTTTGTGAAAGAAGGGGTCCAGGACAACCTGCGTGTCCCAGTCGAAAGCGGCATAATGGGCAAAGAAGGTTGTGAGAATATCCGTGGTGGACACAGCCCTCGGGAGCGTGGCCAGCTGCTTGCAGATGGGGACGAGAAGAACGGTAATGTGGATGCCGCCCAAGAGACCGAACCGGGCGCCGTAGAGGCCTCGTGAGGTGGCCCAGGCCTTGATGAGCAGGAAAGCGACCCTAAATTTGGCAAGGTCGGGGATGGAACGCAAAAGGTAGTACATATCTCGGGCCGGCTTCAGCTTGGCCAAGGTTGGCACCGGGAGAGCAAACTCTCGATGACCAGAGGGTAGATTCATGACGCCAGGGAATCTGCCAACAGTTAGGTAACTTGATCAAGCATCAAACGCACAAATCAACTTACTTTTCTACGATGGAGGTGGCGGCACAGTACTGGAGATCAAACTTGATGCCAAGAATCTGCAGCTCCAGCATCGTGCCAGTGTTTGCCAACACCTTTCTGAGAACACGGACCCCGCGATCCGAGGCTTTCCTCAGACGCTGAAGGGCCATGCGGAAAAACGTCTTGGAACTGATGGTGCCAATGCAGAGACAGTCTACATCCGAGGAACTCATCCACACACCGAGACCGAATGAACCGACCGGGACAAGAACGAGACCGACAGGTGTGCGGCCCTCTTCGCCCGGCTTTGTCTGGTCGTTGCCCAAGAGGACACTCTCCAACATTGAAATTGCTTGCTTCCGCACGGCCTCGTCATGTTCGGTAGGCAGGTAACCGTGGGACAGCAGTGTCTGCTTGATCTCTTCAAAGCCGCCCAAGGACGGCGCAGCCTCGGTCAACTTAATAGGCTTTACACGATCCAAGATGCTGCCACTGGCAACACCAGTCTGTGTATTCTCCGTAAAGAGACAGCGGATGCCCCAGTGATCGCTCGCGTGAAGCTGACTTCCATCAGCACCTTGCGCCATGAGGTCTTTGCCAAACATGTTGAAAGCGACAGGCCGCAAAGGAAGCTTCGCGTTGCACAAGACGCGATCGTAGCGTTGCGGTCGCTTGTCGGCGCCTCCGCCGACGAGCTTCTCCGCCAGCTTGTTCTCGAGCGGGTTGAATGTGGCGCCCTGCTCTCCCTCGTACAGATCCATGACAGCCTCGTTGGCCAGCGACACCTCGGACGATTCACCAGCTGCGATTTTGGTTGCCAACCAGACGTCGTGGAACTCGGTGTTGGACAGCATATCGTGGATATCGCTCAGACATTGTCTGCCGTTTGTCGAAAGAGCGCCACTTTTCAGTGACATGTCAATGGCGTAGGAAGAAGTGGTAACGTTGAAGTCGCCGGCGATAATGCACGGATGCTTGCCATACTGTTCGACAAGATGCCGTTGCAGACGCAAAACTTCGACCTTTTTGGATGAGAGGGCACCGTCCGTCAGGCCTTGGCTAAAGTGACAACCGGCGACGACAAGAGGCTTGGTGTTGGAATTAGATGAGGAATCGTGGAATGAGACTGTGGGAAAGGTCGCGACCGCGGAGCCTTTGTGCCGGCGGTGGAGTGGCAGGTATTCCCACGAAAGGGGAAACTTGCTCAGAATCACGATATTGAGAAGACTAGGAAGAGGACCAATTTCAGGTTGGTCGGGTGGGCCATGCGTACTGTAGGGGTACTTGGCGCAAAATTCGGCGTCCCTGAGAAGAGCAGGAAGGAAGTGGTCTGATACTTCTTCGAGGACAAGAATATCGGCCTCGGCCCGTCGAGATAGGAGGTTGGAAATGAGAGTCGAGTTTCTTGACGTATCTGGCGGCCAGTTAAACTCGGAAAGAACATTATAAGAAGCAACAATCAAGTCAGCCGGAACAGTTGGACTCGGCTCAATTGAGAAGCTGTCAAAAACCTTCCAGCTTTTCACGCTTGGATCAAAGTGATAGGCAGGCTGCGGGTATGCTTTGGAAGTCTGAGAATGGTCATTTTTGTCGACTGTCAAGACTTCGTCTTGAGGGAGTGTAACGCTGACCAGATCTTTGGATTTGATATCGATGCATTTCCAGATCTTCATCCGTCGAAGACCGTCCGCGGCATCGGGAGTGGCATCGCGCACCATAATGGCGAGCTGCGACCCCTCCCAGGATATGGGCGCCAGCAAGCGGGCCTTGTGAAGCAGAAATTGGTGCGTGCTAGAGTCTGCATCTTCTGTCTGACCAACAGTCAAGTGAGGAGTATAGCTACTCTGCGACTGCCAGCCTAGTGCAGATCGTACTTTGCTCACCAGCCCGTGTAAGTCGGACGCTGTGGTGGCGTCCGGCTTCAGGTACAGTGTGTTGCCCTTGTCGCGGACAAAGGCATCTGCGTCTGTGATGGAAACCTGAGATGGTACAAGACTGGATAGATCAAGCTGCAGGAGAATATCGGCAGCGTTTGCGACAACCTCGGGGTGCACAAATGGATAGACTAGGTTGATGTGTGGCGGCCACTTGCCGTACGCCTTGTCGTTGAGACTACGCAGCCGGTTGATGGCAGGCCAAAGTCTTTGCGGAGGGATGATGCATAGAGCAGTATCGTGCGACGGTGCACTGAATTTTGGTGTTGAATTTGAGACAATTGTTGACTCCATGATGAATTGACAAATGGCGCGGTGATGTAGTGATGGGTGCAAGAGATAAAGTCGGTGGGAGTGGGGGAAATGCAGCAATGCTCGCTAAGTGTGGTTCAAGGCTCGCTAGAAGTGCAATAGAACAGTACCACGAGAAAAAAACTATATGCTATAATGTTTTGAGAAAGGAGGCACGAGGGGCGTTGGTTTTGGATATTTATTTAAATGCAGAGGCGCGAGGTAGTCTGCCTAATAATAGGCATAATATGGCGGGTACAGATCTGAGGCGGTGCTGGCCCAGTCGAACGAGATGGGAGTGAGTCACGCCTTGAAGCGCTAGCAGCATAGAGTCAACATCTCAAGGATATTGGTTAAATAAACGGCCATCGATGTTAAACGAGGTTTTCAATTGACTCATCGGATATTTGACACGGGTCAAGTGGTTGGGGTTGCAGCCCAGAAAGTCAGCCTTGGTCTGTCACTGGGCACGCGGATATTGCTATGGGTAGTTGTTCAAATGTTGGTATTTTGGCGCCTTTCAATTCATTGATACATCTGTACATTCATTCCTTCAAATACGAAGCAAGACAAAAGAAAGCGAAGAGAAGAAAACACTTCTTCAAAAAAAGGGTGGAAATGCCCCCAAAAGGAAAAAACACCAGTTGCCATGCTAGTCACACAAAACATCACCCCTACGCGTTGAACTCGGGACCCCAGTCGACGGGGGCCATGTTGCTGCCCTTGCCCTCCATGACGGCCTCGAGCTTGTCCTCGACCGTGACCCAGCCCTGGCGCTTCTGGGCAATGGCGTGGCCGATGGGCCCGCGCCACTCGCGCCACCACGTCTCCTCGGTCTGGACGGCGCAGGTGCGGCCGGGCTCGCCGGTGCGGGACGAGGCAAAGGGCCAGACGGACTTGACGACCTCGTACTTGTTCTTGCCGGCAAAGAGGGACGTGACGGAGGTGAAGAACTGGTTGACCTTGTCCGGGTTCTGGACGGTAATCTTGCTGTGCGTGACGACAAAGGTGACGTCGACGTTGCCCTTGTACTTGAGCGCGGCGAGCAGGCTGCGCAGCTGGCCGTCGATCCAGCCGACGTCGAGGTTGGCGACGACGCGCTCGAGCGTAAACGTCTTGATGCCGGCGGGATCCTCGACGAAGCGGCGGCACCACTCGTCGAGGCCGCCCTCGCCGACCTCGGGCAGCACGTCCGGGCGCGCGCCGCCGCGGTACGCGACCTCGTCGTGGCCGACGCAGCGGATGTAGTCCATGCGGGCGCGGCCGTCCTCGGGCACCAGCAGCGCCATGAGGTTGAGCTTGACCTCAAAGTCGACCTTGCGGCCGCGCGCGCCCTTGACGACAATGTAGGGCTTGGGCGGCACCGAGGCCTGCGTGCGGACGAGGGTGACGAGCGCGGCCGCGTTGCTCGACAGGTACTCGGCCTTGGACGTCAGCGTCGTCATGTCCGACGACAGCTTGAACAGCGGCGGCGAGTAGATGCGGTAGTCGACCTTGGGCAGCCCCGGGTACCGCGGGAAGCCCTTGGCCGCCGTCGTGCCGTTGTGCGGGTAGCTGTCGTCGGCGCTGGGCTGGCCGGGCGCCGACGACGACGACGGGTCGGACGGGCCCGAGTAGGGCGGTGGCGTGCCGCCGCGCGACGGCGACGGCTCTTGGTGGTGGTGGTGACGGAGGTCGATGTGACTGCGCTGTACCCGCGGCGTCTGCGCCTGCGCCGGCGGCGAGGGCGACTGCGACTGCGAGGTGGACTGGGATCGTTGGCGTTGCTGCTGTGGTGGTGACTGCGGGAGCTGGAGTCGTGCGGCGCCCTCGGCTTCGGCACGGGCAGCCTGTGCGCGGGCAAGCTGCACCTTTTCCATGCTGCGGGATCGGTGCTGTGTAGAAGGAGCGCAGAAAATATCAAGTGAAGAGCTGCTTCTATCGTCAGGGGTCGTAATATAGTCGTCAATTGTAGGAGAGAGGAGGGAAGAAGAAGAAACGTCGATAACCCGTGTTTGATCGTCTGAGAGCCAGCAGTGCCTCTTTTTTTTCTGCCCGCTGCCTGGTTACAGTGGGCTCCAGAACACCCTTGTAGCGCCGATATCCCCTGTAATACGTTCGCTATAATAGTGGCGCAGGCTGACCCGCCGCCCACGGCCAACCGCCCGAGCTATCTTTTTTCTTTGGCGTCAGCACATGCTCCATATCGTCTTCAGCTTTCTGGCACAAGCTTTGTCTCTAGTCCAGGGCTGGCGCAAGCTATTCGCGACATAAAGTCTAAATGGGGTTAGCTGACCCAGATGGAACATGGCCGGGTCGACCTCGTAAGGCGGCCGGCCCAGCGAAGCCGTTTTTCCTAAACATGTCCCGAGCGGCGACTCCGGCACTCGCAGGCATCAATCAGAACAGGCAGCGAGAGAAAAAAAAAGGAAAAAAAGAGAAAAAAGGGTCAACATTCAGCTCGAATCACGGAATTCATGTTTGACATATTGCAATCGATTTTGTTCCATTCTTCACGGCCTGGTCTCCCTTGGCCGCGTCATCCTCCAACGCCGTGGCTGGGACCCTTCCTTGTCTGCCGGCGTGGTGGAGGCCACCTCACCCTGCAGCCGATATGTAATATTCGCGGCCACATTAGATTATTATGCCTTGTGAGACACAGCCTGACAGGATATAAACTCTTATTGCCGAAACTGTTTACTTTAACCCCAATTCTGTCTACGTCATCTCCTTTCATTGCCAACCCTCTCCCTCATTTGCCGTCCGTCTTTGGCTTTCGCAGCATCAAACAGCTTTCAAACTTGCTCGGACCGCCCCATTGGCTGAAGTCCGTCACCATGACTTCGACCGTCTCGTACCCAAACTTTTCGTACAGAGGCCGGCCCTCGTCCGTGGACTCGAGATACGACTCGAGGCCGTGCTCGTCGGCCACGTCGGCAAAGTGCTGCAGCAGCATGGACGCCGCGCCGCGTCTCTGGTGCGCCGGGTCCGTGTGAAGAAGCTTCAAGTCTACATAATTAGTTCTCAGACCCAACTCAATCGCCATAGTTTTGCGCTACCCCCATCACGTACAGAAATGAGGCTTGCTGCCCATCCGCGCAAACCACTTGCTCGTCATGGTGCCAAACAAGAGCTCGCACGCCTCCGGGTTCGACCCGGGTCCCCAGACTCTCTTGGTCGGCGGCGGCGGCGGCGACGACGCCCAGAGATACCCCATGGAAAAGCAAACCATGCCGTGCTCGCCCTGCGCGATCCGGTCCTCGTCCACCGCCTGGATCCACAGGCACGACCCCGGATCCGCGCGGAGGTTCTTCAGCATGGCCTCCTCGCGGGCCGCGTCCGACGCGCTGGCCGCGGCACCGCCGGGATGGATAATGTGACTGATGGGGTTGCGGCCGTACGCCACCTTTTCAATCGCCACGGACCGGGCGACGTCTTGCTCGCCCGCAGGCATCACTTTGAGACCTCCCATGGTTAGTTGGTAGGTTGCGGGTTCGACTTCTAGAGGCAACGTCGAAGGGTCAACTTTGTAAAGAGTAAAATGATTCTTTTTTTTTCGGAGCCTACAAGCAACAAAAGAACAAGACGCCAGCCACTGATAGAACGCCCGTCCATGACTCCGCCAAGCTTCTCCAGGTTTCCATTTGTCGGCGTGCTTGATACGGCTAGCCGGTGGCGCCGCTATTATTGGCCGCTCGCACAACTAATCTTCGACCAACTGCACCTGCCACGTAGAATTGATGATGCACGCAATGCTACCTAATAATGCCGGCTGCCATCTTCTGACTACTTGTCAGTGTAGGGGGTACATCGCGTCGATGCTACCTATTCCATCATCATAAGTACAGCCGAGGCCCTGTTTCTTACTGACTATAACTCTTTACCTGTATTTTGCTCGGCTTGTTAAATTCGCAGCTGGACCTGTGGTGCATCGCTGCAGCCCATGCTCAGCCGTGTAGCGCGCGCCAACGTCACTCCATGCACGCGCAGATGCGACCAACAGCTACCGGTATGCGGCAATTGCCAGAGAGTCCGTCATCGCGGACTTGGACAGGACTTCGACGCACCGCTGTATACAAAGGTATCCATTAGAATCATCTGTCGTTATGCAGCTTCGATTTTGATTACGCTCATCACTATGAGTATGTCTTGGGGAGACAATAATAGGCGCAGCCCAGAGGACATGTCAAAAAATGGAAATCTGATAGCGTCGGGCTGTAAGTCATGATATCGTCTTTTACTTGATAGGAAATATATATTCTAGATGTGCATCACTGCATGTATACTCAACGGGCGAATTCACAGCATCCATCTAAACATCACTCAAAGTGGTCGCCGTCCGGCATCTCGTCCTCCGTCGTGTTGGACCAGATGCTCATCACCGCCTTCCCGTCGTCGTCGATCCACGCGCGGTACAGGCCGCCGCAGTTGTAGGCCATCAGGATCTCGCTGCGCGTCGCGACCACGGCGCCTTCCGCGTCGCGCGTCACCACGCCCTCGATGCCAATCATGCCCCCCTCGCCCTCGCCCGTGACGCCCCAGCGGTCCCCCGCGCTCCGCTGCAGCTCGCCGCCGGGCCCGGCGACGCCGCGCAGCGCCGCAGCGCCCGGCTCGGGCTTCCACCGGGCCATGGCGGCGACGGTGCGCACCGCATTCACGCGCAGGAATGAGTCGCCGTTGCCGGTGCCCGACGCACCGAGGGAGCGCGTCGTCGTCAGCGCGCTGCTACTGCTGCGGGAAGCGACGGGCGTGTACATGAAGGGCGTCGGCAGGCAGTCGGCGAGGAAGCCCCGTAGAGAGCCGGTCAGCTCAATGGGCGAGCTCGCCGTCGTCACGGAGCGCACCAGCTTGTCCCACGACGACGCCGTCGCGCCGCCGCTCGTCGGGTCGCCTTCCTCCGTCCACTCCTCGGCCCAGAAGCCCGCGCCGGGCACGGGCGTGTCGCCGACACGGCCCGTCAGCTTGTTGGTCATGCCGCCGGTGCTGGTGGCCGCGCAGATGACGCCGTGCTCGTCCATGGCGACGGCGCCGCACGTGCCCTGCGGGAGGTACTCGTCTGCCGCCCAGGTGCCAAACGATTTCCCCTGCTTCTCCTTCTCCAGAGCGCGAACATGCTCGTCCCAGCGCTGCTGGGTGAAGTAGTAGTCCGGCTCGACCATGGCGCAGCCGTAGTGGCGCGCGAGCTGCTCGGCGACCTCGCCGTAGAGCTGCGTGTGGCCCTGCGCCGAGGGGGCGTCCAGGACGCGGGTGGAGGGCTCCAGCTCGTCCTGGCCGCCGGCGAGGTCCTGCTCGCCGTGCTCCAGCATCCGGCGCGCGAGGAGCACGGGGTTGCGCACGTGGCGCAGGCCCATGACGCCCACGCCGCGCTTCTTGAAGCCCCGCGAGACCATGACGGAGGCTTCCAGCTGGTTGATGCCGTCGCGCGTGAAGACGGCCCCGTGGCCGCTGTTGAAGAGCGGGTCGTTTTCGAGCTGCACCACGGCGTGCGTGGCCACTTCCAGCGCCGAGGGGCGTCGCGGGCCCGACATGGATAGGGAGCCGTTGCTGTCCTTGGCGTCACTGATTGTGGTGGTCATGTACGCATGAGTGGTTGTGACCTGCATCGCGCTGCAGTTAGCCCCCCCCTGATGGTACTGTGGTCATCTCAGACGGTGGCGATGGAATTGCAACGTACAATCCTGAGAAGCGCCGTTCTGTACTGTTCATACTTTTCAACGGGGAAGCCGTGACGGACAATGTTACCCGCGCCGCCGTGGATGACGAGTCGCGGCGTGACGGTCCCGCCTACGCTCTGCTTTTCGGAATTCATGTCGTCTATTGATTACCAGTATCTTCTACCGCAGCACAAGGGAAAGAAGTGTGGTGCGTGATGCTCCTCCGTTGGCACACCCAAGAAGGTGAGGTCGAAGTGAACAGGTCGGGGATGCTCCGGTTCCGGTACCCTGAGATTATGTAAAGCGGCAACCAGCGCCGGTGAGTGATACCAAGATGCCAGGCGCGGGTCCACACAAAGGCTGGGGTTGCGGAGGCCTGGTGACTGGGAAAACATGCCCGCAAAGAAGACGAATGCAACTACAATATTGGTCAATATATTCAATGTGAAGATTCGTGCTGCATATGTCCCTGGAATGAAGCAAGAGGTGAGCCATCACCAAGTATTGTACTATAGTCATCCCCCTGTGTTCAGAAAATGATGCGCCTCATCCGCCTCCTAGGGCTTTCCCAAAAAACCGAGCATGACGCCGTATAGTCAAAAAAAAAAAAAAGGGAATCGCCTCTCCATTTCCAAACAAATAATTAGTTTTAAATTAAAGACTCCCTTTAAAACGCCTGTCTTTTGGCCGTGGCCGGCCGGATATCAATGTGCCCAAATTTGCCGCGCTAGTAAAACTCCAATGTCCGCCGAGTGATAAAAACTGAAAGATGTGAAATGGTAGAGGAGCCGAGATGTGCCTTTATGCCAGACCAGCAGCCACCTTGATGGCGTTATTGATGTCCTTGATACGGACACCTGGGTGGTTGCCCATACAGACAGACCTGGACGCTAGTTCTACTTGACTGTTAGCATCGCCCGCCTTGCAACCGTGCTCGCTCGTGTAGACTTGCCTTCAACCAAGACCCCCACGCTAATTGTCAGTTTCGGCTTTTGCCATGCCGTTGCACCCCATGCATTTTCCATGCCTGGTGTATACATGTACGGCAGCATGCCTGTAGCGCCATGGGGCTGCATTTGCATTTGCATTTGCTGAACCATGGCGTGGTTAGCATGGTTACCGTGGTTGGCAGCCATGCTAAATGACATTGAAACAGGAAGCTGCGCATTGTTGTTTTCGTATCCAGAAGACTGGGATGATAATGATCCGTGGGCGGTCAACACTGGAGGTACACTGTCGGCAAGCTCATTGACATCCACTTCCGCATCAACAAATTCCATCTGCTGCGGAATGATGATTCCAAGTTGGCGTAGATATAGCTCAATCTCGTCGGCATTCAGAAACTCTTTCTCGAACCCAAAAGTCAATCGGATGCGCTGCTCCATTTTCTCCTCAAATGGCCCTTTTCGTGGATTAGCCTGGTCTTGAAATGGCATGATTAGGTTGGCCAATTGCTGCGATAGGCGTCGCGCAATCGATTCGCGAGATTCAAAGAGTAGAGAAAAACCAAAGACGGCAGCGTATCGTTCGGGCGGCGGGTTCGGTATTGACGCCAAATATAGACCGCGCTCCGTTGTCCTTCTCTGTAATCGACGGCCAAAGCTGAGCTCATGATATGCCAGAGAGCTCGTCAAAGGCAGCGTCACAAACGGTGAGTTGATGGATGCAAAGGCAGCGAGATTGGGCGCGACATCCGAAGCGGTGTAGAGCGGGAACGAGGCATTGTCGGGCGTGGCCTGCGCGACAATCTCATATGAAGCCATGGAATCCGCCACCGTCGCCTGCCCCGGCGATAGTATCTGCTGCTGAGCGAGTGCGGTTGTATCAGGGTGGGACTTTGGGGGGC
The DNA here is from genome assembly GCA_001455915.2 of Samsoniella hepiali. Classification (NCBI taxonomy): domain Eukaryota; kingdom Fungi; phylum Ascomycota; class Sordariomycetes; order Hypocreales; family Cordycipitaceae; genus Samsoniella; species Samsoniella hepiali. The sequence continues at coordinate 1,381,833 of LNDK02000066.1, read as the reverse complement.
TATGGTTGCCGGCTGATGAACCGGAGCTCGCCTCTACTGGGCCTTGGAGGCCGTAGGCAACTGTTGTGCGTTCGTCTTCTGGAGAAATGTAGCCAGTCTCCCCGGTATTCATACCGCTGAGTCGAAGAAAGTTATCTGTGGCAGCCCTGAATCGGGCGGCGACCTCTGATGAAGCATCCAGCAGGCCCTCCGAAATAACGAGATCATGGAAGCGGTGGAACTCGCGGCTCATGTCGGCATTGTTCTTTTCCAGCTCCTTGACCTTGTCCTCCAAACTGGTAATGGCATTGTCTTTTCTATGGCGATAGGCCCTTTGCGCGAGGCGAATTTGTGTCCTCCGTCGCTAGCCCGAGTTAGATGCGCGTGCACCACAGCGCGGATGTTTGGATCCAGTACTTACGTCGGCAGCAGTCTCGTCTTTCGTGTCCAATCGCGGACGTCCACGCGCGCGCTTCTGCTTCTGCTCTTCTGTTTCTCCAGCGATTTTGTCCTCGCTCGGCGACGGCTTTCGCTTGCCGGTCACCGGCTCGGGGGGGCCCATGACGGATTCCCCATCAAACGATGGCCCAAATGCATTGCCTATAGGCGCTTCCATGGCTGGCAATTCCGTCTTCATAACGGCGATGACAATACTCTAGAGCTTCGCGGCAGAGATGCTGAGGTGATGGACACGGCGAAAAGGGCCTTGTCGTGGCCGCTGGTTGTCGACAACTGCTGTCCACGGCTGAGTCCGTGGTTCAATGGTGGAGCCCTAGGTTTTTATCACCGTCGGGAGCCCCGATAACTGCCAGAAGGCGTAGTGATTGCGCTGTTCGACTGCGGCAAGGGCTTGTCGAGATTGCCCACGACAGGGCGAATTGATTTCTTGGCCTCGCTGGGCCAGAGTAGATTTTGAAGTGTCACTCGCAGTCCTGGCGAGAATGCCGTCCGCCACGGAGGGGGGGAGGCGCTCAAAGTGCATCCCAGAATCACGGGGTGGAGTCGATGAATCCACTTGAGTGCACGTCTTTAATTGGAAGTCTCTCCCCACATTGGTACCTGGCACCTCCCTACCTCATTGCCTCAGTACCTAAGGTATGTGCCCGCTTGGACGCTAAACCCAGCCGAGACACCTCGGACGGACGGCAGCTGCCATTAATTACATCGAGATCGAGCCTGTGTTACACTGTTCGCCAGATGCTGGGCTGGGCTATGATTCGCAGACTGGCTGGACGGAAGACGCCTTAAACAGACTGGCAAGTTCCGCACGTACTAGACCTTGACCTGTCGGTTATTTCATACAAGGATGGACGGTGGTGATAGAGGTCGATCACCAGTGCAGCCATGGCGCCGGCAATATACAGGCACTGGGGAGGTTGTCATGGGTATGTTCATTGTGTCAGGCAAATGGCGATGATACCAATCCATCAGACGGGGAGAAAATCACCATGGTGGCAAGTAGAGCAGCGGCTAGCCGAACCAAGGTTCTGCGCCCACATAAGCGCGGCGCCCCAGACTTCCATTTTGAAGGAATCTTGGTCCGTGTGAAATAGATACAAAGGGGGATTATGTACTTAATACAGGAGATTTCGACAACCTCGGGATATATGCTACTTGTTATACAACGCTTCTTCGCGTCACTTGCGCCTTTTCCGCCCATGACCGCAGCATGCCGTTCCTCGATCTGACTACGGCAGTCCAAGCCCGTGACGAAAAGATGTCGTGGCCGTCCATCTCAATCGCTCTCCCTTTGATCTCAGGAGGACTCAAGCTGTTGAATCCGTGACCCGAGACATTGGCCGATGGCGTATAGTGTCCTTGTTCTTTGGTCGTTGGTTCAAGCGACTTAGTCTTGCCAGCTTCTTCATCAGCCAGCGCTTGCTCTGCGTCCACTATGCGCTGCAGAGCCTCGCCTCGCGCGAGCCAATCTTGCCAAGTCACCTCAATCTTCCACTCCACCCATAGACGAGAAAGATGCAGGCTCCACTGATAAGATTCTTCCACATCGCCCGATGTCTCTTCGCGTGGCAGACCCTCTTTGCGCAGCTGCTGCGCAACTATGCGGTCCCATTGATCCTCTGACTCGGCCTCTGGCATACGCTCGTCTTGTATCTCGGCGATTTTGAAAATCTTGGATTGAAAGATTTTGTTTTTACGTCCCACCATTCGGGACATCTCGTGAGGCTGCAGAGACGACGTGCGAAGAAAAGGCTGCCCTTCGGCAGTGGTCGCCATCATGGGCACACGTCGAGGTCCGGCTAGGGAATTGAGCGGTCGAGGATATGTATTGGAAGAATACTTTGGTATTTCGCCAGGTTTGTATTCTTTTATCAGGAGAGGCTCCTTTGTTGTGGAGACTTGTGTAGAAAGAGGTGCTGCAGACTGCTGCTTTGGGATATCCCTCCCAGAGGAGAGGTAGCGCACGATTTGTTGATGCTCGGCCGAGTTGACAAGTTGGCATTTATTGAGGAATGATAAAAACTATGTTCCTCGTTAGAAAGGCGATCAGAGACGAATACTTTGAGTGTTGGGTCGCACTTTGTAGCCAGCTGTCAGTGCAGCAAAAACGAGCCTGGGGCTGATATCTTTTGAATTCTTTTCGAATCGGCGGCGCAGTATCGATTGTATAGGCTTAGAGCCGGAAGAAACCACACCGATTTGGTCTGGCAGAGTAACCTTGTTCGCCGTCTTGGCCAATGCCCGATACAAAGCGACGACAGCTCCGCGATGTCGGGAGTCGCGTGCTGGGATGAAGGGCGTCCGAGTCATGCTTGCGTCTGGCTATAACACCGGATTTGCGGATTGAGATGATTTATGCATGTATGCGGCTTTCCAACCGGCCAGCGGTCAGGTCGTGTCCCGAATGTGGTTGTCGGTCGAGGTTGTCAGCTTTGATGTCGGGTCGCGCCTGTTTGGAGTTTGAAGATTGCTGCACGGCTCCCCACTTTATCGCAGATGATTTCAAGATCCACAGTGTCTAACAGCATGCTGCTGCCAAACCTTCATACATGCAGGAATGACTCAATTCTTTAGAGCCATTGTAATATTCAGTTCTATATGTCCTTTCAAAAGGGTCGAGTTATATGCCATTGGCTTTTTGCCCTCCTCTTTTCTTTATTTGATCACAACGAAGGCGGCATTTACAAATAAGAGACTCTGCCCCATGGTGGCGCCATAGTAGCGGCTCTTGTGGGTGAAAAGCGGCGGCGAATAGGATGGAAAAAAAAAAGAACGCCTTGGTCGCCGAGCCACATAATAAGAAATCTTTAACGTATTACCCACGATATGCTTAACGGCCAACGGGGAGTGGCGACTAGCTTTAGCAAGCTGTATACCCACTGTGTCGGATGGCCCGGAATCGCGCCTCTGTTTCAAGAGAACTCCGTCGCCAACAGCGGAGATTGATAGCGACAGTCGCACTCCGACCCCCGACGCTCCACGGAGCAAATTCGGTGCCGGGGATTGTGCAGTGGCCGACGCGGGCACGAAGGTGTCTTCAGTATCCGAGCTCTGCGTCCAAAGTTCAAAATGTGGCTGCAATGGGGATCTGCAGCCCTGTACGCGTAGCGTAAAGCAAATGCACCCTTTCCGCGGATGCAGTAAGGCCTAAGTTGGGTGGCCATCCAGCGCCTCTTTAGATAGCGGCGGTATGGACAGGTTTCTGGGATTATTGACTGGTCACGGGGCTGCATGTATAATGACAGCTCAAGTCCACAAACACCCGAGTCGCGTCTCAAGGCATTTGCAGTTTATCATGGCTCAACATCAAGAATCGGCTAATTAGCAGGGGCTACTACCACAAAGAGCGGGCAGTACGATGCCTAGTTAGCCAGGAACCGATGTGATGATGCAGTTTGCCCCAAAGTTCAGCAGATAATAGACGACCTGTATTATTGCGACTACGTTCCAGGAGAAACAAGATGCGACGTTGGCGGGATTGGCCAGGTATGAAGGGCGGAAAGCGAATACGCGGACGGGTGTGTCAGGGCGGGCTAAAATAGTCCTGTAGCAACCTCACGAATACGACAGGCCCAGACTCGTGATTCTAGTCATAGTCATAAACTGCACACGTCTCGTACAATGTCATGCCAGGAAGCAAATGGTGGGACTACCAAGGCTCGCAAAAGGAAAACGAGAATTGAATAATGAAAATTTGATTATAATTTAGTCTATGCCAGGAGCAGCGAATGGTTTTTTGCTAGGTGGATTCCGTCGAAGAGTAATCAGTAAGGTACGGAGTACCTATTCGAGAACCAGTCAGCTCTAGCCAAAGTTTCGTCTCCGTAAAAACAAGGCTTGTTAGGGCTTCTGTCTTGGTCAGCCAGCAGTTATCAGCTGTCAGTAGGGGCTTCCACGCAAGGCGCGGCGAATCGGACAACGGTGCCAAAATGTCCGCTGGGTGAGTGCCGGGGTATTTACTTGCTTGTGGCCACAGTAAATGGCGTGGTGGAGAGGCAGCTTGTGTACATACCCTCGCGGGCAAAACCCACTCATGCCACTCAACTGCCAGGCTCACCCTTTCTCACGCGCCACCGTATCCGATCGGGCGCGGCTCTGCCGGAAAGGCAACAGGGATGCCTTCTCCTCTCACTGGCCAGGGAGGGGAACGGTAAAGGACCAGGAGGGGCCTTTGGGTGGTCAGTGGTCACTGGGTCCCCTTCAGCGCTAGACTCCGCTGTAAAGCCCCCTTCCGACAGCCTGACGGCCCAGCAGAAGCTGTCTTGTCAGTCATCCATAGTCCGCCTTGGCCGGCCTTATAACTAGTGAGCAGGTATGAATAACTACCTACTAACGCCCAGTTCCTGACCATCCCTTCTGTTGCTCTGACATTGCGACAGGCTTCGTTCCTGCATGCCTACCCTTCGACCGGCGCCAGCGTCCATTCTACTCTCAACACCACCGTGACTTCCGCTTGATCCGATACGGCACACCATCGTTGGCCAGTGTTCGAGATTGACCCATCCAGCCAAGTCCCCGCTGCCTTGGCGACCTTGACTTGCATCGGAACTGGAACAAACCCAAAAAAACTCTACTTCTGCCTTTATTATCGCCGCCCCGTTGTGTTTCCTTGTCTCGTTTCCTTCTATTCATCTATTCATCAGTCCATCAGTCCATCAGTCTGCCGGGCAGGCGGGCTTTGCTGCTCTGCTACTTTTCCACCCGCAAACAAGTCGCTTGATCCCGATTACGAGTCCGGCTGAAGCGCCATCCCGCACGATCCCGCCAAGACAATTGTCTTACCCCTACGCAATTGTTTGCACTATCCGTACCCTTTAGGCATTCACCTAGAACAACGCCATCACTACTCGAATACAACCTGAACATCGGACCTAACTACGCGTTTTTGCAAATAAGCACCATCCTTTTTCACTCCCTGCAACACCACATCACATCGTCTTACAAGAGAGAACGCTTAGTACAGCCTTCGCCCGGCCAACCACATCACCTCCCGGCTATTACCGGTGTTGAATGCTACAAGCATCATCTTTCTCTTTGCCATCTAGGTGCCCGTATGAATTGTCGTCATTCGGAGCAGCCTGTCAGTACCCTGCAAATAAGGCCTAGGCTCCCATGTTCTTGCATTCTGGCGCCGGCCTCCATGGCCACGAATATACTACACCACGCCGATCTTCCGAACTAGTACACAGGAAACAAATCCTTTTGCGATCCAGCATGCGCCAGCCACTTACAAAGGAGACGCGCAGGTTCTCCACGCCCTTTGCCGACATACAGCCTCGCGATGGCCAGCAACAAAACATGCCAACAGTGAACACTCGCCCAACTTCGCTCCCGATACAACCTAGATCCGTTTCCGAGAGTGCAAGACACCGAGATCACTCTGTTCGATTTCGGGATGAACTGCATGTGACTCATTTTTCCACCCCTGTACACAGCGAAGATGAGGAATCCATTGCCGAATCACAATTGACGGTCGACAGCGACGTCTCGAGCAGACGCCGGCGCAAGCAACGCCTTCCACGAAAATCGACAACCTTTGCGCTTGCCCATCCTGCTCCCGGCCTTCGCACAAAACAGCGCCGGCTTGTCCAATTTCGGCCCAAGGTGCTCCTCCAGCTCCAAGAATTGGGCGAGAAGCGCGCTGTTCCAGCATTCGACATTGTCCCATCCAGTCAGATTGCAGGCAGCTTCATCATCCCTGTCCTGGCCAAACGATTTCCGAGAATGTTTCGAGCCAAGCCCAATCTTGGTCAAAACGATTTGCTACTGATGCGCAGCGAAAACTACAACATCTCGACACCAGCTGTGCCGGGCAATGATAACAACGAATCAATTGGCGAACGAGACGTCCTGGCAGTTGTGTCTGTAAATCGCCATGAGGGCACAGATCATGCAGAACTGACATTTCGCGACGGCTCTACGTGGTTTATTGAGGCTATCGCGAATGGATCATACGAGATGAAACGGGTTGATGGTTCCGCTTCCCCTAGGAAAGGACGATGGGTCCGGCGCCTGACGCCTTCGCGGACGAATAGTATGGAGTCTGGCATCGCTGCGCCGGCGCAACCCATGCAGGACAAGTGGACGTTCAGCATCTTGGACCCAGCTGCGCGACGACATCCCATTATGGGTGTTCTCACATCGACGTCGCTAGAGATATACGACAACTACAACACAATGTCCCCTTCGAGCAGCCGTTATCCACCTACCAAGTCCTTTGGGTGTGGGATTGGTGTGCCACTGGAGGAGCCGCAAAGCCATACTGTTTCTGCCGTCGCGGAGGAGCGAAAGACTGTGACAGTGACTGAAGACAATAAAATGCTGATGATGGTCTCGGCGACGTGGATCAGCCTTCGACAAGCCGGCTGGCCAGCAACGGCAAACCCGAAAATGGCTCGTTCGATTTCACAGTGCTGCAGTTCGCAGATCGATCATCCGAGAGCATCACTGTCTGATTCACGAGAGAGCTCGGGCGAGTTCAAGCCTCAAGATGGCGTGAGTCACCAGCGCAGGAAATCGACGGGTTTCACGCCACATCCTCAGCCACCAGTTCGAACACTCTCCGCCGCCAGTCATTTTATGAGAAGGCAGCAAGAACAGCGCCAGCAAGAATTCTCCCAAGCTGGCTCGATTGACGGGCGAAATACGCCTGACAGCGTCGACAAGCCTACACCTCGCAAAGGAACAATGACGAAACTGACCTCGTGGCTGCGCAATTGTTTCGGTGGGGAAAGAAGCGCACCGAAGCGCAAGACATGACATATAGCAAACAACACAATTAGCAACAAGACACACATGTACACTACAGCATAGCATCAAGCATTTAGATACCCGCCGCCGGTGTGGTGTGGCCTGTATTATCTACAATAGAAGGGGGTGATGGGGGAAAGGTAAATAAAGAGAAGTTGAAAGATTCATAAGCATGTTCGGAATAGGTGTGCTGTGATTAGAAGAAATGTTTGAAGCCTTGACAGTGATGCCGTTTCACGCGGAGGTACTGGTGATACTGGTACCTTATGCTTCAGCATGGTGTACAGTGGGGTCTGTCGCTGAGGTGGCCCGTGGCAGCCTGGGGTACATGATGCATGGAGAAGGCGCCCGTTCCCTTTCCAGCTGAAAGGACGGCGCCTGGGCCGTGGTGGCTGAGACGGAAGAATAATTGGCTCTTTGTCATTGGCGTGCTGAGGCCATGCATTTCGAACGAAGCAGCTGACGGACAGCGAGAGAGACCGGTGAGAAGTTGAGCGGTGCGGAGCTGGGTAACCTTGTTGGCTCCCCCGATGTTGACTGGCTGGGGTGCTGCTGCAGGCGCGCGGTTAGAGGTACACGATGAGGGCAATCTTCTGCAGGGGAGAACCCTAGTGACCAACTTGTTTCGACAGCACTTCAGCAAGGTTGTGGCGATGCTGGTGATATTGTGAACAGCACAGCCTGGACAGGTCACAGGTTGACACGAATAAATATAGTGGGTACCTACCTGCCTACCTTGGCGCAGGGTGACAGGCTACAGGCATGTTTACAGGCATCGTGGAACTGTGGCAAGGTGCAGGTGGTCCACTGATTCAGCGCTCTGTCCCTCTCCCCCATCACCCCCCCAAAATCCGCATCCCCCATCCGGCTGGCGCTGGCGCTGGCTTCTCTAGCTCCTCCCCCAGTCGAAGCTCAAAGTTGGTCTGTCTGGTCCGTTCCATCAAGCTTGCTCTCGACTTGGACCACAAAGCGAGCACGGGAGCGCCTCCTTGTCGTCGTCGCCGGAAATTCTGCAAACAACAGCATCTATATCGATCGGTCTGTCGCAGCCCGTCTTCATCCGAGGGCTACCCTTCTCCCCTGAGAGACGATCCGCCCGACGATTCGCACACCGGCCGGACACACCACACACCACATCCTTTGCGTCTCGTTAGGCACCGAGTCGCCGCCGTCATCACAGCTCCCACACACCATCTTCGCGCAGTTTCGGACACTGTGCCGTTACGCATCCCTCGCCGCCTAACCATCATCCGACTGCCGACCGTCCCGATCACCCCTCAATGGGACTATACATTTCGACTTTATCTTTTTGCAACCAGTTCTAGAATTGCATCAAGCAAACAGCCCTTGGTGACCAGTCCCCGTGCACCCACCAGGATACTCGACACAAGCAGCAAACAGTGCTGTTGGCAGCCGCCGCCAACTCTATATTTCCATCAATACCCAGCAACCACATACCGCGGCCCCCGGATCTCTGACACTATCCCATAACCTTACATCATCTATTCGCCGCGCGCGCCTTCCATCCGTCATGGATGAGAACCCAGGCCCTCACCACGAGAGTACGCTCGGCGCGCTCTCTGCCTCGTCGGCCTCGCAGCTTTTTGCCAATTTTGCGTCGTACGAGCCCATTTCGCGAGCAACCACCCCCGGCATCCCTTGCTCCAAGTCGGACGAGGATGACAAGAAGCGATATCGGCCGCGCACATTTGCCTACTTCAATCAGCTACCCTTCCTCGTCGAGGAGGAGGAGCAGCGCGATGTCGCACTGCAGGACATCCTCAAGCAGCTCTACATTGCCATCCGCGCCGAGGACTTTTCGCCTGGCGCCCTGCACTGGACTAGGGAGCTCCAAGGATGGCTCAATCTCAAGTTTGAGATGACACGCGAGTTGCGGGCAAAGCTTGCCAAGCTCTATTACTCGCTTGCGCTGGCGCCAGGCCTGGATGCTACAGCGTCCGACCGTTTTCTGCGCATGGTTGTTACACTTACAAGGTAAGGCACTGCATGGAACACGTGCATCGGCATACAGAAGGGCATTGTCTTGCTAACACCTTTTCCCTCGGCAGAAAAAATCACTACCTGAAGCCCGGCGAAGACTTGACACTCGACTGGAGACCGCTCTGGGAAGAAGCCAAGGCCTGGGTGCTGCCCGCCGAGGTGCCCGCCCACCAAAACAGCCGCCGAAGATCATCAAAGCAGCTTCTGAAGCTTTGTACCCATGTCCACACATATTTTGATCCAAATGAGCGCCCGCAGATGTTGGAAGAGTTCCTACCGTTTTTCAGCGTGCACGAGTTGCCCAACGCTTTCATCGTCACTGGACTGCTCAACACGCTACTGCCTAGCCATCCTGCGCCCCCGTCTGCCGTCAATGCGCAGCCTGATGCTTTCTTTCCCACTCTCTTCCATCTGTGGTCCATCATGAACCGATCAAAAGTGGTAGACATATTCTTCATCGACATGTTCTCAAGGCTCGCGCGAGACCATCTGCATTGCGCCCATGTGCCCTTTGGCGAACATGGTATCTTTACCAAGGCGCAATCCGATCTCATCTTCACAACCATACTGCGACTGACACAAATTCCCGTCGGCCAGTCCAATTCGCCCTATTCGCCCTTTGACTTTCTGTCTGGGGCTGGCGTGTACCTGGAGAAGGACAAGAAAAAGTATCCCATTGCATATATGATGGCTCGTTGGATTGTCAGTTCCCTTTCGCCGGCTTGCCTCGGCGAAAAGGACTCCGTCATGTCTACGCTGGAGGGCTTGATGGAGTCAATTGACACATTCTTTCACCCGTCTAACCAAGGCACATGGACATCTCTTCTTGGCCAATTGACGCTCTTCTTGACAGACGCCTTTGTTTCGCGTTGGAATAGAGAACAGAGTGGCGAGCTCGATATTCCAGAGGATCGCAAAATCAACAAGGAGTTAAAAAAGCGATTCGTTGAATCGCTCAAGGAGGTCACGTTCATGGGTCTTTTTTCCAAGAGCAGCCGCGTATCCCACTGCTACTATAATGCGCTGGAAGGGCTGGCTTACCTGGAGCCCGATCTTGTTCTTCCTGGTGCATTGCAGAGGTTTTACCCCAGTCTCCAAGGCTTGGTCGAAGTGCACCGAACGACTTCGAGTCTGAATAGCTTACAAATGATTGCGAATGTCATGTCCAAGCTGAAAGGCTACCGATGCCACATTACTGCTCTCCTAGCACTGTCTCTTCCCGGCATTGATGCCAATGACCTGAGCAAGACGCAGTATACACTCAACTTCATCCAAAGCGTTGCATACAGTATTCCCTTTGCTTCGATGATCAAAGAAGACAGCCCTGTTCACGATACAAGCTTGGCCATGCAGTGGGTCCAGGCTGAAATGGATCGCATGGAACGGGATGGTCAGAACGTCGTTATTGACTACAACGCGGAACTGACAGACGAAGACGAGGCAAATATTCTACGATCGTCGACTGCAGGCTTTGGCGAATTCGTCATGACTCTGCTCGGTAAAGTCTTCACCCTGCTTGAGAATCTGCCTGATGCCAACCAGGTGCGTGGGGGAACTCCGGAAGACAATGTAATCAATGCTCTTCCAGCTGCACTTGCACCCTTGTTTGCATCACTGTCACCAGACCTGTTTGATATGGCTGTTGAAAAGCTTGCCTCTTTTGTCTCGTCTCATGTGGTTCATCAGGCACGAGATGCTATGGCCTGGATTCTCAACGCACTCTGCAAGGTGAACCCGGAAAAGACGCTCAAGATTTTCGTTCCCATGCTTGTTGTCAACATTCGCAACGAGATTGACCAGAATCACGCTGCATCTGATAGAACATCGGGCACCGATTACCTGCCGCGTGACAGAGCCCTGGTGTGGCACATCACCATGCTAGCCATGGTGGTGGTGCACGTCGGACGCGAGGTTCTGAGCCACAAGGATGAACTTCTCGGAATTGCTGGATACATGCAAGAAAAGTGCCGCGGCTTGCCAACCATTCTAGTATCCAACTACATGCATCATCTGCTTCTAAACCTGACCCACACCTATCCCATCGACCACGCCTTGTACGAGCCAGACGTTATTAAGAGAGGTTTGGATATCAGTGACTGGGGCAAGACCACAGCACCTTCCGATCTCACTATCAAGTGGCACCAGCCATCGCCGCCTGAAATTGAATTTGCCGTTGAGCTATTTGCGGCCCAGACCAACTCCATTTCCCAACAACTGGCTCTACTCCTCAGCGACAACCCCCCTGTCAGCCGTAAAGGCAAGAATAAAGAGTGGTCTGACGAAGTCTCACGACTGATGCAGCAGATCCGTCTGGTGACGTCAGGCATGTCTGTTATGTTCGACCCAAAGCGTGCATCTGGAAATGTAGACACAGAGATGGGAGAAGACCCTGTTGTCGACGCTGACGAAGACGAGATGATGGTTGATGATGATGATCCCCTCGCCGAGGTTGCTGATGATGAGGAGTTGAGACCTCAGTTCCGCTACCGTGCAGGGTACCCGCTCAAGCGAGATGATCCGGCATATGAGCACATCCACGTGCTTCGCGAGGAACTTGGCCAGCTATTGACAAAGGCACATGCTTTCTTGGTTGAGCACCAAGAGGACGATGTTAACTGCTTCACCGCACTGTGCTCCGCGTACCGGACATGGATCACAGATGTCGGTATTGAACGCTCCGCACACCCCCTCGAGCGTCACTTGCGACTTTACAAGGCAGACATTGCAGCCTTCAAGGTAAAGGGCCTCCGAAAGGTTTATCCTCGCCCCCTTCTTATCAAGAGAGCCGAAGCCTACTTGCTTCTTCGCATGAAGCACAATGCTTCGTCGAGACAAAAGAGCGAACTGGACAAGCAGCTTCTACTTGATCTGACCCAGTCCTGCCTCTCTTCCTACGCTGATGTGCGCCGCGTCGCACAGAGCGCTCAAGACTCGTCGCTCAAGGCCCTCGTGGGCGGCAAGCCAATTGTAATTCCGCCCCTTCTCCAGGGGCTCAAGAAGGCTCTTCAGGAAAACGACCACGATCGAATCAAGGGCGGCATGTACTCGCTGCTCTTTACATCTCTGCTTAAAACATTGCTGAAAGACTGGAGATTTGCGCCAGAGGCAATGAGACTATACATCGAAACTGCGGGCATCGACAAGCCGTCCATTCAGAGTTTAGGCTCTACTGCGCTCTATACACTAATTGAATTCGGCAAGCCATTCGAGCGGGCCGTTATCGTGAACAACGAGGTCGTTGAAACTATCCGTCCCAAGGAAGATACGACACCCGCGATTGATTCGCGACACCAGTTCATTCTTCAACGACGTAAGAAAGTTGAAGAATCAAAGGCAGTCCTGGGTCTTGAACTCACAAGAAAAGCCAAAGACGCACACTGGAAAGTCGCAACCAGATGTGCCATCTTTGCAGCCAACTTGTGCCTTCGCTTCGACACAATTGCACCAGCTGAATTCATTGCGTTGGTAGCAAACGGCACAATCGACCCTCATCCAGGACTCAGAGGCTACTATCTGAATGCATTTACGTCCATCTTCACCGCTGTCGATATGCGAGCCGTTTACGAGCATGACTACCGCAACTACTTGCTTGAAAAAGAGAGTAAAGATCGCAACAAGATTACTGTCGAGGTGAAGAAGGGTGACGCTGAGTACACCAGAAAATTCCTTGATGCATTCAAGGATCCGAATAATGCAGAGTACATGGTGGATTCGGATCATCCTGGCTGGCTTGTATGGGGCAAATCTTTCTCTGCCTTCCGAGCTAGACCTATGCCATTCGATTCGTACGATGACGTGGAGCGTGCTGTGCGTTCTCAGATTGGCAAGATTCTGAACAAGGACTGGTTCCGCCAGTGTTTTGACTACTTGAAACAAGAGCCACGAGACAGTTCGGCAGACAGGTTCCGCATGAGCAATGTCTACTTGCTGATGCACGTCTTTGACTTGATGCACTACGAGTCTACGGCCGTCACCTTGGATGAGATCAAAGAGCTATTGGCTGACGTGTACGGCGACGGCAGCGATAAACACCAGCATCGTGCGACTTCAGAAATCATCGGGGCATTGCTTGCAGGGTCCAGCGATGACCCGCCAGCCATTCGCAGCCGAGTGTGGGAGTTTGCTGCGCCGAAGATTTTGGAAATATTCGCCGATGGGCTCACTCCTGACAACCTGACGTACTGGATGACTTGTCTGCACTTTATTCTAGACTCAAAGGACCCCCGCCGATCTCATGAGCTGGTGGATGCGCTGCGTGGCTTCCGTCTAGACATGGGCTCCAATGCCGCGTTCAAGGAATCCGCCAAAATTCAGCTCGTTGAGTTTGCGATTGCTGATGGTGGGTGGCACTTCCGTGATACACAGCCCCTTCTGGACAACTTCTTGGCACACCTGGACCACCCTTACAAAGCAGTACGTGAGTCTATGGGTCGTGTCATTTCGATCATTTACAGGGCGAGATATCATGAATCGTTTGAGAGTGTGAGCAAGCTCCTGGAAGAAAACAAGACCGACTCGTCGATCGGTATCCGACCTTACAAGCCCGATGAAGAGTTTAGTGCCGTGATCAAGGACGTCTTTTCACGGCTGGAAAAGTGGAGGCACGAGCGCACGCCAGGACAGCAAACGCAGTCTTCATATACGGCAGGCAGCAAGACAGTGCTTATGTGGCTGGACTGCGCCCTGTCATCACACGACTGCACTCAATTAGTGCCCTTCTTTTCAACGCCGTTTATGGACGAATTGCTACACATGATGGATGTAAAGGAGGATCCTGAGCTCATGCGAACCGCGTATCACGTGTACCGTCATTTGCCCAACATTCCGTTCCGGGATGGTGAGGATGCAGACTTTATCAAGGGCCTTGTTCGCATAGGGCGCAATGCGTCTAGCTGGCACCAGCGCCTGCGAGCTCTTGTCAACATGCAGGTGGTCTACTTCCGACGCATCTTTTTGACGGAGAAGAGCTTGAGGGATCTTTTGTTTACCACAGTATCAGATATGCTCAGCGACTCGCAGCTGGAAGTGCGAGGCTGCGCAGCTTCTACACTAGCAGGCATGATTCGCTGCTCTCCTCGACGCGTCCGGGACCCAATGATTGAACATCTCCAGAGCAGGTTTGAAAAAGAGTTGGCGCAGAACCCGATGCCGAAACGGGGACCCAAAGTAGCTGGAACAGACACGCCAGTGGATGTGCAGAAGCAGATTACTCGGCGACATGCGGCGGTGCTGGGACTGGGGGCACTGATTGAAGCGTTCCCGTATGCGACACCGCCACCGAAGTGGATGCCGGAAATTTTGGCTACGTTGGCGCGTCGTGCTGCGGGCGACCCTGGCGTGGTAGGTATTGCCGCAAAGGGAATACTGAGCGAGTTCAAAAAGACTCGACAAGACAGCTGGAGTGTGGACCAGAAGGTATGTGATGCGTGCCCCAAGGAGTTGTGCGGGATGATTTACTAATATGATGATGACAGTACTTTACACCGGAGCAACTGGAAGACTTGGAGGGTGTCTTGTGGAAGAGCTACTTTGCTTGAACAAAATGTGCCAAAAAGGCGCAAAGAGCATTGGGTAATGGCGACGATTGCGTTCTGTATGAGTAACTGCGAGTGTGGCACACTGCACATACGATAGAGACTACGTAGTGATGAATGAAATAATGCATTTTAGTTTTACGGAATCATGTCGGAAAACATGCTGGACAAGGAACCTAGCGGAGGGATGTAGGCTGCAGGATGACAGTGTGACTTGTGACAACGCACACAGACGGAGGAAGGAGTAGTTGGTTGGGCGGTGGATGCAAGCCACAGGGAATATTGAGGAAGTGGAAATACTACAGAGGCAGTGCTGGGGAGATGAGATCTGTGCTTCTTCGGGCCATGATGGTATCAAAGTTGCAAACGACGTGATAGGCGCGCTGCGGTGAGCGCCAACGAGCTGTGTCACACAAACGAGGCTACAAGGGGATACGATACCTGCCTTGTCCGTACGTTAGGTAGTCGGTTGATTGGTGGGCAAGGCTGTGGTGCACAGCCCCGAAAGGCAGTTTTTGGGTCAACATGGCGGAGGGGAACTAGACGCTGGGGTTTCGACGGGAGAGTCGGGCGGGAGTATGCTAGACTAAATATGGAAGGAGAAGAATTCGGGAAAAGCATGACGATGCAGAAGTGAAAATTAGACGTTGGAATATGTTCATTTTGAATAGATGTAGTTGAAGTGGTGATGATTGGGCCATGTGAGTGAGCGATAGGCCCCTAAAGCGGAATAGCTCCAGGCGCCCCGGCAATGGACCAAAAGCGGCGATGGCTCTGTCCTTCGACCCCGCCAGGTTGTATGGCGCGAACATTACGAGGGTGGACTATCCGTAAATGATGATGGATTTGTGCCGGCGTGTGGGCCTGGCCATGGCTTATGGCTTGCAAAACATGGCACGAACATGGCGTGTATGGGTGCTTCCCGGGCGCCCGGCTACTGGTAGGTAGCTGAAGCCAGGCTGTTGCCAAGCGTCCGGCGAGGGCTGCCGCTTTTCTCTGCCGCTTTTCTTCGCTCCGGCCGCCCCAGAGCCCCAGAGCCCCAGAGCCCCAGAGACGAATGCAGCCTGCGACTTTGCCTTGTGCTAATAAAGTCAACCAACTCCAAGCTCCAGAGCTCCTGCCACCCCAGCCCGTCGCGTGCCACTGCCACACTCAACACCAGACCACCAGACTCGGCCATCGCTCGCTCTGACTCTACAGGGCTGACACGTTGTCGCAGCCTTCACCTAGCTGTGTTTTTACATTCCACCTCTTTTTTCTTCTTTTTTTTTCCACATACGCCCTCTCGCATTTTGTCGGCGGCCTAGACTAGCCCAAAGAGCACCTGGAAGGGCAGCAAACGGCCCATGCGACGTTGGTCACGATACTCGCTCATCCGGGCCTCCTACCACCTCCGCACCGAATTGGACCGCTTCCTGGATGGCTCAGCGTCCTTAAAAGAGTCATTGCCGTATTAATTGACGCTCTGTGTGTCCTTTTTTCCCCGACGGGATATGATGCAACGAGCTGCTGCACCGACCACTCCACCTACATGACAGCATCGGTAGCACCAAGCGCCTCGTCCAGGCGCCCTCATCCAAGCAGCTCCTACCTTGCCTATATATAAGCCGCACCGAGCCTGCAGCCCTCTGTCCCTCCCTCTGAGCGGCGCAGGGCAATGACATGAAGCGCTCGCAAACACATAATGGCAAGACAGGCCACGCAGTGCTCAAGACCAACATGACTTCCGATACCACCACCTTGCAGCAACAGCTGCTCGAGGACTCGGCCTATGATGCCGAGGCCGCGCAGGCGATACTCAACGCAACGCACACAACGCCCGCCACTAACCCTTCCCATGCGCCTCTCAAGAGGCAACGGTCGGCTCGGTCGGCGGCCGCTGCCGCTGCCACTGCCGGCCAAAGCCAAAACAGCACGGCCGCAGATGTCGATGCATACTTCCGAGACCGTACCGAGCTGTCCGTGGCGGAAGCCTCCATTGCCTTTGATCACCGTTGTCGCCAGCGTGCCACGCCGCTGGAGCAGGCCGTCGATCACATTCTTCACAGACTGCGCCGCCTCGACCAGGAGCGGATATACGACGCCGCCGAAGCGCGGCAGGGCCACGGCGGGCAAATGCACCGGCGCTTCGCCGGTGACCACTTCCTCGGCAACCGCGACCTGATTGACCAGACCCGGCTCTTTGACGTGGCGCGCCACATGCCCAAAGGCGGCCACTTGCACATTCACTTCAACGCGTGCCTGCCGCCAGATGTGCTGCTGGACATCGCCGAGGGCATGGAACGCATGTTTATCACGAGCAATCTGCCGCTGGTGGCTGACAATGGCCATGAAAACTATACAAAATGCGAGATTCAGTTTTCGCTGCTGAGCATGGATCGGGAGGATGATGCGCCGGGCAACTTGTTTAGCTCGCAGTACAAAGAGCGGCAGACGATGAAGCTGGCGGCGTTTCTGCAGCAGTTTCCGGCCCAGTACCCAGGCGTGGACGCGAAAAAGTGGCTAGCAGCTAAGCTTGTCTTTTCAGAGGATGAAGCGCACGGAGCGCTGCAGACGGCAGCAGGGTAAGTCATGTTGTTCTTGCACAAAAAGGTTTGCACAGCACTGATGTAGTTATATCAACAGCGCCTGGGAAAAGTTCAACGGGCGTACACGAATGATGAAGGGCCTCTTCAACTATGAGACAGCCTACAGAAAGTACACGCGGCTCTGCCTCGAGGACTTTTTGAGCGATAATATTCAATACGCCGAGATACGGCCCAACTTTATGAGGAGCAACCAGCTCTACCACGACGACGGAACAGGGCCCATTGACAACGAGGGCATCATGAACATCATTATAGACGAGGTCACCACGTTTCAGCAGGAGATGGCGGCTCAGAGCCGGTACTTTGGCGGCCTCAAGGTCATTTACTGTACACCGCGCTCGCTGGACTCTGCGGGCGTCAAGGCCGCGCTGGACGAGTGTCTTAAGTTCAAGCAGCAGTGGCCGGCATGGATAGCAGGTATATATATCACTGTGTCCCCCCGTCATGTACGCACTGCTAACCCTCCCCGCAGGCTTTGATCTCGTCGGCGAAGAGGCGAAAGGACGGCCGCTGCGCGATTTCGTCCCCGAGTTTCTCGCGTTCCAGGCGCAGTGCCGCCGGGACGGCGTCGAGATCCCGTTTCTCTTTCACTGTGGCGAGACGCTCGACCTGGGCGCGCCCACCGACGGCAACCTGCTCGACGCCCTGCTCCTCAACTCCCGGCGCATCGGGCACGGCTTCGCCCTCCCCAAGCATCCGCTCGTCCTGCAGCGCCTTCGCGCGCAGAGCGTCTGCGTGGAGCTGTGCCCCATCTCCAACGAGATCCTCGGCTTGACCCCGCGCGTCAATGGACATGCAATGTACTCGCTGCTGGCGAACAACGTGCACTGTGCCGTGAGCTCGGACAACGGTACCTTGTTCAGGTACGAGTCTATCCCTTTTTACTGAATTTTGGGCAAAGTTTCAAATGCTAATAGAATTGCCAAAAAACAGATCCTCTCTATCGCATGACTTTTATCAGGTGCTCATCGGCAAAGCCGACATGGGCCTCTATGGCTGGAAGCAGATGGTGCTCTGGAGCATAGAGCATGCCTGCCTCAACGACAACGAACGCGGCGCGGTCCTGCAACAGTGGGAGCGCATGTGGGATGAGTTCCTACAGTGGGTTGTGGAAAAGTATGGCTCTGAGAAGTAGCCTTTAGTCGTGTCATCTACTCTTTTTCCTGTGTTTGGGAGGGCTTCAGCGTTTGCTTTTTTACTAGACATTTCTGGGCTGGGGAGGGGGCTCAGGGCGGCGTATATGATGATGATGGCCTATGATGGGATTTAAGTCCATTTTTTGAAGATTTATTTCTCCTTCTTTTTCGCTCTTGAAATTCTACTGTACTTTTTTTTGTCTCGCTAATCGTGCGTATATGCTCGAGCAGAATGCCGTGCAGGATCTAACAAAGTAGAAATGCAAAACTGGTCAACTTTTTTTCCCCCATATTCTGTATAAATATAAAAATGAAAAAACGTATGCGGCCATCGCTGATGTATTTCATGTTATCTTAAGCCGTATCAGAAGAACAGACGGAATACAACGTCTAAACGAAGAATTAAAAAAAGAAAACACCTAAAAGGAAAAAAACACCAATTCTTTTTCGTCCCCGTGAACGCCTTTATACATCAGCCAAAAAAAAGAAAGAAACCGGTTACAATGAGGGACTACAAGGAAAAGATTGTTCCATCATCCCACGCACTAATCAAAGTATACGGCCTTTTTCTCGGTAATGTCAATGGCGCCGCCGCGGAAGCTGCCCTTTTTCATCTTGTTCTTGGCCTTGGTGAAGCCCTTGCCCTTTGTGACGATGAGGTCCTCGTGCGCGCGCTGCGAGTAGTCCATGGGCACCCACTCGTTGGAGGCGAAGCGCGCCTCGACCTTGATGTCCTTGCTGATGCGGGAAAAGGGCTCGTTGGGCTTGCGCTTGGTGGTGGTCGGCACGGGGGGCAGCGGCGGCTCGGCGGGCGAAGCGCGGTCGAGCGTCACGGAGGAGTCGGACGAGTCCTTTTTGGGGGGCGGCGCCTTGCTCTTCTTGGGCTTGGGCTTGGGCTTTGCGTCCGAGTCGGAGCTGGACGAGTCAGAGTCCGAGTCGGACGAGGAGGAGTCGCTGTCCGGGAGGGCGACGGCGGCGGCCTTTTCGACTTCAGAGTCGGACGAGTCGCTGTCGCTGTCCGAGTCGCTGTCCGAGTCACTGTCCGAGTCGGACGAGGAGGAATCGCTGTCGCTGTCGCTGTCAGAGGAGTCGACGTCCATCTGGTCGGCGGGAGAATCCTCTTTGGCGGCCGTCTTGGTCTTTTGCTTCTTGGCCGCAGGCTTCTTCTTGTCGTCCTCATCGTCGTCAGAGCTATCGCTCGAATCCGAGTCCGAGTCTGAGTCAGACGAGTCGTCGCTGTCGCTCTCCTCTGCCTTGCGCTTCAGCGACTTGGTCCCCTCTTCCTTCTTCACCTGCGCCGCCTCCTCGTCGGAGCTGCTGTCGTCGTCATCGTCGTCGTCGTCGGAGCTGTCACTGCTTTCCGAGCTGTCCGAGCTATCCTCCTCGTCATCTGAGTCGTCGCTCTTGGCCGCAGCCGCCTGCCACGAAGCAAAGACGTCGACGAGGGAAGGCGCGGCGGCGGCGGCGTCCTTGTCCTTGGCGGCCAGCCCCTGGGCCTTGCGCTGCTCGCGGAACGACTTGTGCGTGGCGGAAAAGGCGTTGTCCTTGAGGAACTTTTCCACAATGTCCATCAGCAGAGCCGGGACCGCGGGGGCGGCCGCACCGCTGCCGCTGCGGCTCTTCTTTCCCATCTTTTTGGTGGAGCGGTCTGGAGTAGTAGTCGGTATGGGATTGGCGGTGGCCGGTATCGTGGTGTTGTTGTTGGAGAAGAGCCAAGCTGGTGGCGCCGACATATGGGGGGCAGTACGGCAGGCAGAAGAACGGACTGTGATTTAGCGAGCAGCAATCGTCAATCGCTCAAAACAAGAAGATCGGGAGCAAAAAAAAGGCAAAGACGCCGAAGTGATTTAAAAGTCCCACGTCCCAACTAGGAAAGAAAAAAAGATGGCTTGTGGCAGAAAAAAATTCTGTGCACCGCCAATTGGAGGTGGGGCACAGGGTCTCTTATCGGCTTTATCGTGGAGCGACAGAGCTAGCGGCTACGGGAAGGAGCCCGGAGGACAAAGGGAATTCCAGTGCGCCAGTCCGCTACACCGGGCGCTAGGCTTTCCAATTACAGGGCTTTACAGCGGACTGCCTCGTCTCTACAGCGCTGTAGGTAGCCTCCTGCCGACCCTTCTGAGACAGGCTGCGGCGCCCTGACCTTGTAGCGCTGCTGGGCGACGCTCGCGCTGGCAGCAACGCGCTGCTCCACTGTCGTCCTCATGGGCAAACGGCCTGGGGCTGTTTTCTCATCTTCACAGCTGTTGATGCACATGTAAACCATCGACAGTTTCATCTGTTCCTTTTTTTTTTACTGGCATCTGTCTTATCATCGAGCACTAGCTCCAAACCCGGCCTCCTTGGTGTCCGTTGCTGATTCATCCAGGGGTTGCTCTCATTTCCAGCTTTCTCTACCCCCTTCAGCTAGTTACCTCGGGCGCCAATCTCCGCTCGTCAAGATGAACGCGACCAAGCGCAAGTTCAACGCGCTGCTCCAGGGTCTCAACAGCCCCCGGCCCGCTGCCTCTGACCAGACGCCCAGGAAGACAGCCGACATTGCGGCCGGAACCGCGCCGGCCTCCTCGCCACTGTCCTCGTCGACGACGCAAAAGAAGCGCCGCATGGGTGCTGCCACTGACGCCGCCGCGGCGGCGTCGTCGTTGTCGCTGTCGTCCATCTCGTCGCTGCGCAGGCCGCTGCAGACACCTCCGCCCACCGCGAAGCCCCCCGAGGTCGCCGCCAGGTACTGCCCCAGCGACAGGGAGCAGCTGCTGCGCCGGCTGGCCTCGTTTCAGGAAATCACAAACTGGACGCCCAAGCCGGATCGTGTGAGCGAGGTCGAGTGGGCGAAGCGCGGCTGGGTCTGCCACGGCAAGGAGCGCGTGCGCTGCGCGTTATGCCACAAGGAGCTGGTAGTCAAGCTCAATCGCAAAGAGCAAGACGGAAAGGAGGTTTCTGTATTAGTGGCGTCGGAAATCGGTACGTTGCACATGAATCGTCATGGTACCCCGTTGTGTATGGCTAACATGGCGCATAGAGGAAGCGCTTGTGGAAAAGTATGCAGACCTCATCATTTCTTCACATCAGCAAGACTGTCTCTGGAAAAGACGAGGGTGCGATGGTATGTTCTCATATACGGCTTATGAACCCTACCTCTCTCATATTAACCCTTTTTAGACTCACTGCTGCGGATATCCTTTTCCAATGCCGGCAGTACACTTGAGAGCCTACGGCAGCGCTATGATGAACTCTGCTCTCGCCAGTCTTTTCTCCCTTATGAATTCAACCTCCGCCTTCCCGATGATCTGGTCCTTGACACAGTTCTCGACCAGCTCCCAGACAACTTCTTCACGCAACCCCCTCCCCCCGCCGCTGCGGGTGCTAGTGCTGGACAGTCTCCTAACCGCGCCGCGCTGGCCCTAGCCCTCACTGGATGGCAAGGACTTTCAAACGTGCGCATCGGCGCTGTTCCGAACAGTGCATCATGCCACACTTGCCAACGGCGTCTTGGTCTGTGGATGTTCAAGAGCAAGGAGGTTGATGAAAACGACCAAGTGCTTGTGCCAGCTGCCATGGACTATCTTGACCCCATACGCGAGCACCGCTTCTTCTGCCCGTGGAAGAGCCCCCAGGCCCAAAGAAGAATCGGCATGACGGGAGAAGACGTACAAACCACTGCATGGACCACACTCCTTCAGATGCTCAAGAATGAGTCTGATTTACGCCGTAGATACGAAGGACGTCCCATGAAATCCAGGCCTGCGGAGGCGCCTCCGGTGCCAGAAAATGATAATAAGAACCCCTCTACACCGCAAAAGGCGGCTCCAGTCTTGCTGGAACCCATGTCCAATGCGTCTGCCAAGACGATTGCACCTGAGCTTGACGATGCGGACCGCGATGCCAAAGATAAAGAGAGGTGGGCTCGTCTGCGCAAGGTCAAGAGCCTGTTTGATACGAAATCGGGCAGAAAAAACAAGAGACCGGGCACGCCGCAGTCAACCAAGGCAGCAACACCCCCGAAATAGCCGGGCTGTATTGTATATTGTACATAGATTATTTACTATTTCTGTCCCGTCTGTATATGAGACTCTGTTTGTACACTTTCGCTCCACCGATGACTTGTTTTACACTGTGTTTTATACATCCCTTGCTCCGTTCAGGACTTCCATATAATGTCGTCAAACGACACAATCTTGCCCGTGTACGAGATGTTTTCCGGCTGCTGCTCAACAGCATCGCCCTCCAGCTGGAACCCCGCCATGTCCAGCACCGCCGCCCGCACGCCTCCCATGCCCGCCCTGTTGCTCGCCTTGCCCATCTGGACCAGCCCCGCCGCCGTCACGAAGACGTCCGACGACCAGCCGGCGTCCTCCTTCCAGTCGCTGCCCGTGCCCTTTTGGATGCGCCGCAGCTCCCGGCGCACCTCGGCCGCCTTGTCCGCGCACTTGGCCGCCCAGTCGCCACCACCATCGCGGCTGCCCTTGCCGCGACGCACCGCCTTGTCCGCTTTGGTCACGACGACGACGGTGCGCACGTTGGCGTCGGCCAGCGCCTCGAGCAGCCAGCGGTCCTCGGGCATGACGCGCTTCTCCGCCGACAGCAGGACGACGGCGCCGCGCAGCGTCTTGCGCGCGCCGAGGTAGCGCACAATGGTATCGCCCCAGGTCGCCTGGCTGCGGTAGCCGTAGCCCGGCGTGTCCAGCACGACGAGGCTGTGTTTCGGCGGCGCCGTCGTGCCCTTGGGGAGGGACGTCCGCGGGACCTGCGCGGGCGGGCCGACGCCAAAGGCATTCATCAGCGTCGTGTGGCCGGGCCGGGGGCTGGTGCGCGCGATGCCGCGCCGGCCGACCAGGGCGTTGAGAAAGGTCGACTTGCCGACGTTGGAGGCGCCGAGGATGACCACCTCCGGCACGTGCTCGTTGAACGGGTGGTCGCGGAACTGCGCCGCTGAGTACAGGAACTGCGCGTTCTTCTGGAAGAAGTCGGCGGCCTGGCCAAGTTTGGCCTGGTCCTTGCTGGTGCTGCCGAGGTCAATGGCGGTGGTGAGCGTCGAGGGGGAGGATGATGCGTGTGAGATGATGCTGGTGTAGGTGGCGGGAGAGTCTAGCGAGACGCCGTCTGTAGGCGATTTGAGGATATTTTGCGGCCTCAGAGGGCTGCCCGGTTTGGATGTGTGTGGTATTTGGCTCTGAGATAGAAATCTGCGCGTGCTGGCTGTCGTTGTATGTGATGCCAGGGGCATCCGCCATAGAAGTGAAGCGGTACGTCGAGACATTGTCGGGGTGGAAGGAATGAGATTAATAAGTCGTAAATGGCATAGCTGTGATTCTGTACCAGTATTCTATGAGAATATTCTTACAAACATGGATTTTGATGAAAAAGCGGCCGTGGCAGTATGGGTTTGTGAGTGGATGGCTTGATGAAGCTGAGGTCAAACGTACCAAGCCGACATTAGGTAAGGATTTTTCACTCCAAGCACGCCCACCCTACACCACACTTCAACCAAACCGCTTGTTCAACTCTATTCATACAAACTTTCCTAGCATCAATCTCAGGCGCATTTTTCGATTCTTTCAAATAAGAGGTGGTATTTTTCTTCTGCTTCTATTTCTTTTCAGCGAGAGTACCCTTTTTTCTTTCCGTGCGCCAACCTGACAGGTCTCGACACGACGCTGTTTGCTCGCCTTGAGTAACCAGAACACAACAGCGGTCTTTACAAGTAACACAAAATATTTTGGGGCCAAGCAGGGTGACAGGATGGCTTTAATCACGGAGATGGATGCTCATGAGCAGCCGACGGAAGAGATGAGGGCAAAGTGGAAATCATGGGCTAGGATGGACGCAAAGGAAGTCAAAGACCACCCACGAATTGACGATCCGCGCAAAGCACCCGAAGAGAGCGGCTTCATCCAGGCGAGCAGCATCACTAAAGAACAAAGGCGAGAGGCATTCTCGCAGTTTGGTGAAGAATATGCCGACGAGGCTCAAGAAGATATCCCCGTACTATATCATCCTCTACTACCAGGTAAGACTCACTACCTGCTCATTAATCTATACAAGAGTCTAACAATACACTCCCAGGCCTTCTCATAGTACCATCCCTCGTGCCACCTGCCGTGCAGACAATCGCACTCCAAAGGATGCTGCACCGTGATCTCAGCAACCCCGAGCATCAGACCAACCTTCACCTCCACTACGACCTCCCCTACCCCGAGGGCGACGGCACCGTCGCCTCGCGGTCCCTCTTCGCCCACACGCCCGAGTCCCCCGTGCGCTTCACCCCCAAGGACCCGGCCGTGCACAAGCCCCTCTCTATCAAGCAAGTCCTGTCGCGGCGCCTGCACTGGGTCACCCTCGGCGGGCAGTACGACTGGACTAACCGCGTGTACCCGGAGCGCGGGCCGGCGCCGCCCGCCTTCCCCGCGGACATTGCGCGCTTCCTGCAGGCCCTGTTCCCCGCGACGGTCGCGCAGGCCGCCATTGTCAACCTCTACACGCCCGGCGACACCATGATGATGCACCGCGACGTCAGCGAGTTTACCGACAAGGGGCTCGTGAGCCTCAGCTTTGGCTGCGACGGACTGTTTATGATTGCGCCCAACGATCCACCAGCGGCGGCGGCGCAAGAGAACAAGGCGGCGGCAGCGGAAAAGGACTACCTGCTGCTGCGGCTGCGGTCGGGTGACGCCATGTACATGACGCAAGAGTCGCGGTTCGCGTGGCACGGCGTGCCCAAGATTGTACCCGGCACGTGCCCAGAGTATCTTGAGAGCTGGCCGGCGCGCGACGACGGGCAGTTTGGCGCGTGGGAGGGCTGGATGAAGAACAAGCGCATCAATCTCAATGTTCGACAGGTGCGAGACTAGACATGGGGCACCGTCCTCCGGATATATAAAACAGACATGTTGGGAATAAATCACAAGAGAAAATAAGCCATGATGATGATCTTGTACATCGTATCTATTAAATAACATATCGACTGAAAAACTAGAAAGAGAAATGACAAAAGCTCGCTCATGGAGGAACAGTCTAAATGAGTCCCATGGGAAAACGACGCCGCTGTATGCTTCTCTGGAAAACACTGCTTTCCCTTCAAAAAAAAAAAAAAGGTAAATGGAACATAAAACAACCCGCTTTACTTCTCTATCCAGTCTACGCAAACCCGAAACCCTGCGCATTCTCCAGGGCCATACCTAGACGCTCCCGCAGCACTTCCTTATCGCGGTACTCGGGTAGCAGGAGCGTGCCGTAGCACGTGTACGCCGTCGGCAAGTGGCCGCCCTCGCCCTCCTCACCGTTTTTCTGGATGATGAACTGGACGTTCTTGAGGCCGCTGACGGGCACGCGGTCCGAGGCCGTGACGAACTCGAGCAGCTTGCGCTTCATGCGGTCGTCGTAGCGCTTCACAATGGACCAAAAATCGCGAATCGTGGGGTGCGATGTGTCCCAGCCGACGTAGCGGGCATAGCGGCGCAGCTCCGAAATGTCAATCTCCTGCACGCCCTCCACGACCGACTGTAGGATGGACGGCGTCAGCAGTGTCAGGGACTTTTCGGGGAGACAGGCGACGAAGCCGCGGCGGAAGCAGTCAAACTGGTGGCGGACCGAGTAGTCGGTGAGATAGCAAATGTAGTCGGCGACATAGTCGTCGCGGTTCTCGTTGGTGACGTAGGGCGCTTCTGGGACATCTGCATCGTTGCTGATGGGAGAGCCTGGGTTTTCCTTGTGCTTGTCCTCAAGCATGTGTATCGTCAGATCTTTACCGACGCCCGGCACCGAGAATTCATAGGTTCGCGCAAAAATGTCCTCAATGAGACCATCCTTCTCATCCCACTCCAAGAGCGTGGTCAAGCCGCTTGTGAGCTCGGGCCAGCCGTCGGCAATGTGGTACAGTTGGTCAACCGGTTCTCCAAGCAGCTTTCGGTAAAACGCCTTGGGAAAATTGACGGGTAGTGTCAAGCCGTTGTACACAGCAAGGGACAGAAGCAAGCCCATGAGCTCAAACTTCCAGTCCTCGACGGCGGACTGGGGCCTAAACCATGCCATGTAATTCCTCTCGTCCACCGTAAAGGCCCCGTAAACAGGGTCCAGGCACTCCGCAACGGCAAGGCGAAAGAATTCTTGTTGCACGCCACCAGAATCAAAACCCTCTTCGCCAGCATCCTCACCGAGGTGAATCTTGAGAGGACGGAGCAGCTCTCGCTTTTGACGTCGCCAGAGCTGATCAAACGCGTCGCGAAGTACACTGGTTCGGCCAATATCTAGAACGAGGTACTTTGACGCGGCTATTTTGAGCATATCCTTCAAGACAACCTTGTGATGGGGGTTCGTTATGAGACTTCCAGGATCAACGATAGCGCTCATGCGACGCTTCAGAGAACTGGCCTCTTCGAATGTGCGACTCATGCATGCAAAGTTGATGGAGCGGAAATACGTGACCAGTGTCTCGGATCGGAAGAGATAGGAGTAGTCGAGCAGATTGCCCATGGTGCTCGTTGACTTCATCGCAATCCATCGTATCGGTACACGCATGGCATCAAGACGTTCAGAAAAGTATTCTACTCGAAATTGTATTTCTCCCAGCAAAAGAACATTTCTGTTCGTATCTGCTCACAGTCAGCAACCACCTCGTGCGAGTAGCTCGGTTAGAAGACTTACAAAGAGTGTCCATGAATAACAATGCGCCGTAAAAGGTACCATCCTTGTGGAAGTGAGCCTTACCATCCCACTCGTGCAACAAGACCGCCCGAGCCCAGTCAAGTAGGAGAGTCGGTACCCGTGTTTCATGCAAGAGACGCTCCTCCTGCGAGAATTCAAGTATGCGCTCCAACCCAGCATTTCGCAAATCAAGTTGTTCCAATAGTGAGCCTAGTGGCGCGTTGCCATGCTGATGGCGAATAGTAATGGAGAGGAAAAGCCGGCGAGCTAAACGCAAGGCTAGGCTGTTTGAGAAGACATCGTCGTAGGACAAGCAAAGGCCAGATGAGCGCCGATATGATGCACCAGAATTTCCCAGAGCGACGCCATGTGAGCGTATGCGAGAGAGGTCATACAGCGTCTTTGAGTCAGGGACAGACGGAACGAGTGCGACGAGGGCGTGAAGACATATTGACATGACACTCTCTGCTTGGTATGGCGAAAAGTGCCGTGATTTGCTCTTGTCTTTCCGATCGTCGGCCTCTGGAAAAGAAAACAAGCTAGCTGCCGACATCCAGAGGCTATGAAGGACAAGACTTGGCGATGCCCTCGTGAGACGAACCATGCAATACCACAAAGTGTGCGAGTCGAATAACCTTCCATTCTTAGTAAATGAAGAAACCAATGCCGCCGGGTCGCTGAGGACGCTGAAAAGGGCTTGTTCGTGAAAAGCTTTCCACTCATTCTTGCACACGGCATCTCTTCGCCGGGGTGTCCTTGCCCAATGCCCGTGCCTATCCTTTGGTTCCGGAAAGTTGTCGCTGATGTTTAATGTGCCATAGAAATGATTTTCAAACGTTTCATCGTCCATGTACACGTCGCAGATGAAGTCAACAATTTCAATATTCAGCTGCGACAGCGTTTGCGGTAACGGATACTCCATGGCCGTTGCGTCGTCGAGATCCTCGTCTTGAACTTCTCCAGCTGACTGCTGCTTTTGTCTATGTTCGTGATTGCTACCAGGACGCGTTGGTTTCAACAGTTCTTCCTTGGTACTTTCCTCACCGTCTGATGAAGTGACGGTTACTTCGTCTGCAACGGCTGGGGGGATAGGTACGTTTTCGAAAAAGGCTGGCTTGAATGATATAGTGGTCGGGGATTTTGTTCGTCGTGATAGCTTATCGGGATGGTATCCGTTCATGCGAGTGGATCGGTGAAGTGCAGTGTTGTCGGCCTCGGCTGTAACACAGACAGGTTCGATAGATTTGCGCCGCGTCGGTTCAACAGTCGGCTTGGAGCGGAAAGCTGGCTTCGAATTCCGCTTCGGAGTCGACTGCTCTTTTTTGCTGCGGGACTCTGCCACGCCATGCATATCGAGATTCGGCGAGGACTTGTGGGGAGAAGCTGAAGAGTCATGGCTGTCGTCGTGATCGCGTGCGTCTTGCCCGGTAGTTGACTGCAGTTCTGGCGAGGGGATGGGCGCTGGTTTCGGGGTTGGCTGTGACGAGGAATCAAGGTCGGATATCTTTTGAGACAGCGCGTCCAGTGAGTTTGGAGTCAGCCATTCAATCATCTTGAATGCGACAGTGCCGAATGCCGTTGCGGCGAAGGACCTGTAGTCTCGAGTGACGGGCCGCTCCGAAACGCAAATCTCCGTCGCGGACTGTGAAGTTTCGAGTTGTCGAGTGGAATCATCGGGGTTTTCTGCACCATGCGACTCTGGGGAACAGGCGTTCCTCGACTGCGGTTTGCTGGCCGCCCTCCTGACAGCATCTTGGGCGTCGCCGTCGGCCGATTTCTGGCTGGTAGATTTTGAAAGGGAGCATTTCGAGAAGACCAAGTTGTTGACTGCGGGAGTCGTCTCCTTGGATCGTCTCAGCGACGGGCATATGCCCCTTTCCGGATCGTCCTGACTGGCAAGATATATGGCCAAGGTTCTGGCGCTCGTGGGATTGTAACGTCGGATTGGTGATTTACCGACGAGGCGCTTCCGGCAGCTGAAGCATGTTGGCGTAACGCAGGCGGCGCTGCCACATCCATCGCGCAGCTGATGAATGTAGAGCTGAACGAGGAGCTGGAAGTCGTGGCGACGGCTGGCACGGTGGATTGCGTAGACTCGGCGAGGGTTTTCGATGTCGTGGACAAAGGAATTCAGTTGGGGTGGTGCATCAGACGGAAGCCTTACAAAGGGCGATTCCTGCCACAGGCCGGCGAACAAGTCATAGCGGTCGTCATCGTCGGAAAGGCCATCGTGACGGCGGTTCGAGTCGCCGGCTCTGCGCTGGGGCCGAAGTGCGTGGGCACTCATCGTGGTGATGACTAGCGGCTCATCGGAGAGTGTCGGCTAAGCCTGTATTGCTCAGCAGAGGTTGAAGAGGACGTAGGATGACGGAGGAACAAGCAGCGCTGTCGATGGGGGCCAGTATGATGGATGGTTGATTGAAGGTTGACGGGCGAGCCGATGGCGGGCTTTGATCATGGCGCGGCTAGTACAGTGCCCAGTTGGCAGTTGGCGCACCAGCAGGTCGGCGGAGTGGCTCAAACGGGGGCTCAGCGGATGTTGTTAGCGGGCTGACCGACTTGGGTGTACCGCGCGCAGTCGCATGTGCGGCCACAGTAGACACCTACTTGCCAACGCCACTACCATGATAATAAGTAATACAATAATATAGTTCATTACAGGCCGTGGCGCTGCCAAGACTAGTAATAATATAATAGCACATGGAGCAGCTTATGGCTGGTTGTATGCGAAAGTGTTCGCGCCACTCACACGCAACGCCGTTCTGAATGTAGCTTTTATGGAATGATATTTGCACGAAACTAGGCATAATTTGAGACGTAGCCATTAGCTCTGCGCGTATCGAAGAGCATTCCTGTACTGGCGTAAGAGTAAGACTGAGCCACAGTAAGGTGCGTAGACGTATTCAGCCAGTTGCTCATCTACAGGACATTGTGAAGATAAGCGACCAGGTTGTCGGCCGCACTGCGGAAGATTCTACCGGTATCACAACCAGATCATAAGCTGTTAAACACATCTCGGGGGTTCCGCCGATGTTTTTACCACGTATTTTGGTTTCGGGGCAAAGTTCTGCTGAAGCACTGTCGTCATAGGTACTTAACTAGTGGCTGCCAGTGGTTGGCAGGTCCCGGCCCCATACCTTAGGCCCTTCCCATCTAGGCAAGCGGTGACGGAGCAAAAGAAGTGACCCCGCCACCAAAAAAACCTATCGCCACAAGCAATACAGTATTAATAATTCTGCCCCGCAAAGACTCATCTTTTTCACCTGTTATAATTGGTGCCGGACGCACGGATTTGCTCATTTTGGCTTGCACCGCCCTCGTTCGTGATAGATCCAAGCCCTCTCTTACGAGTTTCTTTTTCGGCATCACAATATGGCGAGTGTTCAGCCTGCGGCGGGCGCCGGGGCTGCGCCGTCGTCTCACCCGTACACGTGCAATACTTGTCAGGTGGCGTACAGAAATATCGACCTCCAAAAAGCACACATGAAAAGTGACTGGCAGTGAGTTCAATTTTTGCACACTATACAAGCCGATGAAAGCATATCTCTGACCTCGGACAGCCGATACAACCTCAAGCGCCGTGTCGCTACACTACCCCCCATCTCCGCTGAGGTTTTCTCCGAAAAAGTTATCCAGGCCCGAGCCGCTACAACAGCCGAGACGGACAAAGCCTACTTCGAAAAGTCGTGCGAAGCCTGCAACAAGACATATTATAGCGAAAACGCCTACCAGAACCATATTCTCAGCCAAAAGCACAAGCAGAACGAGGCGGTTTCTGGACCCCGAAACGAGGAGGAGACCAAATCCGTGGTCAGCTCTACGTTTTCTCTGGGCGAATCTGTTCCCGCTGCCAAGAATGGTGTCGACTCTGACGCCGAGGACGAGTTCAACGAAGTGATCAAGGGCCTCCAGAAGGCCAAGCTGTCCCAGCAGCGCCCGTCACCCGTCAAGCGCCCAAGCAACCCTCGCCCGACCGCCGACGACGGCAGCGAGGACGCTGAGGATGCTGCGACTGAAACTGGAACCGCTAACGGCAGTAGCCAGGAGCCAGCATGGACCCTCAGCTCTTGCCTCTTCTGCAACTACGAGTCGCCCAGTGTGGCCCTCAATGCCCAGCATATGGAAAAGTTCCACGGCATGTTCATTCCCGAGAAGCCCTATCTGACAGACTTGGATGGCCTCCTGCAGCAGCTTCAGTCCAAGATTGGAGAAGGCCGCGCTTGTTTGTTCTGCGACAAGACCAAGACTTCAGTATACGCTGTACAGACCCATATGCGCGATACCGGCCACTGCAAGATTCCTTATAGCACTGAGGAGGAGCAGCTTGACATTGGCGACTTCTATGATTTCCGTGGGTCATACTCTGATCCTGAAGGGTCTGACAGTGATGATGATATGGCCGACGACGATGCTGGCGGTGCGCGTGTTTCCAAGGCCAAGGTCAACGGCGGTGGCGAGAAGAAAGCCGAGGACGTTGATGGTGATGGCTGGGAAACTGATAGCTCTGCATCTTCGCTGGATTCTGCAGACCTCACGGCCGTGCCGGCAGAGGGCCACTACCACCAATACGATAGACTCAGCAAGCATCCGCACCATGCTCACGATGACCCGCGGCCGAGACACCAGGCTGATGGGTGGCATTCGCGTGCGCACAAGCACACGCATGCTGTCTTTTACGACGACTATGAGCTTCATCTACCTTCTGGCAAGTCAGTTGGTCACCGCTCGCTCAATAAATATTTCCGCCAAAACCTCACCAACCACCCCACGACCGAGGAGCGCGCGGAGCGTCTGGCGATTGAGGGCTCCGAGCGTCCCGGCTCGGACGATGAGGGCGACGGCCGCTTGGTCCGCAGGGATCGTGGCCCGCGTGGCCGTGCAGTGGTCCCGAGAGGAGCTGCTGGCATGACGGGAGCTTCGGAGGACGCAAAGAAGGCTGTCCGAAAGGAAGAGGTGCGCGTGCGCAAGCTGGAGAACCACCAGACTAAGAAGCGTGATCTCGCCTACGGAGAGAGCAAAAACAACCAGAAGCACTACTACTACCGCTATGAATGTGGTGGTTAGACGATGCATGAAAGAGATGATCATAGACTGGGGAGGCGTTTTTTGTGTTGTGCTTTGCTTGATGAATAAAAATGATGTTTTCTGTTGCTTTCTCTCTTACACCTCAGTGCTCAACGATGCTACGCCGCGACTAACACGTGCAAATTAGTGAGGTTACAATGTGGCTGTTTATCATCTGATGGCGTAACTATATGATGCAAGTAAGGGCTGGGATTCCTGCTAGTTGCCGCAGCCGAATCGCAAAGATGGTAGGTGTCGTATATGGTGACGTGAAATCACGCTATGGCAGAAGGCGCGAACTGAGACGGCACAACGCCAAGTCGCAAGTCGTGGAAGAGCACACGCAGCAATCTTGAATAAATCACGTGCCCGGTGATCGCGCCAAGCATAACAATGCTGCAGTGAGACATTCTACCATGTGACGTGAGACAGCAGCAAGGATTTGCTGCAACGGCAAATGGGCAACCACGCCGGATGTCTACCGCATTCGGCCCGAGTAGAGGTTTGGATGAAGTGGATGAATGCACTGGGCACCAGGCTACGGTGCGAGGAAGGTGGCAAGCAAAATATGGGAACATGGCATGAATTGGGCGAACGCATGCCGCCGACGAAGCCGGAGTGGGGGGTCAGTCGTTTTGGACGGATATTGAAGCAACACTATGCATATCGGAAGTGACAAGGACCATGGGCCGCAGGCTATGGTAATTGGCAGTAAAAAGGAGAACAAGGCGGGGACGGCCGTGTGAAGGAGCGGCCTCTAGTTTGGCAAGTTTCCAGCAACATGATGCGGAGAACTGAAGAGACCAAAAGATGGACAATTGGAAAGCCAAGTCTGTCGGGAGAAGAGAAAAGGCCGTGCAAATGTTGGTTGGCCAGGCTAGCCCTCAAGGCAATGATGCCCCGATGAGTGATGGACGCTGTATTGCCGAACTAATATAACTTGCATGAGGCACACCAGTTGAAATGACGATCTTTTTTTTTTTTGCTTCTTCTTTCCACGTTGCCTGGCTTCCCATTCGGTCGAGCATGTGGAGAAGGCTTGCCCCTTGTTCTTCTCGTCTAGCCGGCTACTGTCTCTCCGCAGCCCGGTATGAACAAGAAGAAAGCAGATGAAAAGGCTGCTGCCTATTTGGATCAGATCGAGGAGTGGAGGCTTGGAGGCGCTTCGCACACTCAACGCAACCCCCGCATCGGGCAACAACGAACCAGGGCTAGTCGAGCAACGCTAGAGAAGACGCCGACCACCAATCGAATCCATCCCCAAGCTTTGCTCAGAAAGAGGCAATTTCAACGGACAATCACGGCCGGGCGCCTCCCCACAGAATGGAGGCGGGGGAAAAGGCACTAGAGCACTCGGACAGCGCAGACGCAGAGTGAGGGGTGGTGTTGCCGTCTCACGAGACCCATTGTGTCCTTTGTGCGCCGAGATGCGTTTTGGAGCTTTTTTCCTGCTCTTGGACACACGGAACTGGCAGGTCATTCGGTGACATCGCGCATTGAGTACCAAGCCCCTGCGTACTTTTGATTCCCTGTCGCTCTACCCCGCCGGCCCCCCCCGGACGATGCTCGAGTAGCGTTGTCGCAGTCTCTCCTGGGGCGCACTGCACCAGCATTCCTGCATGGTCTTGGTCGCGGTCATCTCGTACGCGCCAGTCTCGGATATTACACCGCGTTCTCGCCTCCCACCAATCGACGCCGCAATTAATACAATGTCGTTTGGGCATAAAAGTAAGGCTTCTCGCCGCCGCTGTGCACCTGCCCTCTTCCCCGTGAACCCACCCCCTCTGCCTGGCCCTTGCTCTGTCCTGTCTTTTTTCTTCTTCTCTTTCTTGTCAGCCCTCCCAAAGACAAGGACAGACGAAACCTATATACAGACATCCTCTTCCGTGACTTTGCCACTCTTTGGCCCCTGTCACGCTGTATTGCGTCCTCGACAGTATGAAGCTGACACACCATGTTCTAGTTGCGC
Source organism: Samsoniella hepiali (assembly GCA_001455915.2). Classification (NCBI taxonomy): domain Eukaryota; kingdom Fungi; phylum Ascomycota; class Sordariomycetes; order Hypocreales; family Cordycipitaceae; genus Samsoniella; species Samsoniella hepiali. The sequence goes on along the minus strand of LNDK02000066.1, from coordinate 1,347,713 downwards.
AGACGGTGCTGGGTTTGGCCTCGGCGAACAATGAACGTATGTTGCACACAGCCGGTCCCAATTGAGCATTATGCATGAGTATTATGCTGGGGTAGTATGCATGAGCGGAAGCTAACCACGGAAATCAACACAGTGCAGCCATGGACCTTTGCCCCTCTCCGTGTCGGTGACGTCAAGCCCGCTGGATGGCTCCTGGGCGAAATGCAAGCCATGGCCACGGGCCTGCCCGGCCATGAGCACGACTTTTACATCTTTGTGAATCAATCGTCATGGCTCAACAAACCTGGCAGCGGAGGCTCGGAATACAGCAGCCTGAACGAGGCGCTGCCGTATTGGTTCAACGGTCTTGTTCCTACCGCCTACATCTTGGACGATGCAAGACTCAAGGGCCAGGTGCACGATGTTGCCGACACTGTGCTTGGTTTCCAGACCGAGGATGGTTGGATTGGTCCCGAGGTCGGCGACCAGCGGAACTTTTGGGCGCGCACACCGTTCTTCCTCGGTCTCATCCAGCTCGCCGAAGCGGACAAGAAGTGGGAGCAGCGCATTGTCGCCGCGCTGCAGAAATTCTTCCAGCTCGGAAACAAGATGCTGCACAACGACAGTCAAGGCTTCGTTCACTGCGCCTCCGGCATCGACTGTGACTGGGGCCAGGCGCGTGCCGCCGACATGATCATCACCATCCAGTGGCTGCTGGAGAATCACTCCTCGGGCAACGATGACCAGCTCTGGGATACGATGCACATGTTTTACGACCAGTCAACCTACAAGTGGGACACTTGGTACGACCCGGCCACCTATCGCAAGATTGTCGATCCCAACGACAAGAGCATCACCTCGTACATCCACGGCGTGAATGTTGGTCAAGGCAAGTTGAGTGCAGGAGAAACTGCGGAGTACTCTAGCTAACAGGCCCCCAGGCCTCAAGGCGTCTAGTGTCATGTGGCGATTCAAGGGCGGCGATTATTTCCGCAAGCGTAGCAGGGACGCCGTGGACCTGACCTTTACCTACCACGGAAGTGCGTCTGGTACTGTTCTAGCGGACGAGTGGCAGCGCGACACGTCGCAATACATTGGCAGCGAGCTTTGCACTGCCGTTGAGACTAGCTACTCCCTGGCGTACATGTACCAGGTTCTCGGAGACAACGACTTTGCCGATCGCGCCGAAACCACCCTGTTCAACGCCATGACGGTCATGATGACTGGCGACAAGTGGGCTCACCAGTACATGTCGTCGCCCAATATGCCTTTTGCCGTCAGCACAATTCAGCCCAACAACACCGTACCACCCGTCTTCACCACGGCCAACAGCGGCGTCGCTACCACGTACGGTATGGAGCCGCTGTACCCGTGCTGCACGGTCAACCACCCGCAGGGCTATCCCAAGTTTGTGACCAACAGCTGGGTCTCGGTAGGAGACAAGGGCCTCGGGCACGCTCTTCTCGGCCCTACCAGTGTCAAGACCCAGGTCAATGGCAGCGATGTGTCGATTGAATGCACCACCAACTACCCGTTTGCCAGCTCGCTGTCATACAAAATCGAGGCGTCGCAGGACTTTGATCTATATCTCCGTGTGCCCAAGTGGATGAACGTGCGCGCATCGTCAATTTCGATTGCCAGAAGTTCTGCTGGCATGGCGAGTGCCACTACTACCACTGGTGTCGAGGCAAGCGACAGTACAGGCATGCACAAGATTTCCGTTCCCCATGGAAACACGACGCTAGTCTACAGCCTCAGCATGGCCCCCCGAGTCGAGAATCTAGCCGGGGACACTGTGGCCATCTTCTACGGTAACCTGCTTTATGCGCTCGATGTCGGCTACACCAAGACGACCAGCCTCCCGCACTCGTACACCAACCCGCGAGGCCCTGGTATCGACGGTCTGCCTTTTAAGGAGCTGCTGCGTGACGAGTTTGTCAATTGCACCAAGGAGTGGAATGTGGCGATTGACCCTAAGACAATCCGGTACAATGGCATCGGCGACGAGGACGCGATGGCTAACCCCATCTTTGAGCACAATGCGCCGGCCAATTTCATGACGGTAGACGGGTGCCAGATCAAGTGGGATCTGAAGCTGGGCGTGACGCCGGACAGCGTGCCGCCGAAGGGGAACCGAACATGCATCAGCGAGAAGAAGACGTACCGACTGATTCCCTACGGCGCGGCCAAGGTGCACATGTCGGAGATGCCGACTGTGGATCTAAAGTAGTTGTGATTATTTTTACTTTTTTACTTTTTTTTTTTTGGTATGCTGTTAGGCTGCATGTTTATCCTGTATATACTCGTTTAGAACAAGTCTGGTACGGACTGGGCTTTATAGATTGGAGATGATTGTACACTTGAGATATTTTTACCTTGTTGCCACGTGTGAGCCCGGCGTATGCAGGTACAATGCGGCTGACAATGATGATCTGTGTGGTTGTGTCGGCGACTGCTTGCTGGACAGCACCAAGAAACTTGGCTACGGAACTACCAAGGTAATTTGATGTAGCTAATAATCGAGATGCAACTTTAGATGAATCAAGAGTAAGCCCCAGGGATCGCCGGGGTGGGGGTGGAAATGGCACAAGATGAAGCTTGCGGTACCAACACGAGTGCCATCGTCGCATGGTGGGGACTGTATCGAGCTGTCTTTTCAGTCGCGCCCCTCGGAGCCGCCTGGACAAAATCACGAGCTCTAGGGAGCGTCGAAACTTGGACTGGAGAGGTCCTGCCACCGGCTTGAAGCGCAAACCGTACAGAGAACAGACAGCAGCGGGGTATGTAGTCGTGTCCAACAGCTGGCGGACACGTTTAAAGCAGCAGGATCCGAGGCGGTTATATCTGGGGGTGATATACTCGCTGGCACACGGCGCCAACTACCAGCCACCAGCCACGACATATGATGTAGAAAGTAGAGCCAAGTATGGCCGAAACGCGGTGTAGGGGTAGTTGGACTAGATTACCAAGTCGCCATTGTAGATGGCAACCGCGCATTTTCTTATTAGCGCTAGAGAATTTAGAGTAAAGCGGGATCAAGATTATTCCCATTTCTCGGGAATTTCTTTTGCAAGTCTGACTAGTGAGCGGTGTACGGCTTGTTGTGCGAGTGTGACAGGGCTGAGTTGGTTGGACGAGGGGGGGCTTGTGCTGGAACCATGCCATCGGCTGTCGCTAGCGCTAGCGATGGTGTCGATTTTTGTTTTGTTTTGCATATTATTACTGCTTGTATCTTAAAAAGGCATGAATCAGTTAGAAATAAGATGGCTGTTAGCTGAGAAGCTGAATGTGATGTAGGAGACTGACTGTGGTTTTCAATGCTCATCACTATTTCGGTAATTGACAGTGATCGCTAGAAAAACGCAATTTTTTTTTTCTTTTCACGGGAGTACAAAGTCCCCTGACCGCAGAAAAAGAAGCAAAAAAAGAACGGATGATTCCAAGACAGTCTTCATTAAAGAGCCGTTTTATGAATGTGAACAAAGCGCCATGGGCCAAGGTAAGACCAGTGTGCCGACTGAGACTGCGAGGCTGGCTGCAATTTCCACGGCCACGAGAGACATGGAAAAAAACAAAGGGCTCGATTTTCACAAATGGCCCGGCCCGTGCCAAGCAGATGGATGTGCTGGACCTGCCCCCTCTCTTTGTCATTCCCCAGCCATGCATCGTTGGCGCGGGCGGGCGGGAATAACTTCGTATAGCATACATTATACNTCACGGGCTTTCTCGTATAACTTCGTATAATGTATGCTATACGAAGTTATTACGGGCCCTGCACCAGTATGGGGTTGGTAGCTAATTTTGGCTTTTGGTTGGGAGGCGCAGCCGACCTTTTTTCTTGTCCTCTTCGTTCTGATCCATACCTAATTCGTGTTGGGCCTCGGTGCAGGGGGGGGGGGGGGGCATGGATGGCTGCAGGCCCCCCGCCTCCCCTTGTCGGAACGAGCCTTGCCATAAGGCTCGCGGGTGGAAAATGGTGTTTCTCTACTGGGGCGGGGGGGGTTGGCACGAGAGAGAGAGAGAGAGAGAGAGAGGAAACGAAGAAGAAGAAGAAGAACGGGAGGAACAAGAAGAACAAGACAAAAAAGGAGCATCTCAAAATAGATTGCATGGCCCCAATATTTTGGTATGCATCCCGAGCACCACCCGTGGCTGCTGGTGGATGGATGTGTGCAGAGAGAAGGCGCTGATCTTTTCGGGATGGCTTGCATATGTTGGTAGAACACACAGAGGCCAGGACATGCAGCCGCCCTGTCAGCCCAACAGCCAGCGCAGCCAAGCCCTGGTCGCTTTTTCCTAAAACCAGGCTGAGCGGTCTCTTACACATCTTTTAACCATCACCCTCGTTTCCCCCTTTTTTTTTATTTTTTTTTTCCTTCTATTGATCGCTGGTACTGGCACGTGGCTGGGCGTCTGTAGTGTCCGCGAGCGAGCAGACAAACAACGGGCAACCTTGCTGCCAGCAAGGCTCCGCGTTTGCACGTCTCTTTGCGACGACCAGTTGTTCCCCCTCTCTGGCACTCAATCGCGTTACAAAGCTTTCCTTGTGCATCTGTCGAGCCCGTTCTGGGTTCTCGATAGCTTTGCTTCCATCATTCGCACGAGACTGGCATCGCTCTCCCACTTACACCCTCCTGGACCATTACCACCACCACCACCCGCCACCAACCACATTCTCTCAACACCATCACCAACTCTCTCTCTCTTTCTCTTTCTCTCAGTCTCTCGCTCCTCCGATTCTCGGCCAACACCACCACCACCACCACCACCATGTCCCGACCCCGCCGCAGGGCCGCTCCCCATCTTGCCCTCCTCCTCCTCCTCCTCGCTGCCGCCGCCCTCGCCTTTGAGCCCAACTTTGACTTTTACCCCAAGGACGCCCGGTCCTGCCTGCTCGACGCCTACACGGCCTCCAAGTGCCAGGGCGACACGGCCGTCAGCCTCAATGGCTGCCTCTGCGGCAACGGCGGCCGCTTCGTCCTCCGCACCGCCCAGTGCCTCGGCAAAAAGGACAAAAAGGACGTGACGGCCGTCTACGACACCATGACCGCCGCCTGCAACACCTCCAAGACGCCCCTCCAGGTCGACAGGGACGACTTTGAAGAGGCCGCCGGGGGCGACGGCGGCAAGAAGACGTCCTCGTCGTCAACCTCGACTGCCACTGCCAGCACGGCCACCAAGACGACATCCTCGACGGCGGCTAGTAAGACGGCCAGCGAAACTTCCTCCTCCGCCACCTCTTCCGCCTCCTCCTCCTCGGCCTCTGCGACCGCCACCGCAACGACATCTTCCACAGCATCGCCAGCCGCTTCACCAGAGCACGACAGAAACCGCGGCGGCGAAAGGAGGCTCTCCACCGGTGCCACCATTGGCATCGCCGCCGGCGTCTCCATTGCCGGCGTCGGCGCCATTGCCGCCCTCGCCTTCTGCCTCGTCCGCCGGCGCAAGCGCAACACGCCCCCCGACGAGTCGCACCCCATGCTCCCGCCCGAAAAGTACGTCGGCGCCGGCGGCCCTCCCTCTGGATTCCCAACACCGTCCCCCCACGAGCTCTCGCCCAGCCTCTTCCGCGGCGGCAGCGGCGGCTTCGACCACGACGCCAAGTCGTCGCACCTCTCCGCCGCATCGACATACGGCGGCTCGCCGCAAAACTACGCCGCGCTGCCCAACGCGAGTCCGGACCTCCATCACCAGCAGCAGCACAACTTCCTCGGCGCGTGGGACACGCAGACCGCCAGCGCCACGCCGTACAGCGTGAGCCCGCACAGCGTGCAGTACGTCGGGCCGTACGCCGCGCCGCCGCAGCCCGTCGTCGCCGAGCTGCCGTCGCAGCCGCGCCACGTCGGCCATGTCTTTGAGCTGGATTCGCAGGGGACGGCGGCGCCGGCCGGGGCATCGCCACCACCGCCACAGCCAGTTCTGCAGCAGCCAATTCTACAGCAGCAGCAGCCGCAGCCAATTTTTCAACAGCAGCAGCAGCAGCAGCAGCCGATTCTGCAGCAGCGGGCTTCTAGAGAGTATCGGCCATATATACCCCAGTGATAAAGGAGGCTGATTGTTATCTCATCGTTCCTTGGGCGGCATGTGTGAGTCGCATATACATGACGCAGGCGTTTCATTTTTCTTCTTTTGTTCTTTCGGCATTTTGGGTAATCTTCTTCTTTCTAGTCGAGAAATTTTAGCATCTGGCTTCCAAGGGAGGACGGACTCCATTCATTGCTCTCTTTTTGTAGTACGCGCAGCGATCGGGATGCGCACTGTCTCTTTTATTTCCATCATCAAGCTAGCGAAGCATGAAAAAAAATATATTTTACACTTGGAAAACTTTTCCATGACGTCGTCATCTCACAGCACAGATATCACTAGACTGGGAAGCGGCAAAAGTTAATGCATTCTTAGGTAAAACAAGGTTTGTGATAAGTGTACAAAGTAAGCATACATAAAGCTAACATACTTTGAAAGAATGCCAAAAGTGCTAAAAACACAATAATGTATAACTCCTAAACCATGCCATTCCAAAGGAGCACCTCCCATTTACAATCTAGTCCCCAGGCGTTTGAACGGATGGGCTTCCGTATTCAGCACCCACTCGTCGAGGTTAATCAGCGTCGGCTCCGAAAACACCAGGTAAAAGTACTTGAGCGTCTCGGCGAGCCAGAAGCTCTCCATTGAGTCCTTATTCTTGACCGCGCCAGAATCCACATTGTCCACCGCGCTGTTGGCCAGCTCCGTCTTGGTGAGGCCGTCGATTGCCTGCCACATGGCCCACGCCTTGTCCTGCCACGCCTTGTCCCCTGTGACGCGGTACATGATGAAGACGCTCTCGATAGCCTCAGGTCGCAGAATGTACTCTTTGGATTTCAGCTTGGCGATGCCCTTGGGCGGGAGCTCGTCGTCCGCCACGTTGTCCCCGACCGCCGCGCGCCATGCCGTCTCGTTCCACGCGCAGTGTGTCTTGTCATCGCAGGGCACGCCGACGAGCCGCTCCGACATGACGCCCGATTTCGTAGCATTGTACGCCCACACGCACCCGTTCGTCAGGCGCCGACCAATGTCAACGTCGGAGTCGTTGGATGTAAGTCGCCCGCCCAGAGCATACATGCCGCCCGCGAAGCACGTCAGGTGCTCAGTGATGGGCGTCAGCGTCGAATTTCCGCCGTCGTCCGTCTTGGAGCTAGCTTCGCCCGTCATCAGGATGTCAGCCTCGCAAGGCACCATAGGGCGGTAGATGAGATGCTCCCGTGTGGCGGCCATGCTGCGCTTGTACAGCCGCTCGTACATGGGGTCAAGGTTGTCGAGGAGGGCAATCATCTTCGGAAAATACTCGTACGCGCTGTCGGCACCGCCGCCCATCGTGTAACCCGTGCCGGCATCGAACAGCGCCGCACTAGGATCGACCGAGATGGACCACAGACCAGGAATTTTCGTCTTCATCTGCGAGGTATCAAGAAGGTCCGTGATATGTTGCGTGACGTCGTAGTATCGTGCGTCGCCCGTGACGAGGCTCAGTCGCGTGAGCTCGAGGACCAAGGTGCCAATCTCGGCGAGACTGGTCTCGGATGGGGCCGTCTGGTTCTTGTTCTGGGCGGCCTCTTTAATGTCCCAACGGCCGATCGGCATATGATTCGGCGTGTCAAAGGCCTTGAGGATCATGTCGCCGGCATCGGTGGCCTTCTTCTTCAGTAGGTCGTACCCGCTCAAGTCGTAGGCAGCAAGCAGGCCGCCGAGATAGCGAATGTTGGTCTCGAACAGGCTAATGACGTCGCCTGATGAAGAGCTGCCAAACGAAATATTCTTGTCCACGACGCCAACGGCCTCTTGGAACTCCTCGTGCATATCCATGATCCACATGGTGTCGAGAGCATCAATCAATGTCGCCGCCCAGCCGCCAAAGGTATCCTTGAACCCGCCACTTACAGGCTTGAGCTCGTCATGAAGCCAGGCCTGATCCCGATACGAGGCCCAACATCGCTCAAAGGCCTTTTTGACGGCGTCGCGTCGACTGAGTCGGATTTTCTTGTCATCATCTGCCTCGTCTGTAAAATTGAATTGCACCGCAGGCAAAGGCTTGGTACTCTGCGTCGGTAGCGGCCGAGGGGTGCCCAGCGGGTTATTCCACGGCAGTGTTCGCCAGATCAGTCCCCCGTCCTTTTGTCCTCCAGGGTTGCCTGACGATGCTAAGCCATTATTCAGCCCGCGATGCGAACTTGCGCGGATGGGGAAGTCGTGGCACACCGCCACAATGAACACAATACAGACGGCGAAGATCACGCCCGTCCCCCATAAAAGACCCCGGCGCTCAGCCAACCATCCGGAGTGCTCCCGACCCATTGTGAAGCGACGAGGTCAACGGAGACGTTTCGCGGCTGGGACGACGATTTTTGCTAAGGGAAACCGGCAATGGAAGCCTAATAGCTATTTCAAAGTGACAGGCATGCAATTCAGTCGTTCTGAAGGAAGGGAAATTATTTTGCAAAGTGCTGGTTTCTGGACTGTTGTCTCAAAACCCGAGGCAGGTGAAAAACCAGTCCCAAGGTAGGAACGGAATCAGGCTGAGCCTTCCCAGCGGAGCCGGTCTGCCTCCACGTCTCATTATGTTCGTCTCGTGTTCCGGATCTAATACGGAAGGCTGCCACACACTGTTTTAATTGCGGCTTGGCCAATTTTGGAGCAGCAAGGACCCTTTGTTTGCGCTGCATGCAGCTAATAAGCCACAGCCAATAGTAAGCAAGCATGTACAGGGGGTTTAAATTGGTGGCAGATGCACACGATAATATTTCCAACATACTTCATAATTTGCCATTGACTACCGAGTTTAAAGCCAACATAGTCCGTGTCATTGTCAAGATTGACACGCGCTCTAAGTCGATTCGGGAGTTTGCGTGCCCAGTGCGCCCAAGGTAATGGTAGAGCAAGGCGCGTTAAACTCCGACGGCTTGACAAGGACAGGCTCTGGCTTGTTATCCTTTCCGAACACGATGAGACTCTCCTTGTTCTCGTCATATCTCGGCCAGTCCATCGTGTCGCTCAACCCATGCCAGGGATCGTCGCTAAAGGCGTACCAGGCACGCTGCATGACCTGTGTCAGCTTCTCCTGGTCCGCCACCGGCGGGATGCCGCTGACATCGCCCGAGGCGCCGTAAATCATGTGCAGGTCGGTGCCGTGATAGGCGCCGCTGGTCGGGTACAGGCGCGTATTGTCCCAGTCGCCAAAGTAGCGCCAGACCCAGGCCGGCACGCCGTGCTGCTCGCGCGCCTTGGCCTGGTACGCAATCGGGCATGTAAAGGACTCGAGGTGAAACGCGTCGACCTGTGCCTGCGTGGGCACGATGCCCTTGCTGTATGCCGGGATCTTGTAGTAACCTGCTTCGTTGTTGTTGTGGCCCGAGAAGAGAGGGACCTTGGCAAACTGGCCCTCTCTGGTGCGCTTGACGTAGTCGGAAAATACAATCTCTTCATCCGGGATGGGATAAAACGGCGGCACTGAGCGCAGGGGGCTGCTGCTCTTGCCAGGCTTGATTGAGGCGGCGGCGGCTTCGACCTCGCGCCAGTCGGCCTTTTGCACACACTCGTACACATTCTTCTTGCTGCAGCACCCCAGCTTCTTGGCCACCTGCTTGAAACTTTCTAATGGGACACCCTTTGGCTGCACGGGGAAGCTGAAGGCGTTGCCAGAGGTCGCAATCACGCCGTTGATGAGAGGCCTCTGTTGGTATGCATACGTCCAGTAGTCAACCGAAACGCCGCCCGAGGACTGGCCAGCAATGGTGATTTTGTCGGCATCGCCACCAAAGGCATGGACATTGTCGTGAAGCCATTCGACCGCCGCACGTTGGTCGCGCAAGCCGGCATTCTGGGGTTTGCCTGGGAAGCCTGGGAAGCCAAATATATTGACACGGTAATTGACGGTGACGAATATCGCGTCTTGCGCGTCCGCAAAGTACTTTGCATTATAAAACGGACTGTTGGTATTTCCAATGGCAAACCCTACGAGCAAATCAGTCTTCATCCTACAGCTGTTACAGCACAACTTGGCGGGCTGGCGGTGGGCCGTCACTTACGGCCGCCGTAGAAAAATACAATCACGGGCTTTCGAGATTGGTGCGACGCGGCCGTTGTCTTGGCCCAAATGTTGAGCGTCAAGCAGTCTTCGCTCTTGTTGGTGCCTGCGCCCGAGGCAAAATAGGACAGGATTCGCGGGGCCTGCGGCGTGAAGCCAGGGTAGTCGACGGGCGGCGACGGCGTCAGCGGGCAGTCGTAGCCAAAGTGCGCCGCCTCATACGGCTTGCTGTCGCTGAAGCGCTCCGGAGGCGCGAAGCGCAAGTCTCCAACCGGTGGCTTGGCGTACGGAATGCCCAGGTACTCGATCACGCTCTGCGAGTTGCTCGCGGCATGGCCCGTCACCGGGCCGTTTGTCGTGTTGATGGTGAGAAAGGACCAGGCATCTGCCCCGTCGTCGGGCGCTGTCTCGGCGTAGATGGCGCCGACGAGCGCAAGGAGCGACACCGCTATAAATCGCATTGTGATCAAGATCGAAAGACGTTGTGATACCAGAGTGCGCGGAAGCAACCATGTCTGGATATAACCTGTCACTTGTCGCTAGCGCGTGTGCCATGCTTGGACATGGTCCACGACGCCAACATGCGGGAGGATGACGAATAAGAAGAATGTCAATACGGCCGTGTATTAAGTCCACAAACCAATATTCGATGAAGAAAGCAGTATCAAAAGTTATTCAGAAATGTTCAGGTGCTTACAGTAGCTGAGTCTGTACACCGATTGACGGTCCATTGTGAGGTTTCTTTGATAGGCCACTGTTGCACATAATTCCAACTTTCATCTCCTTCCTGCTCCCAACTAGAACCTCCCGGTTCATTCTGTCAGCCTGAAATTCTGTCCCACAAAAGTTAAATGCACACACTATCTCTGGCCTGCTTTGTGAGCGGCCTGGATATTGCAAATGTCCAATGTATGACACGCTGTGAAAGCCTGCATGAGGCCAAAAATGTGTATATTCATAGCGCACAAGATGCAGACGTGGAAGAGTTGATGAGAGCTGCACCAGATATCAAATTTACCAGGAGCGAAGCGTTCGGGAATCCGGAACTGCAACAACTAGTCAGATGACGGGATTTTCCGCTTGAATAGAAAACTGATTTTCCGGACTTGCCGCATAAAGAGCAGTTCCACTGCCGTATACAGCCAGCTCAAGCAGATACCAGTTCATTCCCGAGTACTGGGTCATGTACTCGAGGCCGTACAGCTGAGACCCATGTAGCAGCGGGACAAGTGCCGACGCGCCAAGTGCAACGTATGCGCCTATCTTTACCTTTCGCCAGCGCAGCGTTCTAAAAACGGGTATGCAGATGAGAGCAGCTGTGGAGGATCCCGATATAATAACCTAGACGGAGTTGATGTCAGCATGTGGCAGAGTCGAGGGTCTGGCCACGATGAGTGTTGGAGCTGACGAACGATGAACCAGTGAAATCTTTGCAGGGAAAGTTCGCAGAAGAAGATGTAATAGATTCCCGGGATAAAGGTGCCCATAACAACAATGACAATGCCGAGCAGGTCCATACGATGCCAGAACTGCTCGACTTGCTGCGAGTGTACGCCAAGCAGGTGAAAGGCCGTACTGAGGAGCAGACAACACTCGGCAGACCAAAAGAAGATGCCAAACACGAGGTAGTCGGTTCCCAACACGAAAGAGAATTGAGGCTGCGAGAGACTCCGCATGACAGTGGCCGCGATGAGCGGCAGGAGCAGGGCGCCGATCAGGTGAGTGTATACATTGCACGTCTCGTTGTGCAAAAAGGTCAGGCTGGTGAGGATCTCGAGATAATCCGCCTTTTCGCGGCGATAGCCGCTGAGGATGTACTTGTTATCCCGCTGCCATTCAGAGACGTCGTGATAAGTAAAGGTTCTTCGACCGCCTTTTGCAGTTGACGTCGCCGAGGGCAGCTCCATGGTAGTGCTTGCGCCGACGCCACTTGTGTGGCGTTTCTTGATGTCCAGTTGTGACATTCTTTTTGCAGCTGCGTACAGGTCAGGTGCTCTGTTTAGGAGCTCGAGCATGGTGCGGCAGTTTAACAAAAGAACCCCCCCAAAAAAAACAAGATGTAACCTGCGGGAGTTCTGTGTTGGTTGGTGGAGAGGCGAAACCTGTTGAGCTCCAAGGCCCGTCGGTGGTTACACAGATGAGCGAATAAGCCCGCCCGCGCGCCCGCTACCCCCAACTCTTCAACCCGGCTGCAACAATGAGTGGAAACAAGAATCGAATACTTTTGGCCGCAAGGTATGAGCACTATCCCGTAACCGCGCATCAGCTTCTGAATAGCCCTTGTTAGTGATTGTGAGTCGCCGGCGGGCCGTGCCGTGGTGGAGCGAGGCCAAGTTTCGAATCAAGGTGACGCCCAGGTATGGCAGCCCAATCATGCGCCTGGGCTGCGGTCTCATATCACAACAGTCTGTTTATCTACTGACCTCTACCGAGGGGGCGGCAAGTACACCCAGCGGTCGTGGAGTACTGATACTGTCTTCTTGATCACAGCTACAGTGGATGACCAACAGTCATGGCAAAAAGGAGAAGCCGGCGAGAAAATATGTTGAAAGACTGACGAGCTCTAAACCATTCATTTAGGATATAGACATGGGGGTTTACTGTATTTTACTGTTTTTATATCGCTAATTGCTCTGGTAGACGGCGTTTCGCACACGAGGTACTTTTCAGGACCGCTCGTTTCCTCTGTCCGTTCCTCATATGCCCCCGACTTGTCAGGATAGTAGTTGGCTGAATGTGTGACTGACCGGCTGCAAAAGCTGCGCACACACGCGCCGTGAATCATGGTTCCCGGTAACTAGCGCCCGCAGAGATGCCGAAGGGTCCCGTATCTAAATCATTCACGTTTGGTACCTACATATGCTCTGAGGTTACCGTGAGCTTTGTTTGTCACATCCTGGAGGCCTGGGCAGCCGTGATACAGCGCGGCTACGCCGACCTGCCAGCAGGAATAAAAAGCGGTACGTTTCCCAGCCCGACACAAAGTATTTTCCTCCATATCTGCGACCTTTCCTTCCAGAATTCTTCCACACATACTAAAGTGGCCGTGTTTTCTTGACATAGCTGTACGCCGGTCATTACTGCATACTCACGGCTACGAAGTTGCTGGCCGCCATGGGCCTGAAGCGCCCAGTGGACGTCTTTCTCCAAGACAAAGCAGGCTTGACCATAGCCCAGCACGCGCGTCAATGTAGCGAAGCATTTCAACAATATTTGGACGCTCCGCAAATCACACACGATCCAACAATCATGGACGATCAAAGGGCACGCTTTACTCTATGGGCGTCGAACATGGATGTTTTTGGGCCGCCCAACGTCTCGCTGGACTACCAGCTCAGATTTAGCCCCACGGCAGTAAAGACTATACACCAGCTCTTGGACGTCGTTCTCAATACCCTGACGTTTTGTAAGTCCCGTTCCAGCTAGGTCCAAAGGGTTAGATTTTGCGTATCTGTCTAATTGACGTGCACCCGCCAGTGAAGCCAATCGAGACGTCAGCGGAAATACCGACCACGAAGAAGCGGCGCACATCAGACTCAGGCCACGCGGAAGTCACTAAAAAAATCGACTATTTAAGCGAGACTGACAGCAAAGGAGATCAAGTCAAAAAAAATGTTTCCTTAATCACATACACGATTGGTGGAACAGTGTCCCGGCTCTGCCATTTGTCCAACGCAGTTCGGCGGTCCGCCAAGATTGCAAGGGCAGATACGGTGGCAGGATACACATCCGACGAAAAGACAAATAACGCCGTCCAAGAGTTACGTATTGACACAGAAAAATACATTCGCTCCCAATTTCCTAACGCGACCGAGGCCCTCCGTACTGCCTTGATCGAGGCAAATGCGCTGAGACTTCGACGGTTGTGTTATCAGAGGGCGCATCGCCCTGTCGCTTTGAGTTTAGAACGTCCACCGAACATCATGACAGAGGTTCCTCGCGCCGAGTTTGTCGCAGAGGATATCCCGGCTGCTCCAAAGACAAGTCAGTGTCCGTACTGCGGCGTAACTCTTGAGTTCGACGCTATAAGCCCCGAAGTGGAGGCAAGTACCACTTTCCCATTCATCTCCTCAAGAAACAAAAGCTCATCTGCCCCAGCAATCACCTCCTTCGAGATTTAGAGCCCTTCGTCTGCGTTATTAATCACTGTACCGATTTATGCGCTCTGAAGCCAGGCTCGTTGACATTTGATACTTCACGGGCCTGGTTGAGCCACATGAGAGATGCCCAGGGGCATATATGGGAGTGTCGAGCTCAATCCCATCCTCTCATGATCTTTAAGCACGAGGTCGAGTTTCAGGAGCACTCCCGTACAGAACATGATGTACCCGAGGCGTATGTAAGGACGCTAAGTGGCGCAGCCCGAAAGCCAGGCTTGCAGAAGATTACTGAATGCCCCTTCGGCGATGACTTTACAGCTCCCGAGAACATCGATTCGGATACCGTCTTCTCAAGCGAAGCTCTTCAGTTACACATCGCCACCCATTTAAAAGAAATATCTTTGTTCGCATTGCAGAAACTACCTTGCGACGATGACGACGATTCAGAAGACATAGCCAGCGACGTACTGTGAGAAGTCGAAGGGGTTGCAAAGTTGCGGAACTCTATGTATAGTGTGCTGGATGGGGAAGCTCCTGACTTATGGATGAAGCGGATGATGTTGTCATCAGCGGACCGTGAACGCAGGTCGGTCTACGCAGTGACGAGCTACATATATTTTTTACTATATGCAGAGATAGCGATAGTGAGCTGGATGGCGAGACGCTCATGGTGATGAGGGGCATATCCAACAGAGTGAAATGGCGCGGACCTCGGTTCACCAAGACGGTCACTACCATTATGCAGGTGGATATTCGGGTCGTTTGGACAGCTCAGGGTGTTCCTTAAGTCCGAGCTGATGCCAAGAATTCTCGCAGAATAGGAGGTACATTTGCATTGAATTATTTGTAAAATCCGTGCTTTAACACTGATCCGAGGTATGCGGGTGAAAATTCACAAAAAAAGCGACTGAAGGACATTGAACCAATACGATACAGTGTTTTATGATCATATTTCATACCGGAAGCGAATCCGATTCCAACAGAGGACTTGTGATGCCTTTTGACTTCCTTGTTTTGACTGTAGGGTACGTACCTGTCTGACGCTGAATGTCATGGTGCCACTGGATTCACAGTGGCGGCTTGATCTGCCTCTGATTATAATCCACATTCATGGAACGGAGATTTCAAATCGCCTTGTTGCCTAAGTCTTCGGATTTAAGGTGTGAGTTGTCCGGGCCACTGGTGATTAGCAGATGCAAAAGGATCGGGGGCCAGTTTCCATCCGCGGCTCCGCACGGAGATTTAGCTTCATTGAGACGCGACGTCGATCGACTTCCCCGGACTTTGAGTAAAAACAAGCCACTTGTCCCCTGAGATAAAGCATCGCAACCTCTTCTTCAAAGTTTCAACATCTTCTGCGCAAGTATCGTTCCATCATGAGCGGAAGCAAGAAATACGTTCTCATCACCGGGTGAGTTTGCTGTGTTAAAGGCCTGGTCAGGGTCTGGGCTAATTCTTCTGCGGCAGGTGCTCCCCGGGCGGCATTGGCCACGCCATTGCAACTGAATTTCAGGAAAATGGTCAGTCGTAGTTTTGTTTCTGCTGCGAAAGATCCCCATGCTGACGGGCGGATATGAAGGATATCACGTCATTGCTACGGCGCGTCGAGCCGAAGTCTTGGAGGAGCTGCGCAAGACGGGCATGAGTGTGGTCTCGCTGGACGTGTGCGACAAAGCCAGTGTCCAAAAGTGCAAAGAAGAAGTCGCGCGGATTACCTCGGGCAAGCTCGACATTCTTGTCAACAATGCGTAAGATTTCTGCTCATTACCGCATCGCGAGGACGCCCGGAGCTAACCAAGATTGATAGCGGTGTTAATCACACCATTCCTGCTACCGACATTGACATTGACGATGTCAAAAAGACATTTGACGCCAACGTATTTGGCCCTATGCTCATGTGCCAGGCGTGCATCCCACTCCTGATCCCTGCCCGCGGCCTCATCATCAACATCTCCTCCGTCTCGGCCATTCTCCCCTACCTGTTCGCCTCCGTCTACTGCGCCACCAAGGCCGCGCTCGACGGCTACTCGCGGACCCTGCGCCTGGAGATGAAGCCCTTTCACGTGCGCGTCATGGTGGCCATGACGGGCACCGTCAAGTCCAACATCACCTCCCACTTTGTGCGCGAGCTGCCGGGCAACTCGCTCTACCGGCCCGTGCAGGACATGTACGACGAGCGCATCCACTTCAGCCAGAACAACTCGCCCATGCCCGCCGACGTGTATGCCAAGAAGCTGGTCGCGGCGGCGCTCAAAGGCGAGGGCTGGTTTGGGGGCTTGTTTGGCAGGACGCCCGACTGGTTCTGGGCCGGGGGGCTGGCGAATGTGGCTTGGTTTGGCCAGACCTTTTTCCCGCGTCGGTTGACAGAGTTCCTCACAGCCATTACCTTTAAGATTTCGAAAATGGCTTTCAAGATTGCTGAGGCCAAGGATAAAAGGGCTTGAGTTAGCGGTGGCGGAGGTGATTTAGTCCAAGTGTTTTACACACCACGCGATCAAGTGACGTAATATATTCCACGCTTTGAGTTATGGACTAAAATCGAAAATAATGTGCTTTATAGCTAAGGATTAAATACTGCAAACATGTATTCTATCTTTTGAAACAGTCAAGTAAAGAAAGGTGCCAAAAAGAAAGATAGGGATGCACTAGGCACTGCTCCCCTTGCTGCTCAGGCGCATGCCCTCATTTTCTCCATTAAACGGCTCAGATCTTGTGGCATTGCGGGTAATCCAGCCGTATCCCAGAAAAATGACAGATGCTGCTAGCTCTGGCAAGAGGATGAGCACCACGCGGACGGCGAGGGTGCCTGTAGCCGGGTTAAGTGACTTCTCTTGGGAGACGAACGCAGCCAGCGTGTACAGGACGCGGATACCAATGAAAATTAGGGCTAGGGCGACACTAATAAGAAGCTGATTCTATATTAGCCTTTAAACTTTGCGTAGTATCGGGGCTCGAGATGCATACCTTTCGCCCGGCGCGGGATGCCTCTTTGTGTTGCGTATTGCTTCGTTGGAACCACGACAGCACAGACCAGGCGGTGAGGATACCCCAGGCAATCGTCAGCAGTGCGATGCCAACCTTGACCTTTCTCAAGTCAGATTGCAGAGGAGACGAGCTTTGTAGAGCCGAGGCGCCGACGGCGAGAATGGCGGTCGCGCCACCAACCAGGACGTGGAAGGCAGCGACAATAGCCCATTCCACTTTCGCATCGCCGGTTTTTCGTAGAGAGTTCCTGGTAAATACAGTCGTTAGTTATGTACATGACCAGGGCATGACGAGAAAGAAAAAACCTACGACTCGTGTAGAATTCCAGATGCGGCTAGAAGTAGTGGCGACAGTCCAATATTGGCAATGATCGTGGCCGTCTTGCTGCCGCTGAGCGCAAGGGCACCGCCAAGAATTCGCAGCATGCAAAACGCGGCAAGGTAGAACCATCCTAACAGACCTGGTTTGCCGTGTTTGACTAGCAAGAAAAGTACCGGGATGATCAGAACGGCATAGATGGCCATCTGGGCTGTCGTGACGGAGTTCATGTTTGGCGGCAGGTGTTGTTGTGCGCTCCTTGACAATTTCGTGACTGCAGAAAAGACTGAATGATTTATAGTAGCTAGCAGCACGGGAATGAACTAAACGAAAAAAAAATTGAATAAAGTTTCATTCTACCCTCCGATACTTATATTTGGACTTGCTGGGTCACCTTGACGCTGCCACAGCCTCGACCGTCTTACAGTGGCTCCTAAACGATACCGAGAGCGAACGCGACTAGGCTTTTTCGAGATGGGCAACACTAACAAGAAAGTGCTGACAGTAGATCGAGGTGAATACGTGTCGCCACGTGCGCACGCTTGTGAGCAGCTTTAGAGAATGTCAATTTTTTTTAGCGAATTAAAATCGCAAAAGGGTAAACAATCCCCAAGCCTGTTTTGTGTCACCTGTTTTCGCGTGCTCGGTAATCTCCTGCTAGTCATCATACAAGGGCATTGGTAGAGTGGGGTGACATAAATTCCGTGCGATCTCATACGTCCAACTGGTGTGGAGCGTACGGAATCTTTGTCAGGGCATTGTAGATTGTGAATTATCGTCCTCCGCCCGATCTCTGTCATGTGTGAGGCCGGTATCGCGGCCAAACCAAAGGCATGGAGGATTTTGCCCGCAATTCTGCTCTCCAATAAATATTGAAATCCTCAAAATGCATCTCCTTTCGGCTAGGTTATGATGTCTCTCTTCTCCGCGGCGCCCGCCCGTGTTCGACTGCTTGCTATGAAATATTGGCACACGGAGCATCATGGTACGGACAATTATCTTTATAACGTGCCATCTCCGTTCGCTCGGGAGATCGGACCCCGCTGGCATCCCGTGTTTCGAACGCGGGACTTGGTCAAGTGCTGCGTGGTTGTCCAAGTGGCTGGCTGCTTGCCGATCAGCAAGTCGGCTTTATGGTCCAAGGCTTGCAGCACGCAAGCTGGTATGCCACATGCCCACTGCAGGCCACGTTGGATGCGTTTTTCATGTCTCGTCTCCCTGCATTAAATAAAATTGCCAAAGAAAGAACAGAATAGCGTTCTATCAGCGTGCGTAAACAGGGCCAATCGTTTCTGTTACAGTGCCCTGGCCCCCATCATGGCTGCCCATCGGATGAACAAACCCCAGTCCAGTGTGGGGTAGAGCTTGACCTACACCCTAGTTCGATATAGACGATGTATCTGTAGCCAACTATAATAGACTAGGCATGTGCGATATTGCTCCGAGGTACCGCTCAACCGGAGCGGAGCGCTCTTGCCATCCATCCATAAATAACGTACATGCCTCTGTAAAGTGCCAGACGACAACCTCACCACCCTACCCTTGCTCCCGAGTCTTTCTAAAACGCAATCCTCGCTTCACATCATGGGCTTCAACTCGGATACAGCCGATTACGATGTCATTGTCATTGGCGCTGGTGTATCCGGCATCAACGCCGCCTATCGCCTCCAGACGCAGTTGCCTGGCTGTCGCCTCATTGTCCTAGAATCCCGCGCCTCCATGGGCGGAACCTGGGACCTTTTTCGCTACCCAGGCATCCGATCTGATTCCGATATTTTCAGCTTTGGTTTCGGCTGGAGTCCTTGGTACCGAACGCAGACTCTTGCCCAAGGCGGCGACATCAAGCAGTATATGATTGACGCTGCCAAGAAGAATGGTCTCGATCAGTACATCCATTACCACCACAAGGTCCTCTCTGCCAACTGGCTGTCCAAAGAGCAGATATGGAAGGTCGTGGTGCAAAAAGCAGGGCAGAAAGAGCCAGTCCTATATAGTGGCCGGTACATCTTCCTCGGCACAGGCTACTACAACTATGAGCAGCCTCGGCAGACCACCATCCCCGGCCTGGAAAACTTCAAGGGAAAAATCATCCACCCACAGTTCTGGCCAGAGGACTATGACTACAGCAACAAAGAAATGGTTGTCATTGGCAGCGGCGCCACCGCCGTCACTATTGTGCCATCTGTCGCTGACAAGGTCAAGGGTGTGACCATGCTGCAGCGGAGCCCGACATACATGCTCCCCATTGCCAACAACAGCAAGATTCGCAACTTCCTCTTTGCTTTCCTCCCAGGAATGGTCATGCACAAGATCAACAGGGCAACTTGGATTCTCTTCGCCTACTTGTTGACCGTGTGGTGCTCTCACTACCCCGTGGCTGTGGCGCGGTTTATCCGTAAATCGGTGGTCAAGTTATTGCCACCTGGATATGCGTTGGATCCAAACTTTACACCGCGGTATAAACCTTGGGAGCAGCGATTGTGTGTGGTCCCCGACGGCGATATATTCACCGCAATCCGGTCGTCCAAAGCCGCCATTGTGACAGATACAATCGACATGGTGACGGCAGACTCCATTCAGCTCGCCTCTGGCAAAACTCTACCCGCCGATGTCATAGTTACCGCTACCGGTATCCAGCTTCTCTTTGCTGGTGGTATCAGGTTTACCATTGACGATGCCCCTTTTGACGCATCCAAAAAGTTTGTCTGGAACGCCGCCATGATTCAAGACCTTCCCAATACCGTTTTCTCTCTGGGATATCTCAAGTCGGGCTCATGGACTTTGGGTGCAGATTGCGCGATACAGTTACTCATTCGGCTGATGAAGGAGGTGCAGAAGAGAGATGCCGGTGTTGTTACGCCTCGCATCAATGACACACGCGAGATGGTGTCGCGGCCGCTGTGGGGAATCCTTAATTCGACGTATCTGAAGGGTTATGAGACTGAGTTTCCGCAGACGAGCACGGGTATATGGTGCAATAGAGATAATTATATCAAGGACATGTATGCGGCCAGATGGGGAGATATCAAGACTGGCTTGTGTTTCGAGTAATAGCATGGGCATGGTTGTTGTAGGACGTTGAGCATGGACTCTTTTGCAGCGAAGTCAAGAATTGCAGTATATATTTTGCTCTCGTGTTTTGCCATTGTATCGAAGTCTGAATTGGCCTGTTTCGCCTTGCATGCCTTGGGCAGATATCAACTTGGCAAGTGCACGCATGTGGCGCACCTTGGGTATGGTATTGGTGGCACGGCATTGTAATCCCCTCCTAAGCACAGGCCGTGCGGCAGAGGTCGGCAGCGGGTATTTGTCCCTTTGCTAATTTGGCGCCGAATCTCTCGCATCGTGGTGCAAACCAGTAATAAAGGACTGCCTAGCGTTGAACCATCGTCTCACTTGCTGGGCTGCCTCACCATGCTGAGGGGCCAGGCAAGCTCATGCTGGTACTCTGGCTCTAAGAATCCAGCCAAAGCAAGAATCTCCTTCTTGGGGATATCGCCAACCCATGCAGAAGTTTGGCAGTGTGCGGCAACTGCAAAGAAGTGTGCGAGAATCACCAATGCACGCGGTCGATGCTCCTCCAATAATTCGACAAAGCGTTGGGGAAACAGTACTGGGTAAATAATCAGGCGGCGCGTGGTGATGTCCATGTGCTCGCCCACCTCGATAGCGCTTTGGATGGCGCCGACATAACTAACAGTTTCAACATAGGCTGCATCGTCCTCGTCAGAATCTCCCTGTCGCCGCACGAGCAGCGTAGGGAACTGGTTCCGGTTTGCTTCACACAAAATCTTGGATGGTTCCACGAACGGCCCGCTTGTCGCCACAATTTTGTTAATGTAGGCTTCAGAATCGCCTTTGAGGAGCCCCAGCGTCACGCGGAAAACCTGCGTGACGCCCTTGCACAGCTGCAGCCACTGCACCGGAGCTTCGTACTCGGTGAGGTTGCGGTCGCGCAGACTGGCAAAGGCGTCCAGCGACAACACGACCGACGTGAAGCTTGCCGCGTCGGCCACGGCGGGGGTCAGGGTGCCGACGACCCTCCGGTATTCCTGCAGCGTCGCCTCGAGATACTGCGCATGATGGAACTCGACTTTTTCTAGCGGCACAATGTCTTGGAAGCCGGTGCAGAGCATGTGCTGCAAGGACAGCGTCATGAGGGCATTTAGGAGCGCATCATAGCTGGTGGCAAGCCTTGGGATAACAACACTCCAAATGGTGTGAATTTCAGGGAAATATGTTCCGGGTAATGAGGAACATACTTCGAAACAAAAGTAATTCATCAGCTGCAGCTCCAAGAGGCGCCGTTCTTTGGTTTCCGATGCTGGTTGGGCTAATGACGAGTCGGGAGCGGGAGTGCTGGGTGGTATGGGCGAGGCCACAGAGTGCGGGCTGAGCTTCATCGCGGCTGGTTGCTCATCTCGAGGCGCTCGATCATAAATGCACGCCTGGTTATGGGCACTGCATTTGCTCTATAAATTCACGTGAGCGAGCTGAGCAGAGTGGGAGCAATTTCGTCGTGTCGTCTTACGCAGATTGGGCGAGCTTCATCACACTGTGCAGAGTTAGCCGTGCGGCCTGAGCATTACGATGGCATGGAATCTACCTTGACGCGTCTTTGGCGACATAATTGACAGCCAGTTCTGGATTTTCGGTGGTATAACCTGGGAGGCATCTCGTGTTACCCAGTGGCGGTGGCTGCGTCGCTTGATTGGGCTATCGCTCGACAATGTAGGTAGAGAGGCGCATGAATGCGGGCAAGGGGGATATCGCATGCATATGGCGCACTGGTAAATATCGTCTAGTTGTTCTACATGGGCTCAAAAAATCTCAATAACCCATGAACCAGGGACAATTCGTACCAGCTAGTGACTATTTCCTGTTCCCAATGACGGTGACTTGGCACGTGACGACCTTCGCTGAGGCTGAGTGCGGTGTACGTCGGTGGGAGAAAAATTCACCAACACCAAACGAGATAGTGTTCATCCTCAAAACAGCCAAAATAACCCCATCAGATCAGGCTTCTCCACCAAGGAATATTCACCGAAGTCTTTTGATGCTGAGCCACAAACGCGATAGTGAGCCACCACCTGGGTACCACGCCCATACCAATGCAGCCATATCTTTCAGCAAGGCTGTGCTCGCACAAAGGCTGGTGATTGGACAGCGCTGAGGAGCTGGAACCGCCCGAGAACAGTGATGAGAGAAATGAGAAATGGGGTCCGATGTGCTTTTAATATTATTGGCCGCTTTGCGACAACTTGTGATGGGGCTTGCATTGCTGGTCTCTCCGTGTCGGCCTTCGGGTAGCCGGGCCCTGCCACAATCCCGGTTACTATTCAATGGGCTGCTTCAGGGAGGCTGTGGATTTTCTGACGCAAGGCTTAGACATTATAAAAAATGTCGCTCAGCAGCACAGCCCGTGGAGTTTACGTGGCCCTGAGTTCCGACCCTCCCGATCGAGCTAAGAACGCCGCTTTCTCGCTGACACTCCTCCTTGGGGCCATTCGTGCTCGACTAGTTTCAGGGTCTGCATGACCACGACTCACAGGGGGAGAGCTCCTTTTTCTTACTGCAGCAACAGGCCCATCCATGCATTCCGGCGCGAAGTCCGTCAAGGCAGCCCCCTAGCATGTGCGACCCTGCGTGAGCGGGTGACGCGAGCATAAGCTGCTACTTACAGGAGGTGGCATCAGAATTCTCAATGCAACGCACCCTGTCAGGCAAGGGATGGTATCACAGCCGTCGGAGTTTTTATGGACAAGGCGTTTTCTGTTGGGTGGCGCCAACGCACACCCCGGAATCCTCGGGAAGGGCTATGAGAGTTTGACCGGAAGAGTGGGCGCGCATCACAGCGCCACTAGCTGCTTACGGCCATTTTCGTGCAGTTTGAGATGAGAAACAGGCGCCTTCTGGAGGCCCAATCCCCTGCCCACCGCTGGAGCCCTATTCGGCTTGGCAGGCCGGGCTGTGGAAGTAATCAATGGTCGCGAAGTGCCCGCCTTGGGCTGTCGACGGGGCATCCAACGAGCACAGCCCACCCATGCTACGTCCCGCAGATGTGACGGAGACGTATAATATCCGTCTTGTCCCCTTCGCTTCCCCCTGGCCCATAGTTCAATTCGCATCTTCGCTAAGTAAACATAGGCGGTGGATAGCTTTGACCGATTTGCTGTCGATCTCCCTTCGCTATGCGTCAACCACAGCTTTTAGCCGCAGCTGCGGCTCTGGCGTTGATCGGCCCGTCCACTGCTGCTGTCGCGAATGCCAATGCGCTAGGTAATGAGGACCTGATTCCGTGGAATTTTATTCACCTGGCTAATCAATACTCTAGCTCTACGAAATGCAGACCTGACGCCCGAAGATGTCGAGTTTCTCGTTCGCCGAGCCACAGCGCAAGCTCCCGATGGCTATGCGCCGTCCCAAGTGACTTGCCCCAGCACGAGACCATTTATTCGTGATAGCTCGAGTTCGGTCCTGAGCCCGGAGGAGAACGCATGGCTTCCCATTCGCCGCAAAGAAACCATCACTCACATCAAGGATTTCTTGAAGCGTGCGGCCATTCCCAACTTCGACAGTGACAACTATTTGCAGAATGTCAACTCTAATTCATCGGCTCTGCCCAATATTGGCATTGCTGTCTCTGGCGGCGGTTACCGTGCAATGCTGAACGGCGCGGGTGCCGTCAAGGCATTCGACAGTCGCTCAGCCGGCAGTACTGATAAGGGTAACCTCGGCGGCCTCCTGCAGAGTGCTACCTACATTTCCGGTCTGTCCGGAGGCGGCTGGCTCGTGGGTTCTATTTATACCAACAACTTTACCACCGTTCAAGATGCCGTTGCTTCCAACGAGATTTGGCAGTTCGGCGAATCAATCCTGGAAGGTCAGTTTACTACGAGTAGCTTGTCCCTAAAAAAAAACTCTAATGCTAATGCGAAAATTGACAGGCCCCAAAAACATTGGAATCGTGGACTACTATGCCACAATTATCGACGAACTGGACAAGAAGCACGACGCAGGCTTCAATCGTTCCATTACCGATATTTGGGGTCGCATGCTATCGTTCCAGCTGGTCAAGGCAAAGCACGGTGGCCCCAAGTATACGTTCTCTTCCATCGCCAATGATACCGAATTTGCTGCTGGCAGGACTCCCCTCCCCATCCTGGTTGCCGACAGCAGAGCCCCTGGTGAAAAGAACACGACAATTGAGTCTGTCCTGTTCGAGTTCAACCCCTGGGAGCTTGGTTCAACCGATCCCGGCATGACCGGCTTCGCGCCGCTCAAGTTCACCGGCTCCAAGTTCGACAAGGGAAAGCTATCCGACGATGCTGCCTGCATCAATGGCTTTGACAATGTCGGCTATGTCATGGGAACCTCCAGCAGTCTCTTCAACCAGGTAATTCTCCGCATGAAGAGCAACCCCGACAAGTACCAGCCCAAGAATATTCCCAAGACGGTTGTCGCCTTCATCACCGACCTCCTCACCACATTGGGCGACCGGAGCGACGATGTGGCTGACTGGACCCCAAACCCGTTCAAAAACTGGAACTCGGGCAAGAACTATGTTGCCAGCTCCGATAGTCTGACTTTGGTCGATGGCGGCGAGGACGGCCAAAATGTCCCCTTCCATCCTCACACTGTCCATGAACGGAAAGTCGATGTCGTCTTCGCCGTGGACTCGAGCGCCGACACGAGCAACTGGCCCGACGGCGCGTCTGCTGTTGCAACCTACCAGCGAACTCAGAGCAACTCGTCGGCTGGCACGTCTTTCCCTGTCGTACCTGACAAGAACACATTCATCAACCTCGGGCTGAATACCCGCCCAACTTTCTTTGGCTGCGACGCGAGCAACTCGAGCGGCCCCGTGCCTCCGCTGGTCGTCTACTTGCCCAACTATCCTTATGTCTTCCGCTCCAACATTTCCACCTTCACTCTCGACCTCAACGATACCACACGAGATGCCATGATCTCCAATGGCTGGGCTGTTGTCACTCAAATGAACAGCACCCGCGATACCAACTGGCCGACTTGCGTCAGCTGCGCCATGTTGTCTCGTAGCTTCGACCGCACCAAGACTCAGATTCCTGCTGCCTGCAAAGACTGCTTTACCAAGTACTGCTGGAACGGTACTGTCGACAACAGCCAGCCTGCTGCGGCGTATGCACCACAGATGTGGAGCAACACCACAATCGACACTTCTTCCAAGAAGGGCAGTGCTGGTGCTCGAACCACCGTTGGCTCTGCCGCATTGCTATCGGTGGCTGTCGCCATTGGCGCAGTGGTTTTGTGCTAATTTTCTCATACGCCATTATATAGGTCTAGGCGGCCCTTTGCTTGTCCGTTCTGTACAAAATCTAGAATATTCATTAGGAGTCAAAATTTACAATACCCAAAATAATTACCATGTTGATCTAGAATTCTGGCTCGCTCGCATATAACCCGCGTGATTCATAGATGTGCAGTGACTTGTGTACAGCGAACCAGCGGTGGTGGCACGCAGACAAAAGACCAGAAAAAAAGAGTTTAAAAAAACGCCACAGCGATTATGATCCATGTCAGGCTCTGTTGGGCTTCCAAATCGACCTAATAATAGCAACAGTGATTCACACGAGCGCTGATGACTAAGGCTGTGCATGCACCTTGAAACACTTAAACCAGGACGGAAACTGCAGGCACTCTCCCCTCGAATAATCCTCTCCTGACCAAATTTGTTGCTTCTTCATCAATAGTTATCGAAACTACTACCCTGCGCCCTGTGTTGAGCTTGCTACTTCGACCTCGCATCGACAAAATGCCCCGACGATCGAGATACGACGACGATGAGGAGCGTCTCCCTGAGGGGATGACGCGCGTCGGCTATGACGCCGACACGGGCGTCTATACATTCCAGGACGCCGATGGCTCGTACTGGGAGAGCGCTCCCGGAAACCGATACGGCCTACTGACACGGGTCGGCCACGAGCTCGCGGGCGAAGAGGACGATGCGCAGCCATTCTTGCCAGGCAACAACCACGAGGGTCCCAAGGTGTCTTGGCGGCACGAACTGATGCCGCTGCTCAACTTTGGCGTCATCATTGGTGTCGCCCTGCTGCTTCTCTGGTGGTACCTTCACGTCGCCGCGGGCTCTGATAACAGCAGCGCGTTGGAGTGTCCTGACGCGACGGCGGCATACACTATCCATCAAGGTGACACGTGCTGGGACATTGCAGAGCACCATGGAGGCAGTGTCGACGATATCTTGAAGCTCAACCCCGAGCTTGACTGCGACAAGCTGTCCGTTGGGTCGCAGATCTGCCTACAGGACTGAGGGGCTCGACTGGGAAACGCGACCGCCAGGCGCTAACCCCCCCCCCCCTGCACACTGCACACTGCCACACTATTCTCTACGAAACACATATCTCGACCATATTGATCAAGGTTGCACCAGTATATCGAGAGGGCTGGCGTACGATTTGCTGCCTCGAGGCAGCAGCGGAGACATTACGACTACCTCAACAAGCCATCGGGCTGCTGGCAACAGGGCCAAGTTGTCTAGTCAGAGCAGCTGCGACTCTCATGTTTGAACCGGGCCGTCCGAGTATTTCGTCTTAACCATGTCGTCACGATGTCGTTCTACAAACCCCACGCTCCCGACTGGTCTGTCGCCGACCTTGTATCATTGATAACCATGCCATTGCTGTGCGCCTATGCCAGTATGTCTCTTGCCCGTTCCCGTTCAGGTAGTCCCATTAATACCAACCGAGAGATCGCGGCATGAGGGACGAGGTCAATATGGTCGGCAGGAGATCGTGCGGGGCTTCCCGGAGTCTATCATTAAGCATTTTCTTGGTTGTTTTACTGTTGCCACTGTTTTGGGATACAGACACCAGAAACGAAGCACAACTGTTTGGAGTACAGCTGACTAGTTTCAGCCTGGCTCAGAACTTGGATTCAGCGAATTTGGTGCGATGTCTTCATGTCAAAGCTTATTCCGTGTATCTTGAATTAGCTATGATGCTACTATTCTCACAACAATAGTGTTCCCGGTTGCTCTTGGCAGGTGTCCAAACCCCATAGTTAGTCATAAAACCATTTGACCGTTTCACTATACTCAGTCAGCCAGGTGATCTTGGAAAGGACGTGAATGTAACTTACCCTCCCTGGGCCATCTTGATCGCCGGTTCAATCTGCTTCCCGTAGGCTGCTAGAGCCTTGTTCTCGGCGTATCGGAGTGCGTTGCGGGCAATGATGAAACGCTTGGTCCGGTTCTGGAAGCGCTTGTACTTGTCCACCTGCTGAAGCTCCTCTGGCGTCTTGAGTCGTGGCTTGCCACTCTGCGGGTTCACTTCGAGCTCAGAATCGAACCGGAGCCTGGTGCCGACGGTGTCATAAAAGTTTGCAAAGGCTTCCGGGTCCTGCGACGAAAGATTAGTTGATTTGACGTCATGAAGGGGGTGTTGACTTTTTTTGCATACCTTTTTCTCGATTGCCTTCCAAAGATCCTCGCCAATGTCCTTGTGGATGCCAGCCACTCCTCCCGCCCGAATGTCGTTGAAGTCCTTGACAAAATGAACACGCTCAAAGATGGTTGGCGGAGTCCCATACTTTTCAATCATCACATGCATCTCTGCTCGCTGATTGAGGAGGCTCTTGTACAGCGATTCCTTTGCATCCTTGCCGACGGTCACATCTTTGAAGGTGTAATTGAACTCGCCGTTGCCAGCTCGCATCGCTGCAGTGACGCCTCGAAGAACTTCGTTGTCAGTCTTTACCGGCGGGAAAAGTTCCGTGTCTTCGGTGCGAACCACGAGATCGGCATCAATGGAAGTCATCGTGTCAGTGCCACTTGTCAGAGAGGCACCATCACTGGCTTCGACGTGATCTGGGATATTTTCTAACTCGTGGCCGAGAGTTCCATTACCCCCAGATTGATCGTTGCCTTTTTCTAGGCGTTTGCTGTCTTCCAACTTGTCATCCTCACCGAAGGTCTCCAAGGGCTTGAGCTTCTCAAGCGACTTAAACTCAATCTTGGGTCCGAAAGAAGCCATCTTGAATCTCGGTGTTCTGGTTTGAGGTTTCTTTGAAATGAATTGTGACTATCCGCGTGTGCTTTGTCTTTCCTTGAGTTGAGGGGAGCATCTTGCCCTCTTATGTACTCTTCTCTGATTCCGCTTGTATCTGCATCCTGGTTGCACTAGTATCAAGTATTTCGAATTGAACTTGGTCAACCTGACCGCACACTAGTGAGACGCCCGGGCTTGACTACCAAGTGATCCACGAAGTTCAGCTGGCTTCGTGCGCCGCCATCATTTTTTTCGGCACTTGGCTCGCACGAATGGACCCATTGAGGGGATTTACTAAGTTTGAATACCTCAGCAAAACCAAGTCCAGTTCAGCCACCATTTAATGCTATGTAAGCATAGTTCGCATGTGCTACCCGGCACGTGGTTGATGGTGTGTCCAGATAGATCTAGACCATTAGCGCCACGTGGCCATGTGCGGCCCGTCCCTCCGGCTTTCCTCCGGCCGCTTTCCTCCGGCCGCGGTAACTCATCAATCAGTGCAGCTGAAAGGCGCGCTATTTAGCGCCCCCTGGGGGCACGGCTGAAAGCCCTGTCGTATCCTTTACCCCAATATCGTCTTGAGGCACTATTTAGCGCCTCTGAGGGGCACGGCTGAAAGACCTGTCGTATTTGTTACTCCAATATCTTCTTCAAGAGGTGCAGCTGAAAGATATTGCTGGCTTCAATAGCGCCTCGAATGGGCGTAGCTGAAATGTATTTTTGACTCGAACGTCGCCCCTCGATGATGCAGTGGACGAACGCACGGCAGGCGATCTGGTGTTGGCCGTAGTCCTGGATATCACGGCAGTTCTATTGTGTATAGTGGCACGTATGTGGCTGGCTGAGAGACACTATTGGATTGCGGGAGTTGCGCAAGCAGAGCCAATGGATTTCCATGCTGTTACTGACTCGAATAAGTGAAGGCGGGGGAAGGAAACAACTCGATGGGCCCCTTCCACGCTTGGTCTAAGTCGCGACACATATAAGCCGTCCCGCGCATGCCGTCGACTCTCAGAAAGTTTCCGGATTAACCTTCATTACAAACTTGAACAACCTGTATACCTTGACCCAATCCAGACCATGAGTGGCTTCGGCGAATACGATGAACCCTACCAGCAGCCTGCGATCGAGGATTATGATCCTCGGGGCGGTGCTTGGGAGCAACACTGGGATGACACTGGCCTCCACGACCTATGGAAGGCAGGTAAAACCCCGCCAGAGACATTTTTCTATGAAAACGCGGAGAAAACTCCAGCCGCGATTGATCACTCGTTCGCAGAAGCTGCTCTAACTGCCGCAAGTGGTCTTGCGTTGAGTAAGATGACACAAGCTCATGGAGAGCTATTCCAAAATGGCTCATACATAACTAACTACATGATAGTGATCCCTGAGGTTGGTCCTGTGCTCTTTGCTGCTGGCGTGGGCGGCGTGTTCTTCCTTCAGCAGGGTGATAAGGAATCCGCGGGTGCCCAGCACGTGGCAAGCAAGATCGAGGTCCTCGAGAAAGACCTATTCCAGCGTCTAAAGGAGGCTCGCCTGCACGATTATAAGGCCACACTTGACGTACTGAAGGATACCATCGAGTTCTCCGTGCAGAACAAGATTTTCGAAAAAACTTCCAAGGATGATTTGATCATCGTCAACGAAAAGTACGACATACTAAAGAAGCACGCCTTTGGAGCCGACTCGACTTCCCTACAGGTCATGCTTGACAAGCTGGAGTACGATTTTAAATGGGCAGACAATGACATCCAGCAGACGATAGTGGCGTTGATTCCGTTCATGGTGCAATGTATGGAGCTGAAGCTCGTCCTCAATGCCAACCTGGCGCGAATCCATCAAGACAAGGGCGACAATGAGGACGAAGCGCACAAAGTAGCATTCCATTCGGGTATCAAGGAAGTCTCGTTCGACTTGAGAAAGGCGGTCACACGACTCGAAGAATGGATGAAGAAGAAACAAGCGGACCGTATGAAAGATCTCGAAACCGAGATCAAGCAAGAGACGCTGAAAGAAGGCTTCTTCTCAACGGTTCGGGAGTCCTGGAAGTTTCACGACAAGGGCTCGGGACGCGTGTTCATGGTGAGCGGTGTGCAGAAGGAAATCTATGATGTCTGCTACATGAGTGATGTTGAGCGGAAGATGAAGGTTTACATGGGCGAGATGGCCAATTGGTACAAGGATCGCCTACAGGAACATATCAACAGCCATTTCGATGTCATGAAGCAGACTATGGAGAGGTGGAAGAAGGTCGCGGACGCGCTGGATAATTATTGGGGACAGCACGAGGGCCGCCAGGACAAGGTATTGGATGGCGTGAAGATGTTCCACCAAATGCAGGGCCTACAGGCCACAAAGTAGACATGGGAATATGATGAAGTTGTTTTGAAGCGGGAGGCATTTGACTACAGCGAGTAGGACAGGTCGATGGATCAAGAGCGTTGCCCCCTTTGCCTGTATTGAAACGAGATGCCTCCGTTGATATCTGCGAGGTGGCAAAGTAGAATAGAGATAATTCATCAGATTTTAGAGTCTGTCTACTATATACTAGCATATAAATAGTAGATAATATACTTGACCTGGGTTATGCAGGGTGGCTTTTCAGGCTCCAACACCTTATTTAGAGCTGTAATTTAATTCCCAGTCGCACAAAAAGCAGGGCAAATATAATAATTTTCCTTTGTAGTAGTGTGTCACCATTGCCTCTATTGAGTAGGCCGCCTAGTCTAGCAACCAAGCGTGACAAGCAGGCCAACAGGGCAAGCAGGCACTTCAAGTACCCGCAAGCACCCAATGTGCGCTGATGATACTTCAGGCACGCACCACTCAGCACCCTGTATGCTGTGGGCCTGACGAGAGAAGCTGTCGCGCAAAGATGCGAGTATCCACACTTGAGCTGTAATTTGTCAGGCCTACAGTGCTGTGACAGAAATTCAGTCCGCTCCACACCAGCCGGCGCACCAAGCCGTACACATTTTCTGTCACCCCGCCGTACCTAAAAACTTGCCTGTCTAGGTAGTTAGGTAGGTAGGTGCCTAGTAAGGTACCAAGCCAGGCGGGGCAAGCAAATTATGACCCCTCTCTAATTTTTTTTCTTGGTGACCCCAGCTCGTCAAGAAATTTTTTTCTCTTTCTTCACACATCCTCCTCATTCTCACAAAAACAAAAACTCGCTCTTCGCGCAAAGGCCTTGCCATCGAGTGAAGAGTGACAATGGACAAGGACAAGCTTGTTCAGTTGCTGCAGGCCAGCCAAGTTCGTACGTCTTTCTCCTTGCCGCACATTTTCACCAGTCTCTAACTCTCCTCTTCTCTGCAGCCGACACGGAGCAGGTCAAGGCCGTCACAGCTGATCTCCAGAAGAACTACTACTCCAAGCCAGAGTCTCTTCTGCTCCTCGTTGAGATTGCCCTCACCCATGGTGATGCTCCCATCCGACAGCTCGCCTCCGTCCAGGCCGCCCGCATCGCTCCCAAGCACTGGGACCATGTGCCCGATGACAAGAAGTCGATGTGCCGCACCCACCTCCTCCAGGGCTCTCTCAAGGAGTCCTCTGCTGCCAACCGTCACTCCCTTGCCCGCTTGATTGCCGACCTTGTCACTCTCGACATGGAGAACCAGCAGGGCGAGGAGTTTCTCCAGCAGATCATTCCTCTCAACAACCACGACAATGTCGTGGCCCGTGAGGTTGGCTCTTACCTCATTTATGCCATGCTCGAGAATGATCCCATTCACTTCAACGACCACACACACCAGCTTCTGCAGCTGTTCCGCTCTCGCATCGAGGACCCGGACAGCAAGGATGTTCGTATCAACATCGTCCGTGGTGTCGGTGCCATCCTCAACAACATCATTCCTGAGGAGGACCCCCAGGCTGTGGAGGCTGTTGCCAGCTTTATTCCCAGCATGGTCAACATTCTTAAGGCTACTGTTGAGGCTGAGGATGAGGAGAACTACAAGGTCATCTTCGAAGTCTTCCACAACTTCATTGCTTACGACTCTGCTCTCTTTGGCTCGCACCTTCAGGAGCTCCTCCAGTTTATGATGGAGCTCGCCGGCAACAAGCAGGCCGAGGACGACGCTCGTTCGCAAGCCGTTGCCTTCCTCATCCAGACCGTTCACTTCCGCCCCCGCAAGCTGCAGGCTATGAACGACGTTCCATCTCGAATGATGGTGGGTGCCATGCACATTGTCGCCGAACTTGATGACGATGAGGATGATGAGGACATGTCTCCCGCCAGGTCTGCCATTGGCCTTGTCGACGAGCTTGCCAATTCCCTCCCCCCTCGCCAGGTCATCGTCCCTCTTCTGGAGCAGTTCCCTACATTTGCTGCCAGCCAGGACCCTAGCTACAGAATGTCTGCCATGCTCTCTCTTGGCAACGCTGCTGCTGGTGCCCCCGACTTCATCTCTACCCAGCTGGAGCCTCTTCTGCCCACCATTGTCAACCTGCTTGTTGACAACGACCTGAAGGTTCGCCACGCTGCCCTGGTCGGCCTGATCCACATCGCCGAGGAGATGGTCGACGAGATGACTTCTCACCACGAACAGATTCTCTCTGCTGTGCTCAAGAATCTCGAGGCTGCCTCCCAAGCTGGCAATGACAAGAAGAACGTTGCCATCATCCGTTGCGCTTGCGGTGCCCTTGACACCTTTGGTGATGGTGTTGAAAACAAGGTCATGGCTCAGTACGGCCCCAACCTGATTGCCCCCATGGTTAAGCTCCTTAGCCATGAGGACTTTGGCGTCCGTGCTGGTGCTGCTTCTGCTCTGGGTGCCATTTCTTCTTCCATGGAGGGTGACTTCAAGCCGTACTTTGAGGAAGTTATGAAGGTCCTCGGCAAGTTCGTCATGATCAAGGACAGCGAGGAAGAGATGAACCTTCGCAGTGCCACTTGCGATAGCTTAGGCCGCATTGCTACTGCTGTTGGCTCCGAAGCCTTCCAGCCCTTCGTTATGGACCTCATGAAGGCGAGCGAGGAGGCTCTCCATCTGGACAACCCCAGACTAAAGGAGACTAGCTTCATTCTCTGGTCCAGCCTCTCCAAGGTCTACCAGGAGCAGTTTGGCCACTTCCTCGATGGCGTTTTCAACGGTCTTTTTGCCTCGCTTGATCTTGAGGAGGAAGAGATTGACCTTCCCGGTGTCGACGCCAGCCAGCTTGGTGAAGGTTCCATTGTCATCGGTGGCAAGAAGATCAAAGTCAAGACCAACACTACTGAGGACGATGTTGCTATTGCCACCGGTGGTGCTGACGAGGACGAATGGGCTGACCTTGAGGACTTTGAGGATCTCGGTGCGGTCACTGCCGTTGCTCTCGAGCAGGAGATTGCTCTCGATGTTCTCGGCGACGTCATCGCCAACTCCTGCAACAGCAGCAACCTCGAGACCTACACTGAAAAGACCATTGAGAAGATTACTCCTTTCGCTGAACACACATACGAAGGCTGCCGCAAGTCTGCCATCTCCACTCTTTGGAGAATCTACACACGCGTCTTCCAGATCTGGGAGACGAACGCCGGCGTCAAGTGGGAGCCTGGCATGCCCCCCAAGCACACCCCCCCTGCTTCCATTGTTAGCATTGGCCAGGCTCTGCAGCAAACCACCAACAATCTCTGGGCCGAAGACAGTGAACGGTACGTACTTGAATTTCTTTCATATCCTTTCAACTTTGCATGATGAATACCTTGCGTTATACCCAGCTCACTCAGACGCGAAATGCGGTTGCTGAGAACACGTCTAATCTACTCCTGATCTGCAAACTTTCCATCACTTTCTCTAGCATATTGTTTACTAGAACCAATGCTAACTAAGTGAATTTCTAGGGGTGTCATTACCGACATCAACCGCAATGTTGCTGCCGCTCTCAAGGCTTGTGGCCCTGCCGTTCTCGCTTCCAACTCTGAGATGCTCCAGGAGATTGTCTCTGTCATTACCCTGATCATTACCCGCTCACACCCCTGCCAACAGGATCTAGGTGATGAGGAAGGCGAGCAGGAGATCGACGCTGGCTCGTCGGAATATGATTGGCTTGTTGTTGATACTGCTCTCGATGTCGTGATTGGCCTGGCTACTGCCCTCGGCCCCTCTTTCGCTGAGCTCTGGAAAATCTTTGAGAAGCCCGTTCTCAAGCTCTCTAGCTCTACCGAGGACCTTCACCGCTCCACTGCTGTCGGCACCATTGCTGAGGTGCTCAAGCACGCTGGCGAGGCCATGACTCCGTTCACCGAGTCTCTTGGCCAGGCTCTTGGCCGTCGTTTGACGGACCCCGATGCCCTTGCCAAGTCGAACGCTGCCTATGCCATTGGTCTCCTTGTCTACACTTCTACCGATACCTCCAAGACTTTCCCGCTGTACCCTCAGATCTGGGAGAAACTGGAACCTCTGATTGCTGTCCGTGAGATGCGGCTTACTGATAACGTCGCCGGCGCTCTCTGCCGCATGATGATGAAGAACTCCGATGCTGGCTTCGTCAGCCAGGCTCTACCTGCTGTCGTCAACGCCCTCCCTCTTGAGGAGGACTATGAGGAAAACGAACCCATCTACAAGTGCATCTACACTCTGTACGACCAGTCCAACCCGACTGTTCAGCAGCTCACTCCCCAGCTTCTTGCTATCTTTGAGAAGGTCCTGTCGCCTCCTGAGGATCAGCTAGAGCCCAGCAGCCGCGAGCTTCTGCAGCGCGCCGTTGGTGTCCTCTACAAGACTCAGCCTGACTTCTTTGCCAACCACCCTGGCTTGCTCAAGCTTGCTGGTCTGCAGTAGGCACGCCTCAGTATGAGCTAAAATAAAAATAAATCGGAATCGGAAAAGGAAAAAAGGGCGGCAACACCTTGGACATGAATTTAAGAACATACATAGCGTTAGTAGGGAAGCTGGCTTTCGATGATTTGGACCATGAAGCGATGATTGGAATGCGCATTTGACGAGCTTGGGGGGTTAAAGGTATACCTTGGGAATAAGAATAATAGAGTGACGACATTCAGCCTTGAAAGGCTCATGAATTGAAATGATATTCAACATAGAACTTGACTTTCCACCCTGCTACGTGATTAAATATGATGCAAGCGATGATGAGTAGGTATGCATTAGCAATGTTTAAGAATAGAATATCAAATGAGGTACAGGAAGCAAGATGTGCGAATGACGCCATAACCATGCAGAGCTACAGTGCGCTATCTTGAAAGCGGCCGACGGGCGCACCGCTCTCGTCTAACAAAGGCGTTACAATGAAAATATGTAGATGAAGACTTCCAGGCTGCTTATCATGTAATCGGATACTGTTCGCCATAGTGGCGGAGGCTTTTTCACCAGATGCGCTTATTGACCATGTCGTAGCGAAAGACGCCATTATAATCTGGTTCCGGCGCCGTCTTCTTGTCCTCGCCCGGTCGCCGGCCACCGGGACCTTTGCCGCCGTGGAGGCCCTCGGTCTTGTCGGCGTGGATCCAGCGCTGCTTGTCGTCGGAGAGCTCGACGTCGCCGTGGCCGCCGACGCGGCGGCCCTTTGCGTCGTACGAGTCGCGCTCGCAGGCGCCGCGGGCGACGAGCTGCTCCTTGTGCTTCATGGCGGCGTAGCGGGCGCGGGCGTACTTGAGGAGGGCCATGCCGAGGAGCAGCTTGAGGATGAGGAGGACGAGGAAGGCGATGAAGAAGACGACGACCATGGTGAGGGCGGCGACGAGGTCGTCCGACGTCCAGGCGTACCAGGGCCGCGTGTGGAGCGGCGCGCCGTAGGTCGAGCGGCCGAGCGCGTCGCGGATCAGCGCGTCGAAGCGGTTGAGTGCGGCCATCATGGCGGGGGAGGATGGGCGGGCGGACTCCTCGGCGAGGGACGTCTGCGTTGACGGCGGGAGTGGCATCGGGAGGTAGGTGGCGAGGAACATGTGGTAGGTCTGGACGGAGGCGCGGATGAAGAGGCACGACAGCGGGATGACAGCGAGGCCCAGTCGGCGGGTGAGGGAGGGGCTGGTAAAGGCCTGTTGTTCTGGGGGTTAGATGAAGTTGGTGTGTGGGTGTGGCGTTGGGAAGCATGGCTTACATGAGTGTAGTAGTCCTTGCATAGGATATCTAGTATGCGTGAGTAAAAGTGCGGCTTAATGTTGTTGAACTTGGTGACATAGGCGTGCTTGATGGTGTCCACCAGCATCTCGCTGCCGACGACAATCAGGAAGGGGGAGAGGACCTCGCCGGACCACAGCCAGGACGGCAGCGCCGTGAAGCTGTGCGGCAGAATGGAGGGGTGGTGCAGCGGCCCGCCGCTGCCGTTGCCGTCAATGTCGGTCTCGCCGTAGCCGGCGCCGGGGACGGAGAAGCCGCCGACCTCGACAATGTTGCGCATGGCGATGATGAGGAGCATGATCCAGAGGTGGAAGCGCTCGACAATGTCGGCGCAGGTGAGCTGGAAGAGGTTGTCCTTTTCGAAGCGCTTGAAGACGGTGCTCTTGATCTCGACAAACTGGTTCGACAGCAGCAGCGTGAGCAGCGCGTTCGAGTACGAGTTGACGGCGACGTTGAGCGTAATGACCTGGTAGTAGAGCGCAATCGAGTGCAGGCAGTTGTACGCGAGCGCGAGGAGGAACATGCCCAGCGGGAGCAGGATCTTGGAGCGGCCCGACGCGTTCCTAGACAGCGTCTCGGCGCTGAAGAGGCACTCGAGAATGTCCTGCCCAATGGCGGAGAGCAGACGGTCGCCGACCTCGAGGATGTTGAAGATGACGTAGAGCTTAATGGCCGACTGCGCGCGCACAAAGTGGTACATGCGGCTCGCGTCGAGCTTCATGAGCGCAAAGGAGCTGCAGAGGATGACGGCGCCCTGGAGCAGGTCCGCCTTGTGGTAGCTGGAGAGGTTGGACGGCATGGATTTCGTGCGCCGATGGCGAAACGTGCCTGATTTGGGGCCGGGGCCTTGTTCACGCTGCTGCGTCGGGGTGCGCCGCTGCGTCACCGGGCCGGTCTGCGCGTCGCCTGGTCCGTCTGCGCCCGTGGCGACGGCGGGCTCGCTGGCTCGACTTATGCTCCGCGACCTATCGCCAGGTGTCGTCGTTTCGCTCACTGCACGACCTCTTGTCGCTCGTCCTCGTCGCCACAGCCGGCCGATGCCGTCCCAAACAAAGCCCAGCAGCCACTTTGTTTCCTTGCAGACAATGTACACCCACCAGCGCACCAGCACGCCAATGGCCATGAAGAATCGAATCGGCAGGATGGTAAAGGTATGAAGCCAGGCATCGAGACAAGCAAGCGCACCAAAGTAGAGTGTTCTTTCGAGATATGCCGGCAGGAGGATGACGTTGCGCAGCCGCTCAAACTTGACGGCGCTCGACTCGTACGGGATGTCGGTCGTGTGGGAGTGGTGGATGTATAGCGGGCTCGGCCGCTGCGCCGCCAGCTCGAGCTGCAGATGCGTCGGCAGCGACATGGGCGGCAGCGGGATCATGGGCGGCATGGGCGACGGCGCGCGACTGCTGCTCCCGCCCTTGAGCTCCGCGGCGACTGACGACACCACCGCAGCCGGCCCGGTCTTGAGGGCCGGCGAGGGCAGCATGCCGTTGGCGCCGCGCTTCTCTACACCGCCCGTGTCGTCCATGTGCAGGTTCAGCGGCGGCGGGCGCTGCGGCACCGCGGATCGCGGGATGACGGCCGAGTACGGCGGGAGGTCAAAGATCTTGGCCCGGCCCGTCGGGGGCGTCGACACGGTGCGCGGGGACCCGGATCGTGGCGTCTCGGTGCGTGCGTTACGTGCGTCTGCGCCGCGCCCTTCGTAGATGCCCAGCCCATTGGACAGGTGGTTGTGGTTGTGAATGTGGTTTTGGTCTTGGTTTTGGTTTTGGCTTTGGTGGCCGCTGCCGCCGTGGCGCGAGGTGCGCAGCTCGGGATGGGCCAGCAGCGACTGGCGAATGGCCTCCTTTTGCTGCGAGAACTTGCCGTGGTCAAACGACGGGCGGGCGCTGGGCGGCGCCGGGCCAATCGGCAGCGACTGCGGCGACGCCATGAGCTCCTGCATCTCCGAGGCGGGCAGCCGCTGGACGTTGGAGCTGCCTTGCCGGGACTTGATCTGCGGCCGCGGAGGGTGAGGCTGCTGCTGCGTCTGCTGCTGCGTCTGCTGCTGCTCGTCGTGACGCGGCGGTGTGGGCTGCTGCTGCTGTTGGGGGGATTGCGACGGGTCCAGGTCCGAACGAGGCGCGTCGCTCCGACCCCGGTCGACGGCTCCATTCTTCAGGCTGCTGCCGTTGAGGAGCCGCTGCTGTTCCGTCCATGTCCGCACAGGGCTGCTGGCCGTTCGCGAGCGCACGGCTTCGATGCCGTTTGTGTGGTGTGCGCGCAGCGGCAGGCGTTCGCCGCCGCCGCCCGTGTGCGCCGCAGGGTCGGGGAGTATGGTGGTCGTCAGAGGGTCGTTCGAGGGAGCTTCCAGCGGCGGCGGCGACAGCCGGGGGCTGATTGGATCGGCGGTGGCAGCCATGTCTAAATCCTTGGCAGCATTTTCTGGCAGGAGATGCGTACCGCACGAAATCGTGGGCGGGAAAGCGGGTTCTGCGTAGGAGCGAGATCGGGATAAGGGTCGGATGGCGCTGTGAAGCGGCTGATGATGATGCCAACTATACGTTTTTATATGAGCTGGCGCAACGGCCTGGTAAGAAAATGTGTGGGGCGCCAAAGCCGCCCGCTGCGATTAGCAAACAGTCGCGTGTAAGATGCAGTACAGTAGAGGCGGAATGAATGGCCCTTTTTTACTAATTAAGGATAATAGTAGGGGCCTTTTTAGCGTGTGATGTGGCGGTACGCTGGCTCTACTAGAAGAACTACTGTTATACCTTTTGGCCCCCTACAAGTATTTCTAGACTTTTAAGCAGATATAATAAAACGCGCTATTTCTGACTATTACTTTTACACAGCAACGTATAATATTATCTTTACGGCCAATATACACGTTGATATCGCCTAGCCAGCGATTTTGTTCGTTGCTCTAAAAGTCTTCCTGTCTGTAAAGCAGTCCCTAGGCCGCCTTTTGCTCTTTATCATTTATACGCCCTGAATCGGATCTCAGCTAAGATCCGCATGAGGAAGAATTAACGAGTACGAGGAGGAGATCCC
This sequence comes from Samsoniella hepiali, assembly GCA_001455915.2. Lineage (NCBI taxonomy): Eukaryota > Fungi > Ascomycota > Sordariomycetes > Hypocreales > Cordycipitaceae > Samsoniella > Samsoniella hepiali. The sequence goes on along the minus strand of LNDK02000066.1, from coordinate 1,308,139 downwards.
CTGAATCCCTCAGTATTTATCCTTCTCATGCGCACTGATCATCGCTGGTGGTTGTATGGGCAACGAGGTCTTGCACCGAGTACAATTCAGGGTCTAACCCGTGACATAAATGGTCGCTCGTACGTAGCTTCTAAGTACCAAGTCTAAAGTGACTTAGGTGTAGGCTTCGCACTGCTAAATGGATGAAACTACTTGTTTATAGCCTTCGCAAATCCTTCATCTCATGCAATGCATCATTGACAACTGCTGCGGCGACCTGCTCGTAGTGTCAGGGGTACTTAGCCCGTGAAAGACAACTAGCCTCCAATATTGCCTGGCTAGAAAGCTGAGGAAGATCGAAGCAACGCTTCTGCGCACCCCAGCGCCCTTGTGCACCCCAGCGTGGCGTCCTAGCGCAGCCCGACGGCCTTGCGCATCCCGGCGACCTTGCTCATCCATTCCCGGGGGCTTGATCAATGGTGGAATAGGAGAAGGTATGCTCGGCTATGGTCGAGATGAGATCTAGCGCAATGATATAGATTGAGCTGTGGAACCAATCCGTAGATATTCTCCATTCATTAAGCCGTAAGCGAACGCTTCACCTATCAAAGTGTAGGTGCCTGTTTGATCTTTAACCGGTCGAATAACATACGGAACCTTTCCACCTAAGAAGATGCACAGAACGTCGCCAGGCTGTGCAAAGGAAGGAATAGTGCCAATAAATCCCGTGTCCGATATAAATGGTCTCCGACGATGGAGAAATCTCAACTGTTCCATATATACATGCCAGGAACCATGCGGTCCGTCCGGGAACAGAGTCCATAATATTCGCTCTAGCTTCGTTGTCGGCCCTTTTGCTATCCTCGACTCCTGCGCGGAAGGAATTAGACTGTGAGGCTCGTCGAGAGTCCTGCGATGAGTATCTGCAGAGATACTTGAGTAGGTGTCGGTTATGTGCCTACAACTAGCAATAGAGAGGCACGCTAACCCTTTCTCTCGCTCAGGTTTCTGAGAGATTGTTGGCGACTTTTCGCACATTACTCGGACGTGCTCTAAATATTCCATGGCAGAGGCGTGGTCCAGAGGCTTCGACCAATCCGGGTCCCATATGCTCTCGCATTCCTTGACGGAGTCGACGATAAATCCCTGGAGTGTGACGATACCAGTCCTTGAAGATGATACACTCTGTAGTGATATTGTTTGGCCTGAGGCGGAAAAATCGTTGACCCATGGGGGGCCTGTACAAGGAGAGCGTATCATCATTCTCCAATCTGGAACCCAACTTGGAATGTCGGACGAGTCTTCTGGAAGCTGGCAATAGGCGAGAATATCGATGTGGCCTTGCTTAAGCATTGTAAGCGCTGCCTCACGATAGATTCTCTCGCATGTCCACGCGTAGTCTGGAAAGAAGGAAAATTCCGCCTTGTCTTTCGCCAGTTGCAAGACAGAAAAGATCCTGTCTCTTGGGTCCGTGGCCAGGGGGAAATTGTAGTCCCGTTCGAGCACCAATGTACTGACGAGGACTTGAAATAGAGAATCCGAATCGCGGTCCGTTTGGTCCTGGTAGCGATTCCTCCTGGTCACAACGCCTTCCATGAAACTCGCCGTAGGGGTTTTATATATACGAACCATGTCTCGAATGATTGTGTCAGGACCGTTTCCTCCTGACGAGCCGGCTTGGTCATTCACGGATAGCTTGTTGATAAAAACGAAGACGGCTTGGAGCTGCCAGTCCCAAATCATGACGCTGCCACAAGCAATTTTGAGGCGGCTCGCAACGGCGTATTCCTGCATAATCCAGAGCCTCTTCCAATAGTCCCGCTCGCACAAGAAGCGGAATGCACGTTCGATGGCCTCTATCGCGTTTTTGGTTTGGTGTGGTGCGAGGACACGCTGGTGATCTCCTGACCAGATCAACGTCCCCATTCTTCCAAGGTGCTTGAGAAGTTTGTCGCTGCCGTTCGCTGCGGGCCCGAGCCAAACAACAACAATCTCCGCCTCACCGTAAATCTCTTTCATTTGCTGGACTTGATTGCCTTTCTCCACGTTATCCTGCTGATTGATGCAGATTTGATCGACCCATACAGAGACGTCTGAGTCCTCGTCTTGAAGTTGCCGAAGTGCTGCGTCGACCGTTTCATTAATGTAGTAATGTCGATCTTTGATACGAAGGGGAGCTTGAACATTATTTCTTCCCCAGGCATAAGAGAGCGCCGTGTATGGCTGACAATGACCTCGCTGCGCGTGAATGAGGTCTACGGAGAGAGCACAGTCACTTTGACTCGGCTCATGTGTTTTGGCCTTGAGTTGTATTAATCGGATCTCATGGCGGTCCGTCTTCAAAGGCTCGTAGGGGAAATCGTAGAGAGGAAGAATAGAATGCGTCATGGCGAAGAGTGAAGGATCAAGAGGAGATGGATGAGTTTGGGCCGCGAATAGATTTTAGACTTACAATTCTTTTTGGCCCATAACTCCGGGTAGCTGAACTAAAATGTCTCTTGTTGTGAGGCACAACCCTTGTCGATTTTGCTCGTCAGGTGGTCATATCTAACACAGCCGCAACCATGGTGGCCGAGTCTGCCTTGCCCCGCACGCAAGGCGTCAGGAATACGGAGATAAGAAAGTCTTACGTGCCTTGGGAAGACTTCCTAGGCATAAAAGTCATTGATCTCGTCACCATTACACAAAACAAAAATTAAAAAGCCGCAGTGAAAGCCATGGAGAGAATACTGGAGGCCACTTGCAGCCTCGGTCTAATTGTCTATTCACTTGACAGCGCGAATGCGTCTATGGTCGACAAATATGATAGGCGGGACGCGTCCAAGGGGAGCCACGAGTTTGCTCAAAACTTCGCCTCGGCGGCCGAAAACTTATTGGCGATACTGGAGTCTCTCAACTCTTCATCGCACAACCCTATGGGTGACCTGCCGCCGGAATTCGAATGCACAGCGGAGGCCTGCGCTACAGACGTTGAGAACATACGACGAGACATGGCAAAGGGGGTTAACGCGGCCTCATTTCACTTGGCCCTGAATATTCCTAAATTGAGAAAGTGGACTTCTACTCTGCAGTCTTATGATGAGCTCTTAAGCCCCCATATGAAGTCGCTGGCTGGGTGAGTATAGCCGCCCCGCATGTCCGTGGTTTTCAAAAGAAATGTCGAGTAACAATCCACGATGGTAAAGAGATGTCGATGTATTAGAAAAGCTTTGGAACAAACAAGCTACGGTGGTCAACGCAATATCTGGACTCGATGCCAACGATGGCATCAACCTCAAGGCTGGGGTCCCACGCCATCTGAACATTCTAGCGGAGGACCTCCTCCTGGGGAGGATGGACTTCTCTAGCCCTCAGTTATACCGAATTTTGAGAACGCTAGACGAAACCTGTGACGAAGAATTTCCAGAAGAGCGAGTCGAAGCTGCAAGTGAAACGAGATCCATGGGTTCCAGTGATGAAGAGTCCGGGCTTTGCGAGGATTGGGACGAGTTTAGCGAAATGTTATGGACGTGCAGGCAGAAACTTCCTCTCATTTCGCTTCTAAGTCATTCAGAAGACCCAACACCTGAAGCACGGAACGCAATCATCGCCCTCCAGAAACTGACTCTCGCCCTGAGAAGCGCATCCCAGAAAACTCTAGAGCCATCAACGCACGGCGGTATCAAGCGAAAGGCCGAAGACGAGGATGACGAGCCAGAGTATGGACGAAAGAAACCCGTCAGGGCGAACCTTCGAATTAGCTCACTGTACGCACGCAAATCTACACCAGATTTTTATCGAAGAGCAATGGTAAAAGGGTACAAACATAAGATATATTCTCAGACCTAAAAGGTTAGATAACCGCCCCTCGGATGATACCAAGTATGGCGGGTAGAACCAACAGAGAACAGACTTTAAATACTGCAAAATGATTGCCTGTGTCACACCCTGAAACCGCCATCCCGTATTTTGGCTATCTGAGCTAGAGCACAACCAGTGACACTGAGAGCTGTCAAAAATTTGACAACACTGGGGTCGAGTGCAAAGGACAAGACTGTGATATGTGAAAGAAGCCAGTACCGTCCGGGTATGCGGTAAGATGGATGCATTGCCCACTCTTAGCAGCGTGACCGACAGGGAACAATTTCTCCCGGTCGGCCGATGGGTTTGGATGGGGCGTCAATCGTTCCGTATCGGAGAATGTTGGAGCGCCTTCTACGCACAGATTGTTCGTTGTAGTTCATTCCCGTTTCAGCTACTGTACGGCCTTACCTTTGCGGGCTAATCAACGAGCCAAAATCAAAAAAAGGATGTTTATCCCGCATCTTACTATACTCAAGTAGGCTCATTTTTTATTTACTTGTAATTATTATATTAGTAAAAAAATGGGTCATTTTCCTTTTTATTTTACGTTTCTCTTCTGTAGCAATTACCATCCTCCTTTCCAGCAGCATCACCCCCCCTCCCCTACAGCTTGGTGGTGCCATGCAGTCACCCCAGGTGCTGGTCGAACCAGGTGACGGCCTGCAGAAAGGCCTGCTCCTTGGCAAACTTTTGCTGCTTGTCGGCGAGGTCGGCGCGGACGGCGAAGCCGTGCGTCGTGGCGGAGAAGAGGTTGATCTGGTAGGGCTGCTTCGTCTGGGCGAGAATCTCCTCGGACCGGTGGCGCTTCGCGGCCGGGAAGATGCTGTCCGTCTCGGCGGCGGAAATGGCAAAGGGCCCGGTGATGGCGGCGAGCTCGTCCTCGTCGACAAACGACGGGTGGGCGGCGTAGCCGACCTCGATGCCGTCCTTGTAGTGGCGGACGACGTACTGGGGGGGTAGATCAAGTCAGCTTTTTTTCGGCATCCAGAGGAGGAGAACAAAAAAAGAAAAAAGAGGGTACGTACCTTGGCGCCGAAACAGTAGCCAACAGCACCAATGTGCTTGACGCCCATGTCGCGGAGGGCCGCGATGGCCTTGACGACGATGGGGTCGACGGCCTCCTTGGTGTGCGGGTTGTCGCCGCTGCTGCCGTGCGCCAGCCACTGGCCGAGGTCGAAGCCCTCGGGCCGGTTGAGCAGCACGGGGTCGCCGTTGAAGAGGTCGACGACGACGGTCAGGTAGCCGCGCGCGGCGAAGCAGTCGGCCATGAGCTTGCTGTTCTGCCAGATGCCAATGACGTCGGGCAGGTACAGGATGCCCACGTCCTGGCGGGCCGTCTGCTCGGCCGGCGTGGCGACGTAGGCCTCGATGGTGCCGTCAATCTTGATGATTTTGCCCTTGGGCTCGCCCCTAGGTGTCCATGTTAGCATTCTCTTTCCTTTTGTGTGTTTTTGTGTGTCTCTCTCTCTGTCCTCGTCGCGGGTGATGCTGGCGTAGGCTACCAGGGTTACGTTTCTCATCACGGAGGGGCAGCTTGTCCCCGGCGTTGGTGGTCGTCTCGAGCAGTTGTCCGAGGTGCAGACGGGGGGCGCACACAGCATCGTAGACTTACTCGTGGAGCGTTCCCAGGGTGCAGCAGCGAGCGGGAGGGTTAGACGCCATTGTGACTTTTTGGGTTTGATCGTGTTATTGCAAGGTCGCAAGTTGTTTTGTTCAGTCCACACAGCCAAAAAGCAACCCCCAGTGACGTGGGCATGGAAGCCTTTTTATGCAGCGCCTCAGCTCCCTTTCTAGCCGTTCCCAGCTACCCTCTTTTTTTAATTCCCGCCAGAGGGAAAAAAATCCATTACTACGGCCCGACGCAGTGGAACCCCCCCCAATCGCCTCGTCGCGAATGGTGGTGTATGGAAAGCTGATGACGCCAACGCCGCCGCTGCCCCTCCTCCCGCTAGTGAGGTGGAAAGGCGATCAAGAAACTCGGGATAGCTGCAACGACGGAAGCGTGCGCCAGCTCGTCCTCGGAGTTCATTCTCTAAACGCCGTAGAAAACGCGATAATTGCGAAGAATTAGCTCTTATCGGTAACGCTTCTACAGGATTGTGCATCTCGTCGACAGCCTCTTGGCGATACGGTGGGCGTCGGTATGCACAAATGGCGGGGCAAAAGTCTGGCATCTCGGAGCGATTGCGGCAGATGCCCCCAGGTGTACTATCCGCCTTTTGCTACGGCGGGTGCAAGCAAAAAAAAAAAAAGCGCCGAAGTCTCCATTGGTCGCCGTTCCCCATGCCATTGCAACTTGTTCTGGCTTAATTCCATTTAGCCCTCTTTTTTTTTTGCCTCTTCCCGTTCACCCGGGCGGTGTTAAGCCCGTTCCGTGGCCGAAAGATCCGGGCGCGGGCCAAGCGGGCACGGAAACGGGCACGGAAACGGCGAGCGCCGACCTCGGCCGAAAAAAAGAAGAAGAAAAGCAATGGATAGCATCATAGTAGACTCACTTCAAGGGTTTTTTTATTCAGACATTAAAACTTGTTTCTCTCACTCAAAAAAAGAAAAATATGGCTGCGTGAAAACCGAGGTGCGGCTGTGCCTGCGCCTGCCTGTATTTGGGTATCATATAAACCTATGCTTCTCTAACCAATGCTATATGTAAATAAATATCAAAAGGAGTACAAAAAGAGAAGATGCCTATTTTTTCCGTAACCCCTTTGGTTTCCGCTTTTTGAATACCACAGCGCTCGCTGCCGAGTCTGCGTCTTCCGACTTGGCCGCCGTCTCCGTGATGCCACCCGCAACCGTGTCAGGCGCCTCCTCCTTGACCGCCGGTTCCAGCTTTCCCTCTACATCCTCTTCATCCTTGATCTCCGCCTTCACATCCTCCTCCTTGACATCCTCCTCCTTGACACCATCATCGACCGCGGCTTGCGTCTTGACCAGCGACCCGCTCAGCAGCGCGTCCAGCTCCGCCTCCTGGTCCTCGGGCATCGGCTTGGTGGCGCGTCCCCAGCGCTTCGGCTTCTTGAAGAGCCCGCGCATCGCCTCCTCCTGTTCCTTTTCCTCCTCATTCTCCTCGCGCTTGCGCACGCCCGACGCGCGGGCCTCGACTTTGCCCTCCTCGCCACCGCCTGGTCGCGTCTCAATCACGCGCGTGTTGGTCACTGTCCACTCACCCGGCATGGCCATTTCGGGGCGGAAGCTGCCGGGGACCGCGACGCCCAGCTCCGCGAGCTGCTCCCGCTGCTTCTGAAGCGACGCCTCGGACGCCACGGGCGGCGGTGCAGGTCTCGACGACCCGGGCGCAGGTTGTTGTGTGGAGGAGGTGGAGGAGGTCGACGGACCGGCGGCGCCTAACGAGGAGGAGCTTCCGCCGGGGACCACGCCATTGAGACGGTCAATCTCGCGCTTGGCACGTTCTTTATCGCGTTCGTCTCGATCGTGGCTTCGGTGCAGGTCCCGCAGGGAGCGCTTGACGGCGCCTTGGTGTCTGCCTGTCGATTCGTGATTTGCGCGCTCAATCTTGGTGTCGCGCACGTAGACGGCGCAGTACTTGCACCAGTATCGTGGTGTCGATTTCCAGTATTCTGACATGATTGGGCCGTTTCACAGTAAATTTTTGTGAGGTGTGTTGTAAACGAGAAGTGCTGAAAAAAGTTGCCTGCAGCTTGGCTTTGTCTTTGCCTGAAAGTTGAATGATTACGTCAGCAGTCCAGGCAGTTTGCAAGTCAGGTCGCAATTTCCTTCCATTACAGCCGCACGACTCTTAAAAAGATACGCAGTTCACCGGATCATTTAGTTAACATTGATTAAGGACGGTCAATTTCCTTTCCCATTTGTACCTATGACTGACTATGTGTGTTATATATTAATGCCCACGCATCACGCGAGGGCCTCCGCCATGAATGCGACAAAAATAGAGAAAAAAGACAAAATAACACAACCACATTAGGTCCATCAAAATCCATGACGGCAAAAAGCAGTTCCATCCAAGTAGCAGAGCCACTGAACTGTTTCTTTTCCAAGCTCCTGGTAAAATCAAAACATGATCATTCGTGGGTGCAGCTAGAAACAAAAATCCAAGGGAACAATAAAGCAAGCGCTGGGTTTTCCCCAGCGGCAGCGTGTTCGTTGTCTCCGTCTCCATCCGCTAGCAGCCTATAATTTCAAGGCGCTTACAGGAAGAGAGCGGCGGCAAGACCAGCGGCGGCGAGGCCGGGGAGGACCTTGGCGCCAGCGGCAGTGGGGACGGTGGTGGCGGTGGGAGCCTGGACCTGGCCATCGGAGATCTGGGTGACCTTGGCGCCACCAGTGGCAGAGGGGGCCTGAACCTGACCATCGGAGATCTGGGTGACCTTGGCGCCAGTGGCAGAGGGAGCCTGGACCTGGCCGTCAGAGATCTGGGAGACGGGGGCACCACCGGTGGCAGAGGGGGCCTGGACCTGGCCGTCAGAGATCTGAGAAACGGGAGCGCCAGTGGGGACCTGGACCTGGCCGTCGGAGATCTGGGACACGGGGGGCAGGTTGGTGGGAGCCTGGATCTGGCCGTCGGAGATCTGAGTGACGGGAGCGCCGGGGGCCTGGTCGCAGGGGGTGCTGTGAGCCTGGACCTGACCGTCGCCAATCTGGCACATGGGGACGGGGACGGTGGTGGTCTTGACCTGGGGCTGGCCGTCGGAGAGGGCAGCAACGATGGTGGTGACGGCCATGCTGGTGGCGACGGGGGACTGCATGGGGCTGCCACCGTTGTCCTTCTGGGCGCTGCAGGGCATGGCGACAATCTCGACGCCCTCGCACTGCTCGGCCCAGCTGCGGTCGTAGAGGTTGTAGAAGTCACCGGAGCGGCACTGGTAGAAGACGGTGGAGGGACCGATGGCCAGGGAGCCGTTCTGGCAGGTGGAGAAACCAGCAGTGTAGATGGCACCAGCCTGGGCGGGAGGGCCGTCGAACTGGAGCTGGTAGTTGGCGACGATGGAACCAATGCGGCCCTGGCTGTCGGTCAGGACACCGTCCTTGAGGTCGAGGACGAGCGACTTGTCGCCGGAGCAGGAACGCTTCTGTCTGACTGTTAGCATCTGCGTCACGTCTGCCAAGAGTGAGCCTTGGGGCGGAGATTTTTCACACATACCTCGATGGAGCGCTTGTTGGAGCCAAGCTTGAAGATGCTGACCTCGAACTTGCCGTTGTAGGTGCCAGTGCAGCCCTGGGGAGCACTGCCCTCGGGCTTGAGACCGGAGGGAGCGCCCTGGGGAACAGCGGCGACGGTGGCAGCGAGGCCAAGAGCGGCAGCAGTCCACTTCATTATGACTGTAGGACGAATTAGCACGATGCTGATGGGCGAATGGCGGAGTGACAAGGCTGCAGGATGGTGAAACGGTGTGTGACGTTGGTCGAAGCGGAAATAGCGTTCAGGAGACCAGGGCGTATATGGGCATGTGAATGTGAATTGGCCCGAGACAACAAAAGTTGACTCTGACGGAAAGCAGCAGTGAGCACTAGGGCGTCTGCAACGTACCGGTTGTATTAGATTAAGTTGTGAAAGCGAAGGAAGTAATCCGAATCAGCGACGGGATGACGAGAGTTCGAGATCTTGTTAACCAAAACGATGGGTGGAAACAAGAAAGAGGTCGTCCGAGGAGCGAAAGTAGAAACTGGGGAGCAAATGAACAGAATGTGAAGAGGAGAGGAACAAGAGAGTGGAGAGAAGGGATCAGGTTGGGTACATATATTCTCACGGTGCTGGTGCTGGTGGCGGGTGGATGTAGTCGAGCAGCAGCATTGTTCGGCCGTTTGCCAGGAAACCTTGAACCGGGGGGGGAGTGGTCCATGGTGGAGGTGATGGGAGGAAGGGGGGGCGTGAGAGGGCTAGACATGGGAACACGAAGCCCCAGAGACGGACGAACAGAGGAGCTACGGCATAACAAGTAATAGAGTAGACTACGAGGGCCCGCAGAGGCAAAGGGACCCGGTTTGTGGTAGAAGCTAATGGGACGAATGCAGGGTTTGTGGGTTTAGTTGGAAGGATGGATGAAGAAACGAGGCTTGCGTAGGAGCCAGCGCCAGCGCCAGAGGAGGTGGCCGAAGAAAAGGCAGCGCGAGAGAGCAGGATGTGTTCTGAGATGGCTTGGTGGGCGTTTGGAGGGGGAGTGTGTGAGTGGAAGAGAGAGAGAGAGAGGATTGGGGGGGTGTGCGTTTTCTGAACGGAGCCAGCCACACAGACAGGACAGAGCCCATCGGGAAGAACCTGAACGGCGTCGGGCAGTGCAACAGTCAGTCTGGTTGCTAGCGTTTTTTGTCAGAAAAAGAATCCGCTTTCAAAGAGCAGGGCAGGGGGGGGTTGTTTACTGATACCGTGCCGGGACCGACGAAGAAGAAAAGCTGGCAGTGGCGGCGTGGAGCAAGTTGATCCTGCCCCCCCCCCCCTCTGGTGGGGAGACAGCGCTGCCAGGGATTCCCCATATTTTCAGAGCGCAATGCCAACTTGTGGCGCGCCACAAATCGCTTTCGACGGGGGGGTGGTTGGGCGCGGCGCCAAACTCCCGGGGGCTGGCCCAAGCAAAACGGGGCAATGGATGGGCAAAGAAGAACAGCCAGCCCAGACAGCCAGCCATTCCCCGTCTTGGCCATCGCTGTGCGCCCACGCCACAGGGAGGGACGACTATTTCCGCCGCTCCCGCGCCAGCCCAACCACGAACAGATGGCCGAGTCCAGGGGGAGGCCCATCGCCCAGTAACTCTTGGCTGCAGGGGCACTGAAAGATGCGCTGGGTCTCTGCTGATGTGCCAGATTGTCTCGTTTGTTGTTGTTTTTGTTGTTCTTTTTTCCTTTTTTTTTTGTCACTCTTCTTTTCTGTACATTTCTGTTCTAGTATAAAAAACACAAATTATAAAAAAATTGCCGACTTTGATTGTTTTGTCTCAGGGGATTAAGTTTTCTGGAAATTTTGTTTGTTTGACAGCGGCCCAGCGGTTCCTCGGAGGCTGCAGCACCCGGAGGTAAGCTTGCTTGGCCTCGCTCTCTTGGCTGCCCCCCCCCCTCCCCCCTGTCCAGAGTGTGTGCTTGTCGATGAGCAACCCGCCCCGGGGGCCTGTCCGCTGGGCGATGGGATCGTGCGGGCGGGGCGGCGGTCCAGAGTCATGTCTTGTTCCTTGCCTGCTGGGAGCCTTGGCACAGGACAGGTACAAGGCACAGCAGATGGGGTGTATGCTTGCAGAAGAAAAAGACGGATTTGATATTATCAATTGGGGGGGAAATGGCCATAATTAGAGCAACTATCAGAGGCCGGTTTTTTTTTTTTACCCGTCTCTGCGCTTTGCCCTCTCCCTTCTGTGCCTGCTCTGCTAGCACACATGGGCACCGAAAACGGGCCAAACCTTGTTCTTGGTGGCGACTGGGCCGCGCCACAAGTAATAACTGGAGCTGCTGTTGCGGGAATCTCTCTCACCACGGCCGTGCTGCCTGGATTCTAGCGCTTCTTACTGTACCTACCTACCTAATAAGTTAAGGTAGATACCCAACTGTGCTGCCATTGCTCCAGCTACCTACCTAGGTACTCAAGTACTGATAGAGAGCTGGTGGCCGGCCCCTTTCCCGGTGTGGAACCAATGGTCCGGTCCATCCTCTTGGTGGTGCTTCCACCACGACGGACAGGCTAAAAAAGCCATTAAACTTTGGTCTGTCCTTTTTACGAGGCCTCGCGCACTACATAGCTTTGATGGCCTCTCTTGTGCGCCCGTTTTTTTATTTCTCCTGGCGCCAATTCTCTTTTTAGGGCGCACTACTACCAACTGCCCGGCTTTCTACTTTGGGGCCGCCGATGACAACGAGCAGCAGCAGCAGGCGTATCAGTTGAGAAATGTCACCAGCCCCAACACGATAAACATCAGGCCAGATGAGGGCTCAAAAAAAAAGAGCCTCCCTCGTCCAGAAAGTTCATTGTCCGCAGTGGAGACGAGGTGCGGAATGCTGTGCAGTTCATTGTCCAGCTGTCTGCGCTGCCCGCGCGCGCGTGGTGTTTCTGGCCCGGCCCATTGTGTTGTTGGCATGCCATGGTGAATGAAGAGCGAGGGCCTCGAAATAGACGCTTTTACTGTCTTGGCCCTCACCCTCACCCCAGCCGCATTCTTTTTCACACGCTCTTGCCCAGCATCAGCTGTTCTTGTTCTTTCTCCAACAAAGGAGGCTGGCTGGCTTTTGCTCTTCTTCATCCTCCACACCACCATGGATGGACGGCACCAGTAGAGCCAGCCAAGGCGTCAAGCCCACCCACACAAACACTCGCACCACCAACCCTTGCTGTTACTGGTAGGTGTCGGTGCCTGGTACTGCCAGTAGCGAGAGAGAGTCGAGAGCCAAGAAATAGAAACAACGAGAGAAAAAAAAAGAGGCCGGCCAGCACGCCCCCAAGTGGGATGGTTTGGCCGTGTGGGTGGGCTCCTGTCATCAATAGTGTCTGCGGTCTGCCTCTGCCGTGGAATGTTCCCCTCGAGGCTGGCCCTTCCGGTTACGCGTTGGCTGGACAAGTTCCGTTCCTGCATCTCAAGGCCTCGACTAGCACAGGCCTATTCATCTCTCTCGAGCCATCTCCAGTATTTCTTCCCATCGTCGGTCTTATTTACCAGCTTTCTTGTCTTTTTGCACCCCCCCTGGCCGCCAAAACCCGTCCGTCGCACCTCAAACACACACACACAACTCGCTCGAGCACAATTGGACGGCGGGGGGACGACGACCGAGTGTGCCTGTGATTCCCACCTTTCTGCATCATCCAAAAACTCAATTCGACTTACTGGTAGACATGGCACGAAGCCCTAGCTGAACACTCGCACAAGCACAAGCACCCTCTTTTTTTTTTAGTTCTTTTTTTAGCCATCAACTTGAGATTCATCTCAGCAGCGCCCTTCCCACCGCCATGGTCCATCCCTCGTCGCATGATCTTCCTTTGCTGCAATATGCGCAGTGGCTATTACGCCTGCATACCCCAGTATGCAATACCAACAGTAGTGACAGCAAGCAAACGCAACGTGACAGATGGCTTTCTTCCTATATTGAACCTGCGAACCCGCCACAAATACCTCACCACACCTCCCCCGTCCCAGCCATGTCATCCAGCCCCGGCACCACGAGTTCCCATGGTAATGGCCGCCTCGAGTCAACCCAGCCCGCATGGCCGGCGCTGCAAGTCTACGGGGGCGCCGCAGTAGCGTGTCGCCGCCGTGCAGCTCGTTACTCTCTCGAGTCCTTTTACGCACTGCTGATGGACACCGTGACACTCCATCTCTCCGGGGCCTGGCTCCTCGCTCCTCCAACCCAAGTGGGCTCGCCGCCTGGTGTGTTCCCCTGCATGCAAAGCGCGGCTTCTTTTCTTTCCTTTTTTTTTGTTTCCGAGCAGTTGTTCCTCACATATGCCACACACATGTCACACAAAAAAAAGCATTGCTGCTCTCCATGTTTGTAGCAAGATGAGACATTGTCCCGGCTGCATGTCAGCTCGCCTCGGGCCTGTCAGGGAATCACACATTGACTCCTTGCTGCGTGTGGTGCCCCTACAACAGCAACCCTACTGCACCATCTCAAGGCACGCACGGAATTACCCTATTAACCTCTCCATAGCCGCCGGGTGCCTCGGCGCACAAGGACAAGCTGCTGGCTGTTGTTGGTACCCAGACTCAGACTAGCACCGCTAGGTCGGGCCGGCACGAACACTACTACTTACTACCAGTACATGTGCATCCCAACTCCCAACTCCCAATGGCTTCAATTGCAGGGACCACGGCCCGGCAAAGTGCCATTGACTCAGCCAGGGTCCTTGCCGCATGAATCCTGCACCTTCCCATCACGCCTAAATCCCCCCATGACCACCTCGTACTCGTCCTGTCTCTTGCTCGCGATGCCAGTCCCAGGTCAACCAACACGCGCTACGCCTAAACAATCACTCATGAGGTCATGGCCTACCAGCATTCGGGGGCGATACGACGTTGTGCGTGTGGGACGACGGGGCCGCAGACGGGAGGGGGGGTGCGCCGGGATAACTTAGTCAACCACTTACTGCTTTGGGCTGGGCCGGATTGAGGCCAGGCATCAAGCTGGGCGATCGCCCACCACCAAACGGTGCTCGAGCCAAGCAAGCGACTTTGGGAGGGCGGGCGCTTGCTCCTGATCCAACCTGCTTCACCTTGGCTCGGCTTGTACGTACTGGCTGCCATCACCTACCTCCTGGCGTGGTCCAATTATACAAAGTAGGGGTCAAGTCAAATGCTGGGACGGTCCTTTGCCCTCGAGCGAGAGCGGCATGGCAATCTGCGGTTCCTCCGCACATTAATACAGCCTTGATATTCATCAATCCAAGCAAGCATGATGCAGCCACCTCTCGCTGCTCAGTGCGTTGCTTCTCACGCTTCAGGCCTAGCTCGCCGCGGCGGGACGTAGCCGCGCCCATCATTGACCAAGGAAGGCTCCTGCGGCAGATTTTTGGTCGAGGGTCCCCTAGCAATGTACATTACTTGTGCCCGACCGATGCGGTAGCAGTTCGCATATTCATTTCAAATTAATCGAGCATTCTAGAAGGGGCTGCGTAATTTAACTTTGCCTCGCAGAATACCGTGTCAAGAAAAGGCATCCTGAATCCTGAGCTGGTCAAATCCTTACAGGCGCCGCCGACGGACACAGTCATATCCACCAGGGCTAGTTTTCTTGGCTGCAGCCTCGTCCTGTGGTAGTATATACAAACTAGGTAAAAAGCAGTATTTTTTTTATTTTTTTTCTGTTCTGAATGGCAGGAAGATGCCGTGTCGCCAGCAGTCGCCATTTCCGGTGGGATTTCTAGTCTAGTTTTTCTCCGCCGTGAATTGAGAGCCTCTCTGGATGTTCCGCAGGTAGATACCTTGTGCTTCCAACCTGAAAGAGTGCAGAGGGCAGCAATGGATAGCTTGCACCCCAGTGAACCAAATCTTCCTGTTCTCGTATCAGAGAGCCCAGTCGTCGCTGCAAAAAACCTTGCTTGTGTGCGAAACTAGAGCCACGCCACCAAACTGAAGGGGGTGGGCGGTTTTCTGACAGAAGAGAAGACACTGTGGGCATTCAACTCCCAAAGAGTCTCCTGGTCCCCCGTTTGTTGAGGGGGGCGTTTCTTTAAGATGGTTGAAGAGCTAGCTTTGCTCTTTAGCATCCAAGTCCATATATTTCTCAATCTCGACTCGATGACGGAGAATGTTGAACCGAGATTTGGTGTTTATCGTACCGGAACTGACTAAACTGGCGCAATTTCGAGAGAAAAAAAAACCCCCAAAAAAACAATCTATCTCAGCGGCTCCAGAAAATAGAGGTGGACGACCTCGCCAAACTAATGCGCATTAAAAGCAGATTCCAACGTTGCCAGCATGCAGTTGCCGTGCAGATCTGTGTGACCGGACACTCCTTCCCGAGACGCTCAGTGCAATACAACACCACCGTTGTCCAGTTCCGCAAAGGGATACCACACAATGGATTTCACGCCGTCTCTCTCTCTCTCCGCTTGCAACTGGGCTCCAGGGTACGTACATGTAGACGGAACGCTTGTGCCAATGTGGCGATGCAACGTCTTGACATCACCTACCCTTGAACAGTAGTCTAATTCAGGTAAGAAGCTGGCAGAAACCTGAAAAGAACACGAACAATGCCCATTCTCGTATCCAGGACCTTCATGTAGGTACTTGGACATGTTCTGCTCATCACTCATACATGCAGCTCGAGCGCCAGACTCAACCCCCACCAGCGATCATCTATCAGCCTGTCTTCTCTGCTTGCAGACGTTCTCATCCCGTTGGAGGTCGCCCCTCAACCAGGTCACTACCCCAGTTTGCCGCCTCTTTTATTGTATCTTGTCTGCTTGCAATGAAAGGCGGCAAGACTTTGCCATCTTTCACGCCCCCTCCAAGTTTCATAATGCCGTCATACCAAGCCTATGTCAGAGGCTGGGAACAGCGATCGACAGTGCCGCTGTCAGCAGAGCACAACTGTCTCGGAGGCTAGAGGCTGCAACGACAACGGTCAAGTTTGCCAACTCTCTTCCTCTCTTCTGCTTGGAATTGGTCGAATCGTATGCAATTCTACCTGCGCCACTGATGACCGTTGTTCCGCTTGCAACTAGCCCGGGAGCCAGCACGCCAGTGCCGGCACCCAGGCGGCAACTTGAACAAAACAAAAACAAAGGCATTCCGCCTACGTTGTAAATACCACTTCGTTCTGCCGGCTGCTTTATTACAATGTGCGACATAATGTGGACATCCGTTCGCCTGTCCAGCAGCGGAGCGGCAACATGTCTCCGTAAGACAAGGGCGGGCATAATCTGCGTGATATTAACAAGTCGCAGATTCCGAGATTGGCTAAACATCGATTTGCTCCGCGATCGTGCAAAATGGACGCACGACGGCGCCTACGCAGTCATTGTCAACATGGTTCCATTCCAACGAGTCTCTGCGCCCAATGAGAATAAACGCCACACGGCCGGGCGAGTAATACACACTGGCTTATTGCTACTGGTCTACAATGCGGGATTGTGTCAAGATCCAGTTTTGCGGAGGTCTCATGCCGTCTACCACGCACTGGTGCGCAACATGTCTCAGAACGCGCCCGCCGTAGCTCCCCTGCTCCCCAACTTCTTAGCGCTGCGGCTTAAATATCGTCAAGAAACGCGGGAGCGGTGCGCCCGAGTGGAACACAACAAAAAGGCGAGATTGTAAGGCTATGAATCGCTCCTTGTATCTTGGTCACGGATCGTTCGAGAACGCACAGTTTGCATCTAGATGACGCTTCTCTGGTGTCCCCGCAAGCGACGACCCGTGCCAAATTGCATTTCCTCTGGCATTTGGATAATTGCATGGGCAACATTCATTACTTGCCTATAATTTCTCCTTGTTTTTTGTGATTCTTTTATAATTCAGACCCGCTTCCCGAAGTCGACCTGAATCCAGCATCCCTGGAGATCAGTTGCCAGTCCGCGCGAGACCAATCATCGGTAAGGGCTACGAACTTGATGAAATGTAGGAGGCACATGCATCAATTCGCTTACTAAAATTGGCTTTTGGTTTCATATATAGTCTGACCGGGTAATCTAGCTCAGTTGAAGCTTCAAGGCATCCTAAACGATGTTGGGTGATATTGCTCTGTTCAACTGTAAAAAACAAACTCTCCCTTAGCCAAACATTATATTGCCCCTTTTATGCCCTAACAACTCTGCAAGGCTACCCGCATCAGAAATGCAGTTATATCAAGAGCAAGACGTTTGCCCCCTTGATGGCGATCTACTCCAGGGTATGCTGTCCAACAGGGGCTGCGAAAATGCTGGAAGACTACCTCGGGAATTTGAAAGGGGTTTGGATCCCCACCTTTCACTGTTATCGAAGTCGATGAACTAGAATAAACACTGATAGAGCCTTCTGAATGGCAATTTATAAACTCCAAAGCTTCGCACATAGAGGTCCCTCTTGACAAACCAGTCTGCCCTTGTAGGACATCAGAGAGCCTCATTCGATTTCAGCGGTGTGAATTGAGAAAACGCCATAGCCGCGTAAGCCCAACTACGTTACAATAATGCCTGTAAATCAGGAATAAAAGGGCCGGTTAGACAAAGCTGGTTTTGTTCTTGGCGCCTTGGCTACCCCGATCGTGTACATGCGGGGTGCGGGGCCAGAGGCCGTACAGAGCAACCATCACCGGGCAGACTTGCGAGACAACTAGCGGTCTTGGTCAATACCATGTGGCCACTGTGCCCAAAGTTCATGTCCTTCCATCCTTTCAGTATCACTACACATTTCAGAAATTTCAGAAATATTTCTTTAGCTCATCAGCGGAAACGAATCAGCTTCAGCCTAAGCTCGCGCAACGGCGGTCGGCCGCTGGGTAAAACTCCCCCACGTAGGGCTCGATCAGCACGATGTGCCATCCTTCTGCAGCTACGCTAACTAGTATGCATCTGGCAGGTGGTACAACTCTTGCGGTCTACAGCAAGTTCCATGGTCAGGCTCGCAGGGTCAAGATATATATAGAGAGAGGACGGAGGGCGGTGACTTGCTACAACGGAGATTTCAGTCCTCTGATATTGCATCCTTGGTGCCTCTGCGCGGTCCACTGTCACGTCTCCCCAGAATCGCTGAAATGAAGAAGGCCTCTGGCGTCATCGCCGCAGCGTTGCTGTCGGCCGTTGCGCAAGCTACATCTGGTCCGGACTTTACTACCAACCCGGCCGGCAATCCCTTTGTCGAGGGCTGGTACGCGGACCCGGACACCGAGTTCTACGACGGCGAGTACTGGGTGTACCCGACCTACTCGCACGCGTACGATGCGCAGACGTTTCTCGACGCCTTTTCCTCGCCAGACCTCATCAACTGGACCAAGCACCCCAACATCCTGAACACAACCAGCTTCCCGTGGGCGAAGCGGGCCGTCTGGGCCCCGGCCCCGATCGCGCGAGACGGCAAGTACTACCTCTACTTTGCCGCCAACGACATCCAGACGAATGCCGAGTACGGCGGCATCGGCGTGGGCGTCGCGGACCGCCCCGAGGGCCCGTACCTGGACCCCATCGGCAAGCCGCTCATCGGCCAGTACTACAACGGCGCGCAGCCCATTGACCAGGACGTCTTCATCGACGACGACGGCCAGGCGTACATCTACTACGGCGGCCACGGCCACGCCAACGTTGCCCTCATCAACGAGGACATGGTGAGCGTCGGCACGTTCCCCGACGGCGACCAGTACAAGGAGATTACGCCGAAAAACTACGTCGAGGGCCCGCAGATGTTCAAGCGCAACGGCAAGTACTACCTCTTCTGGAGCGAGGGCGGCTGGACCGGCCCCGACTACGCCGTCTCGTACGGCATGTCCGACAACCCGCTCGGCCCCTTCAAGCGCCTCGACAAGATTCTCCAGCAGGACCTGGCCGTGGCCACGGGCTCGGGCCACAACGGCGTCATCACCGTCCCCGGCACCGACATCCACTACATCATCTACCACCGCCACCCGCTCGGCAGCACCGACGGCAACGACCGCCGCCTCGCCTACGACCGCCTCTCCTTCCGCGACGACGGCACCATCAAGCCCATTGTCATGGGCGTCCAGGACAACTTTCTCGACAGCAACATGATTGGCTGGTCCACCTACGGCGGCACCTGGGACACGGGCGCCCGCAAGCTCAAGTCGACCGTCGTCTCCGGCGACGGCGCCAAGGCGGCCCTGCGCACCAACTTTACCGACCAGCACTTTTCCGTCGACGTGGCGATTCCCATCAGCAACGCGGGCGACGCCGGCATCCTCTTTCGCGCGACGAACCTGCAGACGGGCGTGGACGCGTACCGCGGCTACTACCTGGGCATCGGCACCAGCGGCAAGATTGTCATTGGCCGCGCCGACAATGGCTGGACCCCGATCAAGACGGTCCGCGCGCCCATCCACACCAACAGGGTGTACAATGTGGCTGTCCGGGCCGTCGGCAGCCAGTTTGACTGCACGGTCACGCACGGCAGCGATGTCATTGCCAGCTTCACCGTCGTGGACGACACGTTCCAGCATGGCACCAATGGCGTTCGCGCGTTCCAGACAAGGGCTACATTTGATAATGTCGAGGTCCGCCATGTGTAGTCTTGCTTTTTGCAAATCAGTGAGCAATCGATAGTAGTGTACAAAATTACGCAACTATCATATTTAATTCAGCATTTTCTGTTTGCTTGGTAGACAGTAGAGCGTCTGATCATACAGCTCACGTGAAGCCAACAAAAGTCACGCTGTGTGGTATAATGCGCCCAATAATTCAAAAATATCTAGATTTTTTCGTACAGCTCATTCCACCCTTTTAAGTCATGGTCATCTTGTGTTCTTTCCTTCAACTCGGCAACACATTTTGTGCATGTGTTGGCTAGTGTGCAGTGCCAGAGGCTCGACCGAGATCTTGTATGCTACTATATGTATTCATTGCTCGTAGGTATAGCCGTTATCATACAAAACGAATCTCCAATATACTATGTAGACGTTTGTAAGCTACGATGACCTGTGCTGGGCTTTAGCATCGGCTTCAGCATCGGCACGCTAGTAGAGCTGACTCACATATGAATACCCACGCTGCGTGTCAGTATGTAAATAAATCAAGTTTATCATTCGCAGAGTAGAGGCCCTCTTTCAGTCTGTAACCTACCATGTCACTCCCAATACACTGTTTAGATGCAGCTAAGCGCCCAGCTGTAGAGGCCGGAGCTGTCTTGTTTGAAACCAACCGTCTCATCATCCGGCGTTTTCTGCTGGCTGATGCCCCAAGCCTCGCGGCCGCTCTGAACCACAAGGAGGTAGTCATTCAGTTGAGCGACCGCTTTCAGTATCCTTACACCGTGTCCGATGCCGAGACTGCAATTGCGTCGTCTTTTCCGTCGCAGCAGGACAACGAGTTTACTGTTGCATACCCTAGATCTGTTGCCGTATGCATCAAAGCGAACACGACCGACAATTCTTCGTCTGAACCGCGACTTATCGGGAGCATGATTGCGCATGCAGGAAAGAGCATGGAATACAGGACATGGTCGCTGGGTTATGCGCTGACGCCAGAGGTTTGGGGTCGAGGATACGCTGCAGAAGCAGTGACAGGATTTCGAGACTGGTTGTTTGAGACGTGGCCACGCCTCGCGCGGCTCGAAGCCAGTGTGTTTGCCACGAATCCTGCGAGCGCCAAGGTGCTTCTCAAGGCCGGATTTTGTGAGGAAGGCGTCCGTGAAGCGTGTCTGGAGAAAGGTGGTGTTTTGCTTGATACTCGCCAGTTTGCGATCCTGAGAGGCGGCCGCTGATGTAAAGGAGCCAGCACCACCAACCGACAATCGGCTCCAAAACCAATCTACTCAGTTACATACAAAATAGGTGTGAAAGTAGCCGCCAGAATGCAAACGGATATTTTGCCAATTAAAAAAGATGCAAACCATGCTGGGTCTCGTGGTCAGTGTCTTCATCGCCGGTTTGAGTAATAGCAGGTCCCCGCCACCTGCTTTTCGTGTGGCTGCCAAAGAGCCTGGCCAAGCTCTTTTCCACTTGCGCTCGCCCAATCCACCACTCTCTCATCACAATAACCTGTCATCAAATGAACCGCCAACCTATTATCAAGAACAACTCTTCTGCTGTTCCGCCGTGTCGCTCACAATAGTATCTTTTTCTACATCACATACTGCCCAAGATTCGCCTTGCGCTGAGCCGAAGCCTTCACGCCAAGATGGAGGACCAGTTTGGCGGCCGCACCGACGACGACTTGTTCTACGACGACGACTTCGAGCCAGTCGATGGTGTGACAACCATTGTACCCAACGATATACCGGTCGAGATTTCTTCATATTACATCACACCTTCAGACTTGATACCGCATCCCGCGGATCTCGAGTCTGCGCTCGCCCCTCTTGCTGCCGCCGCAGCAGCAGGCAAAAAAAAGGGACGTAGACGACGCAAGTCCAGGTCCCCAAAGCCGCTTCCGCCTCCACCGCCCCGAGGAGGTCTTGCGCAATCTAGATTCGCAGAGAAACCGGCAGAGAAGCCTCCGCAGAACCAGCAGCAGCAACACCCCGAGCCCCAATCGCCCGAGTCATCCTTGGCGACCACGAGCCAAGGGCAGCCCAACCGCGAAAGTAGCTCCAGCACAGCTGCAGCGAATGGTCCGGCTCATCGAGACAGACGAAACAATGCAAGGATACAAGGAAAACCTGCCGCAAATATCGTTGATGCGCGCGCGCAATCCGGTGCAAACCCTCGTCAGAAACTGACCGAGGAAGAATTGACTGCCAAGTTGGAGAACATGAAACTACTGTCAGCAGAGAAGACGCGCAAGTTTGAGAAAGCCGAAAAGGACGAGAAACAACACGCAGAAGCTTACGCGCGCGGAATGGAAGAAGCACGACGCCAGCGTGCTGAAAATGCGGAGAGGCGACGACAAAACGAGGAGCAGCGTCGCCGCCTCGAAGACGAGCGCACAAAGAACCGAGACCGCAAACTCAAGGCCATGAATATGAAACAGGGCGGATGGGATGAAGGCAAAGCGGCTGCGGGCGAGGAAGATTCACGGCGGCCGGCCCGCGGAATGAACGGCGGTATTCGCGGATCCAAGGGCTCCCATGAAACAGGTCTGCGCGGCAGCCGCTTCGCGCGAGACTCCAGTGAAGGGGAGAAAACGGCGACCCCAGATCGCACAGATACCGACAGGTCCCTCGAAGAACGACCTCATCGTGACGGTCGTGGTGGACGGGGGAGAGGCAACCGAGGTGAGGGACGTGGCGGACGCGCAGGACGAGGCGGACGAGGGGGTCGGGGTGGCGCGGCTGCCAACGGTCGCAGCCCTCCAGTTGCGCCCGTGACCGACAAAGACGATTTTCCCTCGCTACCAGCCAAGCCAGACACGGAAAAGGAACCTGTGGAAGGCACACAGAAGCCAGCAATCCTGGCCCCGTTGCCGCGGTTTGCTCCAGCTATCGGGAAATGGGATGATGAGATGGAGTTTCTGGATGATATGAACACCGCCACAGCTGCGAAGAAATAATGCGTTATGGACGTTGTGTCACGTTGGAGGACTGCGCAGGGTAACACACGAGGGCATGGTAAACAGACTGTTACGATGGGAGGCGGCGTCATTTTCTTTTCTGTATGAGTATTTTGGTATCCAGCACCAAGTAAACACGATGCTGTAGCTCTTTTTGGAAATGATCCATATAGCTCGTACACCCCGTTCAGGATGTATGATGAATGTACAACGCTTGAATTCTTGCCTCACATACTACTCTTCACCAATGAAATACGGTGGTGCTGTGTGAAAGGGTATATGTAACGAGTCGCAAGCTCCCAATTAACTCCGATATATGTACAGATCTTTGAAGTGTCCTGCGGGAAAAAAAAATCATCCAGATACCAGTAGCCCTATCAACGCCAATGTGCATGCAGTTTCTGCTGCTCGAAGCCCGTGGCAAACAGCACCGTCTACCACCCGCCACGATAGCCACGGCCACCTTTGCCTCTAAATCCTCCCCCCCCGTGCCCTCTCGGCCCTCTTGGGCCGCCACCGCCGCCGCCGGGCCCATCGTCGTCATGGACCGTCCTAGCTCTCGTCTTCATTTCTCTCGGGAACGCATCGTATGTCTTGCGCATCTGCGCAAAGCCCAGGTGCATCTTGCCGTAAAAGTGATCTGCGAGGCGGCGGTCATTGTCCAGACGGCTGAGGTACGCGCCGCACACGTCGCAGACTTGCAGCTTCTGGTGGCCCGATGGGCCGGACGTGTCCGCGAGCGCCTTGAGCTCCTTTTCCTTTTCTGCTTTGGCTTGCATTGCTTGGCGCACCCGGAAGAGTTCGTCTTGCGCGCGCGAGACCTCCGACATGGAGCCGAGTATTTCGACTTCGAGGAGCCCGTTGTGAATCGACGTGTTGAGATCGGAAATTGCTTTCAGCTGCGACGCAAAAAGCAGGTAGTTAGCAACAGTATTGTAGAGTGTTTGACGTGCATGAGTTTGCAGGATGCCTACCATAACATTGGTCTGCCGGATCTCTTCTGGTGTCTTTTTCAGGCGCCGTTGCGCAGCCTCTATACCTCTGTTACATTCATCAATGTACTGGTATAAATGCCGAATGTAATCATATTCGAAACCGAGCTTGCTCTTCTCGCGTTCAGACATGGCATCGTATTCGGTCTTGAGCGCTTCGGAGTGGATTTTCGGGCAAGGCCCCAGGTCCTGCTTTGTATTCGTAAAGAGGATATGAGGACAAGTGCCGGCGATATATGAACGACATAGCTTCGGGTCGGAAAAGGAAACTTTGGCGGCTTGCGACGTAACGGATGCGCCCATGAGCTGCTCGAGCAGCTTTCGTTGTTCGGCGGCCATGGTCGAGTCGCGATTGTTGGTCTGCTCAGACTCTATGCACTCTATGCGCAGATATAGACGATTCAGTAGAGTATTTTGAAGCTAGAGGCTATGAGGAACCAATGCTTATCAAGTACGGCGATGGATTGCAAACCAGTTCAAGATCCTTTGGTATTGTCCGACGCCAAAGTCTCGAAGGCAGACTAAATTTTGCCACGTCCGACCGCCTGCCAGAGCCCCCACGTTACTTCACTACAGGCGCCACGTCGCCTGGAAGCGAGCCAGTACAGCGGCAAGCTAGGCTGATAAGTAGCTTCCTGCGATGCTTTGTCCTCCCTTTGCTCGCCAGCCATTATATCGGAGTGAGATGTAATTCTGCCGCACCGAGCGCGGAAGATCTATACTCTCTTTTTCACAATGGCGCGACTATTGTCCCTCCTTCTTTTCCTTTCCGGTATCCTTGCCGCCGCTTCCACCGACTACCATGAGCAGCTGAATCTACGGCCGTTGCCCCTGTCGGGCTTGCTCGCAAGCTTCAACTTTCGATCGAATATTACCGTCGACGACTTTGAAGCGCAAAATTTCAGAATTTTTCCCAGATCACTCGCGCAAATCCTACAATACGCAGGTACCCGCGAGCTACACTTGCGCTTTGCACTGGGGCGCTGGGATACGGAAACGTGGGGTGCCCGGCCATGGGATGGGCGGAAGGAGGGTGGACAGGGAGTTGAGCTCTGGGCGTGGCTAGACGCACAGACAGACGAAGAAGCAGACAAGAAATGGCTTATTCTTACCAATGCGCTCTCCGGGCTATTCTGCGCCAGCCTGAACTTCATTGACGAGACAAGAACCATACGCCCCGTCATGTCTTTCCAGCCCGAAGGCGACCACTCGGACGCCGTACTCGCCAACACGCGGTTATTGCATGGAGTGCTGCCGCATGAGGTTGTTTGCACGGAGAATTTGACGCCATTTCTGAAGTTGCTTCCATGCAAGGGCAAAGCTGGCATTGCGAGCTTGCTGGACGGCCACAAACTCTTCGATGCCTCCTTCCAAAGCATGGCCATTGATGTGAAGCCAATTTGTGACGTCGAGGGGAATTGTGTTTTGCAGATGGAGGAAACAATTGACATGGTCCTTGACGTGAACCGGTCAAAGCGACCCAGAGGTATGTAGACGCTCTTTAGGGATATATGTGTTGACAAGTACCCTAACAAACATACCAGACAACCCGATACCGAGACCGCCCAACGAGAACGAGCTCGTCTGCGACACATCCAAGCCTTATCACGCACACGACACCTGTTTCCCCGCGGATCACATGCTCGGCCAGGACTGGACATTATCACAAGTTTTTGGTCGACCAATGCAGGGAGCTTGCCCACTCACAGACGCCGCTGTACCTCCCGTCTGCCTGCACGTTCCCCATTCGCGAAGTGTGTACTCCTCCGAAGGCTCGCACGAGATCAAGGACATAGAGAAACCCAAGCGATGCTACAACATTCCTGCGGATGGTGAATTCACTCTCGTCTTGACACAGCCGGATGTTGTGGTCGACGGCAAGGGCCTCGAGGTCAACGAACCCGAAACGCCGATACTATTTGCTGAACGCAGCTTGACTGGGTATGGCCAAGAGCACGGTGGCGTTCAGGCCATTCTCACCAACCCCAGCGACGAAGAGGTCGAGTTTGTCTACATGGAATCGCTTCCGTGGTTCATGCGCATATACCTCCACACGCTGTCTACGCGGATATCGTCGACTGGCTCCATGGCAACAGGCCACAATGCCAGCGACATTATCAAAGAAATTTACTATCGCCCGGCACTTGATCGAGAGCGTGGTACGCAGCTGGAGCTTCTCGTCCAGATTCCACCCCGTTGCACCGTTTTTCTAACCTATGGTTTTGAGAAATCCATCTTGAGATACACGGAATACCCTCCCGATGCAAATCGCGGGTTCGATGTTGCAGCCGCTGTCATCACAACCTTGCGCCCGAAGGCCATGAGCTTGCGCACCACCGGCCTGCTTCTCTACCTGCCCACTCCGGATTTCAGCATGCCGTACAACGTCATCATCCTGACGTCGACCGCCATCGCACTCGCTTTTGGTGGCCTATATAACATTATTGTACGCCGCATGGTGGGCGCGAATGAGGTGGCGCCGTCGGCGCTAAAATTGAAGCTCGACAAGCTCATCTCACGTATAAAAGGGAAGCCCACAGCAGCGTAGAATTACTACGGCCTAGCTTGGAATTTCTTCAACATCATTTGGTTGGCTTGTGTATTATAGACTTGTTGCTTCGCGAATGGAGGCACTGGCATGGAAATGCTTCGCTATCAGATAGACTCTGAGCTAATCGCTATACTCAGTGAATTAAAAACAGTACGGCATTAAATGAGTAATGTATCACGAAGCACTATTCCTTCACTGTCAGTCCACTGCGGCCAAGACTATGGCCAAGACTCACGGCCAAGCGTTCAAGACACCAAACCACGCCATGGCTGTGCTGGGCGAAAACGCCACCGGCTACAGACGGTTGACGCAAGCCGGCCCGGACTGAGCTTGTCATGTTGCTACATATCAGTTGGGGTAATAAAATTTAATTTACCTTGAAAGTTGTATGCAAACTCGGCCAAGGCTATATGTACTCTAGTTGCCATGCTTCTCCTCCACCACAGACCTACTCTTGCCCTCGTCAGCATCCTGGTTATTTGCTTCAACATGAGCAGCCTCTTCTCCACTGAGAATCCCCAGCACAACAACCTGTGGCGCATAGAAAGGCTTTCCGATATGGAGTTTATCGCTTGGAACAAAGATATCGAAGGCGCGTGGTACGATAAACCCAAGTGCAACTATGATCATAACGACGTGTGAAGTAGCGAAGGCGAAAATATGCAGAGGGTCATTGCGAACTGTGTAAAACGTCGGGTAGGCAAATGAGAAGATCACAGCCATAATAGGGGCCGATACATAGCGAAGAATTGGCCCCCAGACAATGGGAATGCTCCAGTTCTTGCCGACAGCCACGACATTGTTCAGGTCTCGACAAAGCTGGTTTGCCTACAGTGAATTAGCATGAGAGTTTGAATTCACATTGTTCACAACATTGACTTACGGAATAAAAGGCGAGCCACCAAAACTTGTTCAAGAAACCTTTCTTGCGCCAAAAAGAGGGAGCCAAAGAATCCGGCGACTTGGACAGCGCGACAGAGAGGCATGCCCCAACAATGTAAATGCCGAAGCCAGTACCGGCTCCAGCCTCGGCAGTGACTGATTGAGCTACGGCGACTCCAAGAACCATGGCAAAAATGTAGCCTGCATTGTATATAGCGTATGCAGCAGGGCCAACCTGTCCAATGACATCGACATGGCGATACAAGCTTGTCACTGCAACAGCCTCGCACCATACCACAAATATGAGAGCCAGGTTGTTTGTCCAGGTATCGACAGCATCAAGAAGGTAAAATCCAAATTCTGTGCAGTATAGAAGCGAGAGGCAAAAGGAAACGAGGATAACACCAGTGGAAATCCAAGTTCGAGAGCTGCGTTGGCCCCAGCTGGAGTCGCAAATCATTGTGACGATGGACTCGACGAGAGCAAAAGCAGAACTGAGACCAAGAAGGGCCAGAGTCAGGAAAAAGAATACGGCCCAAACATTGGCGCCGGGCATTTCTGACAAGGCCAGAGGATATGTAAGAAAACCGACCGTGAAAGTGCCGAGCTTGATACCCTGATCTGGTTTATATCCCAGAAAGCCAATCACTCCGAAAACCGCGAATCCGGCAAGGATTTCAAAGAGGGAATTGCTAAGGGCAACAATTACGGCATCCTGAACGGCGTTTGAGTATTTGGTGTTGTACGACGCGTAGGAGGTAAAGTAGCCAAAGCCGACGCCAATGGAAAAGAAGATTTGGCCGACTGCGGCTTGCCAAATATCTCCGCCCGCAAGCTTATCGCTATGCCATTCGGCAACGTACAGCTTGACTCCGTCGATGGCGTTGGGTAGAGACAATGAACGGCCAATTAGGATGAACATCATGATAATTGGGAGACCCATCGTGATGTACACGGCGCGACCAGTAACTCCAACACCCTTGTACATGCAAAGGTAAACGAGAAACCATATAAAGGCGGCCCAGCCGACGGTCTCGCCCACCATGCCACGAGCAGCGTAGCTGACATAGCTAATGACCGTGCTTCCGCTCATGGCGCCAGGGATTGGATCCGGGTTCCTGATGACGTCTCCCATGTAGAACTCCTGGCCCCTGCCGGTCCACGGCAGGGGACTCTGAAACGAAGATCTAAAGTACCGCATAATCCAAGAAATTATGGGCACATAGTATGTGGCCACGACGTAGCCGTTCATGATGACGCCCAGGCCAATGCCCTTGGTTCGGTTGTTGAGTCCGTGAAAGGCGACCACGGCGCCACCGCGATATGCCTGGCCAATCGCAATCTCCAAGATCAGGATTGGGATTCCAAGGAAGAAGAGGGCAATTAAGTACGGGATAAACCACTGCGCGCCATTGTTGGCAAAGACAACGGACGGGTATCGGAGCATGTTTCCCAGGCCAATGGCACCTCCCTAAGAGACAAAAGTGTTAGTGAAATGGGTATTTAAAGTGCCACAAGCAATGCGTACCATGGCGGCAAGGACAAAAGCAGCCCGTGAGGGCCATTTGTCGCGGCCATCCTCTTCCTTCTCCGCATCAGGCGAAATGAATCGATACACCTTCTTTAAAAAGGATGTCATGGCCGAGATACAAAAAGGTGACGAAAGAAGAAAAGAACCGAAAGCTCTCAGTAGTTTACGAATTCACGAAGGAAACTACCTGTTGAGACACCATCCTTCTTATAGACTGCAGCTCTACCCCGGAAACCGCCCGCCCAGGCTGAGACCGCGCTACTCTCTTGGCTGACTTCATCGCGTTAAATCAGACACTCTAGTCGCCATGGCAGCCCCAAGACGCGCCGAGGCTTATCTTAGGACCACCCCGTGTCTGGGCGGGAAAAGAAACAGCGAATCATGTGGCAGGCCTGAGTCGCCCAGTGGCATGCCCAGGCTGCGCCCGAGTTCCCAATGACAGCCTTGGCGGTAGGGGGACTTGTGAGCTGGGCATTGTGTCTGCGCGCAAAGAAAATGGCGTCTCCATCATGGCTGACACCTGCTGACCCCAAGCGGTGCCCATAGCTTTTAGCCTGGGAAGTAGTATTTGTAGATGCATGACCGCGGGGTGATGGGACGAGGCACGAGTGGCGAGACGACGCTCGCTTCTGGCAGAAGCCAAGCCAGAAGCCTTCTTTTTGGTCTTACGTACTGCCAAGTAAGTGGAGAGAGAGCCTCTGCGGCCGAGTCCTTCCTAGGTAGATGATTGTAAAAGTGGTCATTACGGGAGACTCTGGGTGGACAGATGTATTTGTGGAAGGCCCTGAACTGGGCTCTTTCGTAAAGTCCAATTCAAGCTAGGCGGGCATTCCAAGGTAGATTCAGTGAAACATGCTTCGTTATCTTTCAGAGACTCTATGGAGCAAAAAATTGTTTATTATGGATGAAAAATAAAGCTAGGGTGGTCGATTCCATCTGCATTGTGTCCAAACGTCCGTCCCTCTGTTATGTTCGTGTAAGCTGGCCTTTCTTCTTGGAAAAAGCTAAAAATGAACTAGATAACGAGCAATAACCAACGGATCTGTATAAAAATACGTATTGAGCAAGAAACATGTATCCGTCGAGGTGAGATAGTCAAGTGTTGCGCTGTTTACTGTATTAGCTCGGTGCTTCTATCAGGTTCTTGATTGCGAAAAGAGCCCATAACGGCAAGTGGTCTTGGCTACCTGTGCGTACAGTGCCCTCGCTGTCCGTATATATATGAAATAAAAATGCGTTCTTTGGTGGTTAGTATGGCTCCTTTGGCGGGCTTGATGCTCCGCGCGGCTTGGCCAAAAATCAGATTTAAAAAGATGGACTTGCCGGTACCGAGGCGGCCAAAGAGCATTGTCACCCCTCCTTCGGGGATACGCAGGAATATATTCTGCAAGATATGGGCCTCGGCGTCAAGTTAAACGCAGACGTCGATAAATTGGACGGCGAAGCGCGCGTTCTAACTTGCTGCGTCGAGTCGCGTTCCACGACGTACAGCCGGTCTGGGGCACAGATACGGCCATATTGATTGTCGCGTTGCAAGAGAAACCTCTGGATACGATTGAAGCAATCAAATACTCTTAAACGACCTGACATTGATCGCACTGCAGATGCCAGGAGTTGCATCGATACGAGACCAATGCCAACCGTGGCACAGAAGTCGGGTGTCGAGAACGGTTCACAATGAGCAGGCGAAAATACGGCTATGGAAACCGCGACCAAAGGTGTAACGGATTCAGTAAATGCACTTGGATGAAGCCGATACTTTCGGCGTCTCGCATAGGCAAAGATGCACGACTCTCTTCCTGCTGGTATTGTTGCATGCTTTTGCCGAAATACGGCCTGAGCTCGAGCGTTTTATTCTCTCTAGTTTGCGCCAAAAAAACAACGCGAGTACCCAGCTTACAATGCATGTCCTTCTGATTCAACCCTGACCGCGGTGCTTTCTGCGTTCACCCTACTTCAACTCGATCAGGCAACGATCCTTACGAGGAGAGACAACAAAATGCGCTCGTCCCTTTTCCATTTCCTCATTTGTCATACCTTCCATCGCGGATATCTTGGCATTTGGGAAAGCCAAGAAGAACTTTGCAGTGGCCAGACGCATCTCAATCATCGCCAAATGAGACCCAATGCAGCCTACAACAAGGGGCAGTCGTTAGTCCTTTTGTTCAGCCACACATGTGTCCTCGTTTCATTGTATCGCGTACCTCTTGCGCCTTTCCCAAATCCCATGAAGGCGTCTTTCATCGCTGCCGTTGGGCTTTCCCATCGCGACGGATCAAACTTCTCCGCGTCGTGAAACGCCTCGGGATGCCGATGCATAGTTGTCGACTGAGCAGATACAGTCACGCCCTCCGGCAGCCAGTACCCAGAGAGTGTGCTACCCCCCGGTGGCACGACGCGGGGCAGTGCCGATGGCGCGACCGGGTATCTGCGCATGGTCTCCCGTATCACATGGTCCAAGTATGCAAGTCCACGCAAGTCTCCCTCCGCATAATCCGGATGTAACGTCTGAAGTTCCGCGTTGAGCTTGGCCTTGACCTTGGGGTGGTTGCAGACAGCCCAGACCAGGTATGACAAGGTGTTGGAGGTGGTGTCGCTGCCAGCGATAATGTATGTTCGCGCATCTCCAGAAATCTCCTGAAACTGCCAGTTTTCGTCTTCGGCGGCCTTGAAAACCTTGGAAAATAGCGTGTTCCGGACAAAATCCTCATCTTCTTGGTGCAGCCTTTTGTGTCTCGACAGAGATTGCTCGGCATAGGTATCGATGCGCTGTGAGGCTTGGAAGGCGTTGGTGAAGAATGGTATCCGAAAAAAGTCAAGCAAAGGTAAGACATTCGGGAAGATAGAGCACACGGCTGCAATGACTCCGAGACTTTGCACGTCCTGCGCGTACTGAGTTTTCTGGGCATGTAGGTCAGCATGCATGCAGCGGCAGTAGAACAAGCTCATCGGTTCAACAAACCTTGCCCAGCTCTAGCATTTTGAATGAGTCGCCAAATGTCAACTCTCCAATTACATCCGTGGTAAAGAAGAACCACCACTTGTACACGTCGACGCAGCCTCTAACATGCATCTCCTGTTTCATGCGCTCGATTGTGAGATCTGCGCGACCAGCGACGAAGGAAATGTCTGGCTTCAATGCCGTCTCGGATAAGGGGCCAGCAAGAAGTCGCCGATGACGTCGGTGATATTCCACATCATCAGTGTTGAAAATGGTGTGTTTGCCAAAGGGTGTCAGCTGCCGGTACCAAGGTGACTTTCGAAATGTTTCTTTCGTCGCATACACGCTTTTCACGGTGTCGATGTCACTGATGTGAACTTCTGTCGGCCTAACGCGCACTATTGGACCTACAGCAACATATTAGCTTGAGTATGGAAGTGATAGGCAAGCTTCCATCATGTACCGTATTTCATTTGTAGCTGGTGAACGTAGGACGGCCTTGTGCCCTTTAGCCAGTGGTATTTCTCTACCACTTGCGTCCACTTGGAATACCACGGCCCGGGAACCCTTGATATCGGAGAATTGAGGACTTGGTAAATATACTGGATTTTGTTTCTGTCAGCATCGGTATCGCACCCGCGCAGTAATCTTTGGCTTACTGTTGCCACGGCAAGCAGAAGCAGCCCGACCGCGGCCCATAGCCGTTCAAAGGTTAAATATTCCATGTCGAAGCGATCCTGCTTGGAGACTTCAGAAAGAACGACAATTACAAGGCAACTAACGGGGCCCCATGTTTTATACTCACTCCAGCATTCACAGCTCAACGTGAAGTACCTGCCAGCATGTACTCGAACTTGGTGTCGCGATAAAAATAAGGCGAGGAAATTGAGTTCTCTTTTTCTCTTGCGGCCTTTCGCTTATTTTCTAGATTGAGTAATTCGATACTTGGGCTACCTAGCTTAGCGTTGATGTCGCTGTTTTACTCGGGGCCCTCTAAAGAGCGTCGTGCTTCAAGTGCCATCAAATCGCCTTCGCATAGCGATAAATACTGAGGAGAAACAAAGGCCTCGAAAACGAAGAACAGAACCAATTCACTAGATTACAAACTCTGAAATTACTTATTGACAGCTGAAAGATGGCCATGATTGGTATGATATTTCTTGGAGATTGATCAAGCGCTGAAGTTTCGATTTTCACGTACCCCGAGTATACTTGCACTCGAAGAACGGGTCGCGGATGAAATGCAGAGCAGAACTGGTGGCTGACAAAACTCTCCGATGATACAATGCTGCGCTTAGTACATGATTTGCTGCTGTCAATTCCTGTTCTTCAACTCTATCTCGTGCAGTGTTTTACCGTTGCTAGGCAGCCTGTTCTGCCGTGATGGCAGAAAGCCGGTTGGTGACATGCGCAAATAGGATCTTCGTCTAAATACCGCACCTAATGATCAAATAATAGCCTCATGTCCAGAAATAGTCTTGTGATTAAACAATAACATTGCAATCAAACAATAGCCCACAGTTACTCTGAAAGAAATTACATGTATACCTGCTCCTGAGCCGTAATCGAGGCTTTAACAACGCGAATAATAGTGTCCAGCTCCCCTTCCGTCACTGTGAACGGTGGTGCGAGCAGGATATGGTCTCCCTTTCTGCCATCTACAGTTGTCCAGCCAGGGTAGACTGCCACACCACCCTCAAAGGCCGTCTGTTGAACCCGAATTCCAAACGTGACGGAGGGGTCAAACGTCTCTTTACTCTTTCGATCCTTGACAAACTCCACGGCCCAGAAAAGGCCACGGCCCCGAATATCGCCCACCGACGGGCAGTCGCTCAGCGCGGCTCGTAATTTGGCCTCGAGTAGCTCCCCCATTGTAGCACACCGCGCTACAAGGCCGTCTCGGCGCAGAATCTTCTGCACGGCCAGTGCTGTCGCGCAGGCAATAGGGTGTGCCTGGTAGGTGTGCCCGTGATTGAAGGCGCTTGTTCCTCGCCGGATCACGTCCACAACTCGCACGTGCGCAAGGACTGCAGCAATGGAGCAATAGCCGCCACCGAGACCTTTGGCGACGGTCACAAGATCGGGCGTCACGTCTTCCTGCTCAAAAGCAAAATAGGTCCCGCAGCGGCCTGTGCCACACATAATCTCATCCAGGATCAGGAGAATGCCGTATTTATCGCAAAGGGCCCGGACACCGCGCAAGTACCCCGCCGGTGGTGGTACGCATCCTGATGTGGCGCCGCCCACCGTCTCGGCAAGAAAGGCAATGACTTTGGAAGGTCCGACTGCGAGAAACTCATTTTCCAGTTCTTCTAGAAGGCGTGCGGTAAAGTCTGCCATGTTTTCTTCGTCTCGCTTGTACCGATACGCATATGCTGGCGACACGTGCGACACATGCTGGTACCCAAAATCTTGATATGGCACCTTGCGGGCCAGGTTCGAAGAAACAGAGAGAGATCCCATCGTATTTCCGTGGTAACTTTGTTTTCGAGACACAAAGTGGACGCGATCCGTCTCGCCCAGCTCGAAAAAGTATTGTCGCGCCAATTTGAGCGCCGACTCGACGGCCTCGCTGCCGCTGCAGACGAAGAATGCCTTTTCAAGCCCATGCGGGCTTCCCTCGAGCATAAAGTTGGCCAAGTCTTCTGCTGCAGGCGTAGTATATGATTGCGTGTGCACGTAGCTGACTTTGCTGGCTTGGCGAATCATGGCCTTTTGGACTTCGTCGTTGCCGTGTCCGATAATGGCCACGGCTGCGCCACCGCAGGCATCGAGTATGGTGCGCCCGTCTGAAAGATGCAGCTCAAGACCTTTTGCAGACTCAACCATGGCGGGTTCTACCTTGAGTGACCGATGCATCAAATGTGTGCCTTCCGCGGTTCGCTTTCCTGTCGGAAGAGGCACGAGAGGATCAGCATTGCTATGCGGCGACATGGTATGAAACAGAAGCTGAGAAGAAGAATCTCTAGTATATTTAAAATAGCACTGCTTTTCTTCTCGTATTTAGAATCCTTCGGACCCGTCGATAGCTTGTATTTATAGTCGCTGTGCCCTGTCGTGATGTTTCGCCTCAGAGCCGAAATCCGACAGCGGCAGCGGTACGGTCCTGTTGACACAGAGGCCGATAGTCGCAGGGCGTATAAATGACGAAAAATGGAGATTGAGGATTACACGATGAAAGATAGCCTCTTTCTAGCGTCGTTGATAATACTTGACCGCCTCACCGCGTCTTGGTTCTGACTGACAGAGGCCCGCTCAAAGGAGGCCATTCTCGGGTTTGAACACACTTTCAAACCCGACAGCGAAGGGCACAGAGAACCTCCATTACGAGCCCTGAAAGTGGATTCAAATATATACGTTTTTTATATTTGTTTATTTATGTCCTTCCATGTTCTCTACATCATTCATTTGCAAGATCAGTCACCATGTCTGACGAAAAGTCCACCGGGCGGCCAGAGCCGCTCGAACGCGAAGTACTGCAAGCCGACGAGGAGAGTGGTTCCGAGAATCACCACGACGCTGCCTTGAAAGAAGACCAGTATCTGGACAGCTGGAGGGGATGGATTGTCGTCACGGCCTCGGCATCCTCCCTTTTTGTCTTCATGGGCGTGATTTACTCCTGGGGCATCTTGCAGGCAAACTTGGCTCACCAATCCAACATGTCCCTAACCACGTTGACATTGGTCGGCTCTTTAGCGACATCATTCATGACTTCGATATGCATCTTTGTGGGCAAGGCCGTTCGAAAATTTGGATATCGAGAGACTGCAATTGCAGGCGCTGTCCTGCTTGGCCTGGGGGAATTTGCATCGAGCTGGGTGACGCATCACCTGGGCGCCCTCTTTGTCACTCACGGCGTCATATTCGGCGTTGGAGGCGGATTGACGATTTTGGTAAGACTGAAATAAGACTATACAATGCTGTTTTCAGTGCTGATTCGGTATGTCTATAGCCGTGCTCGACTGCACCTCTGCAGTGGTTTCGAAAGCGCCGTGGTCTCGCGACGGGCGTCGTCTTCGGCGGTGGGAGTCTCGGCGCCGCCGTCATGGGAGTAGCAACGAATGCCATGGTTGCCCGTATTGGTGCACCTTGGACTTTTCGGGTTCTAGGCTTCATGCTGTGGGCAGTCTGTCTTCCAGCGGCCTGTCTAATAAAACAGCCTGCCTCTGCACAGAACGCGGTGCCAAAGCTTCAATGGTAGGTTGCCTACAAAATTCGAACAGCGTTGTAATGCTAACAGTTGTAGGCACCGGTTCAAAGAAGTCGACTTCCTCATCGTATTCTTCGGTTCCGCTCTGGCTTGCTTCCCTCTCTTTATTCCTCCTTATTTTATTCCCATTTTTGCTCGTTCAATAAGCCAATCAGGCAACACTGCGATCATCGGCTTGACCATTTGGAACATCGCATCTACGGTGGGACGCGTTGGCGCTGGATATGCGGCCGATTCTCTACTAGGTCCCCTGAACAGTTTCCTTGTTTCATTGATCTGCTGTGCAGTAAGCTCGCTTGCTATTTGGCCTTTTTCTTCTAGCATGGGGGTTCTTGCCGCATTCGCCGTTATCAACGGCATCGGCTGCGGCTCGTTCTTCAGCTTATTCCCTACCGTGCTCGGCTCTGTGTTTGGTGCGGAAAACACCATGGCAGTGTTGCCTATCATGTGGGGAGGGTGGTTCTTTGGGTTCTTCTTCGTAAGGGTTATTACTTATCAGTTGATGATACTTCCACTAACAGTCTTTACTAGGGAACTCCAATTGCCGCGCAGCTCTACGCGCTGGCGGGAACTAGGACGGACACTGCCGCATATCGACCTGCCGCATATTACGCAGGGGCAATGTCGGCTATTGGGATTGTATTCTTCGTTATTCTGCGCATGCGGAAGACTAAAGGATTATTCAGAAAAATCTGAAAATTTGACCATGTTCTGTATAGCATCAGCATTCCGCAGAGTCTACATTAACAGTCACGCGAGAAGGACAGCGCACAAGCCCCTTGTTAGTGTGCAAATAGTACATACAGAGATAGCACACTAAATTACATGACTCGAGAGCTAAAAAAATAAAATAAAAAGAGCCACTATTTCCGAGCCACTTTACGGCTCTTCATCCGTGCTCGGCTCGTCGCCACGGACACCGACGACCCACCCATGGCCGGCTTCGGAAAAGAGCCAAACTCTTTCCCGAGCAACACACATTCATTCCCGAACGCCACTCACACTACCATTTCCGAACATATCGAACTTGCATTGCCAGTCAAAGCCGGTCGGATACGGTTCAGCCATGCGGACGAGCTTATCCTGCGACAATTGCCGGTGAGTGTGGTGTTCTTGATCATGAATCGCGGAGGCTGATGGGGACCAGGGCCTCCAAGGTGAAATGCATACACACAGGCACCGCGCCATGCCAGCGATGCCGCAAGTCAAATTTTGACAGATGTGCGCTGAGCCTCCCCAAGACCCCAACGGGAAAATCGAGGCGCCAAAGAACTCGACAGAGTCAGCGCTCAGCGACACCGTCCGCGGCTCCGAATGAAGACACCTGGGTGAACCCTCCACAGCAGCAGAGCCAAGCGACTCTCTCCCGGGATAGAAGCCATGGCGGCTATTCTGGTAGTCACTATAGACAAAGAGAGGCTTCTGCCGACTTTGATCCATCGACAAATCTTTACGATAGAGATCTCGTCGAGAGTCATGTCCGTAATCTACCAGCGGGTATTGTGATGAAATGTCTCAATGTCTTTACGAACAAATTTCCGGAATTGGCCATGTTGCACCTACCGAGCTTCATTGACGAGCTCCGCTCACGCAGTTCCAAAGAAGTAATTGCTTTATTGAGCACCGTGCTGGCAGTGACGCGCTCTCAAATTTGTGTCCTGAATGCGTCTTGGGGAGAAGATCTTTTACAACGAGAGCATTATGCCCTGTACGCGAAAGATCTCTTGAGGGATCTCATCTTGCAGCACCCAAATATCCAGGTTGTTCAAGCCTTGCTCATCATCACGCTACATGAATGGGGCTCTAGAGACTTCCACAAAGCGTGGATGTATTGTGGTAAGGCGCAACACAATTTCTACTGAGCCTCGTGGGCACTAACCGGTTCTCACCAGGAGTCGCCATTCGAATAATGCAAGCTCTACACAGTTTGAGAGTCGCCCCATATCCTTTGGACTTGACTTCGGAGAGGAGAACGGACGCCACGTCAATAGCTATTGAGACACGCACATACTGGGCCTGTTTTATCATGGACTGCATGGTCAACTCGGGCACCTACAATCCGCCGATGCTGCCCATGTCCGAAATGATCAAGCTTAAGATTCCTCGACCCGTGGGCGTCGTCGAATTCGCGTTTGGACCGGACTCCTCTACCAGCGCCCCGCGCAGCGATGAATCGTATGCCAACCATACCACGGGCATACTCGACATCACCCAAGGGTTTGAGATTCTTGTAGCCGGATTCGATATCTGGACGCAGGTGATGACGTTTATTTTTCAGGATGGGCGCCGTGCACCAGGGATGTGTGCACCTCCAAACTGCCCGTGGGTGCCCGGGTCGCCGTGGTACACGTCCCGCGACCAGTTGGAGAGATGGAGGGCAAATCAACATCGCAAACTATATTACCCCGACAACTCAGTAGCAGTGCACATGACGCTAGGTTACGGGGAGACCTTTGCCTATCTGAATCTTCTCTATTACGTCAGGTAAGATGTATATATCGTCGGCAATCGTTCCCAGCAATGACTGACACGCGGAACAGCACATTGATGCTCCATCGGGAGTACTTCCCTTTCCTGCCCATGCTGGAGTCCACGCCGCAAGGCCCCGTTGACCATCCCATGTTGGAGGCGACTGCCCCGCAGGGATGGTGGGATGAAAGTGCTCGTATTTTATTCGGCGCTGCGGAAAATATTGCAAGAATATTGCAAGAATCGTCCGAGTGTGGTGTGCATTTGATGACACCGTTTGCAGGCTTCTGCGCCTTTTCAGCGGGCTATTTGAATCTCTATGTCTACCACTTTCCAAAGATGAATTTGGGCCGGAGTCTCCAGGCCAAAGCATGCATGGACATGTGTCTCGATTATTTGAACATGTTTCGCAAAGTCTGGACGATTGCAGACGGCTGGGTAAGTGCTCCCCTTTTTCCTACAAACTTACACTTCTGACGAATTTCTTTTTTGATTCAAGATTAAAACTATTCAACAAGCATCGCTGTTATACTCGCGAGCTGTGGAAAATAGACTGCGGTATCAAGGCAGAACCCGGACTGATTTTGATGTGCTACACCAGTCGATTCACGAGTTTCGGGGCATAGACCGGTCTGACCAGCACACCCAGGAGATTGACGAGGCAGATGTTTCGGGACGCACAGAGGCGGTGAGGCATTCTGTGGACTCCATAGCCCCAGAGGTCGATACCAATACGCTCCTAACGCAGCTTCTCGCAGAAGTGAGCAGCAACCTAGACGAACAGGGGGCTTGGTCTCAGTGGTGGCCACCTGCGGAAGATGTGGCTTTGCCAGCGACGAGATGACTGCAGATCGGTAGCCAAGTATCTAGCATTTGACATGGTAGCTAACAGCAATCAAGTGCCGGGGTCTCCTTGGTGTTCGAAGTGATATTGCTACGGCGTTACACTGGTATAACCAAATATTACACCGAGCTTGTAGGGCTGGGCTGCTGATGTGTGTGAAATGCGTCGACTTGGTGACTTGTTTGAACAATGTCTCAGTAGTGGTCACCTGCAGAAGGATTTGTCACTTTTGTACTTGTATCATTGGCTGAGTATGCGCCGAGTGTTTTACACTCCCTGTCTTTGTTTTGTCTCTCGCTTTTGTGGCTTGCGGGAGGGCTGCCAACAGCCCCGACTATTTCCGATACGATGGACTCATTGCCCGTCATTGTTGGGTGTAAGCCGTAGTAGTCATTTCCTCTGCAAGGATGTCAGGGACAACTACACCACTACCAGTACATGTTTCGCTAGCCGCTGAGCACTTTTTTCGGCTGCCGGCATGTTTGTTTCCTGGCCGCTGGCTGAAGACTGAGGAGGGTGGCCCCATGTGTTTGCTCTTGAAGCCCACGACTTGACCTCGTTCACCTTTGCCCTCGCTCACCTTTGCCCTCGCACGAATGCTTTTCTCCTCGTGTCACCCCAAATGGGAGAGCTGTATGTGTGTATATATCACGCACTCTGCCCTTCCGACGAGACCGGCCACCAGTACTCGCCTCACTCTTACATCTTGTCGACAGATTACCGTGTATAGCACAACAAACATGTACATTGGCAAGTACTTACTCTCCTTGGCTGCCGCCTTGACGCTGACTGAGAGTCAACCCAGTAAATCGGACCTTTTTTCCTCTTCTTCTTCTTCTTCTTCATCAGCGTGTGTCACTAACACATTTCGCAGTTTCCCCTCCAGCAATCCCAAGAAATGAATTGCTCTACCGCGCAAGCATGTCAGCCCATCAGCCACCTGGGCTATGGGAAGAAAAGCCAGCGCCAGCCGTCGCAAGAAATGAATTGCTCTTCCGCGCAAGTATGTCAGCACATCAACCACCTGGGCTATGGGACGAAAAGCCAGCCCCGGCCGTGGCAAGAAGTGAGCCATATGACTTGGAGATAGCCGAGGAAAAGAAAGCGATGGCAGCACCACCGGCAGGAAGGTGGATGATGGAAGAATAGAAGCCACCCGCGGCGGCCGTCGCAAAAGAGATGAGCCATATGAATTGAAGCCACCCGCGGCAGGAATGGATTTCCTCCATCGCGCAAGTATGGAAACTGTACATGGACCAAATGAAGTTTGGGGCTGGAGGGAATGATGCACATCCCATCGGCTTTTGACAAGACACAAACGCCTGGACTGGTCTTAGATGCAGATTTCTTCCTCCATTTTCTTGTTATTGGTCCTCTATCCTTGTTGTTGTATTCCAAATAGAAAACTCCAATACAATACCACACGCAGCTTTCTCTATACGTATCCGGAAGTGAAGTCTTTGTCATAGTGGATAATAGATACGGGACAGTTTCTGAAAACACGCCGACCGAAGGAGACGGCGAAGGCTGCCAAGACGTGCCCGAGCAATGGCCAGTCTCGGGTCAGATCCAGCTCAGCTGTGTCAGCGCCGTCTACAAGTCCGTTTTGATTGTATATATTTCTGTATATGACGACAACTGAAATGACATTGTTGCGAATTTTCCTTGCTGTCTTCTCTCCTAATTTCTGTAGCTGGTAGACTGTTCAACCCGAAGGCATTGTATGGTGCGAGAAACGTCAGACCCGGCCCCTGCGCTGCTTGTTTGTCGCGACGTCTCGACCAGGCCATCCTTCGCTTCTTCGTTTTGACATGAGCCTTGGGGGAACTGGGTCGGGTTGCCGTTCTTCGCCGAGGCGGTCATCCAGATTATTACAATCCGTATCGTCTTTAGCACCAGGGAGAGCTGCTACCGGGAATTCTAAGAATAGTATGACAAAAGAGCAGCAGCTAGTCAGTACGAGACAAAGCCGTTGGGTGGTATCTCCGGTGCCGGACTGAGGAATCGCTGGCGCGTGGACTGTTGAAATCCTGAACGGTGGCTATTGGACAGAGACTGATGGTATGGGGTAGCAGTATAGAAAATTGACTTTACCCGATGCAATTCATAAATATTGGCTTTTTCTATTGATCAGGTGGTATGCTGTGTACCTACGCAGGCCGAAGCAGATGCAGTGGTCAAGGTGCAAGGAACAAAACGTGACAGCAGCGCGTGAGCAGTTAATATAAAAAAAGTGCTCGGCAAGCTTTGAAAGGGCGCCAAGGAAGGAAGCTTGATATTGATCCGGCGTCTTGGCAGGCTGCATCGAGATGTTCACGCTGCCTTGTTTGCTCGGGATGGCCAATGGGGTGTGTGGTGCAAGTGGTATCAGATGCCCTGTGGATATTTTCCAGTGTTTACAGTGGGCGTGGTGTTACATTACAGGGCAGTAGACCAATTGGCCGTGGCTCAACAACTTCACTGGCTGGGGGTTGGACACGCATCTGGGCGGCCGAAAGAAAAAAAAGTCGCAGGATGCTTTTTGCAGACATGGTCCCTATGTTTAATATACAATAGAAACCTGACTAAGGCTGGTCAGAAAACACCATCGTGTAGATGTCATTTCATCGAGGGTGCGTGGGGGCTTCTGCCCTCCAGTGTTGGCCGTTGCTTGTTCCCGAACTGCCAACAGGGCTCGTTCCTGGCGAGTGCGGGGAGCGCTCCAGGCGGCCATGGCGGATCGACAGTGGCTGTGGAGCACCAGCACCAGCTAGTGCTACGGCGGGGAAGCAAAAATTAGCGCCTCGGTCGCCCGCCAGCCACCCGTCGGGCGGTCGTCGAGGCAGTCTGGTTCCCTGGCAAAGTCTTTAACCAGTTGGACAGGGCTAAATAAAAGTTTTGGCGTGTGGCTGTCTGGCGCAAGGCAAGGCAGGCCCCGTGATCGCCTGTCGCCCCCCACTGGATCCCCCGCTGAATTCCCCGCCGTCCTCTCCAACCGGGGCACTGGACCACTGGAGCTAGAGCAGCTGCCCACTCCACCCTCCCCCAGGAAATAACTGCTCCTCGTCTGCTGACAACCTTTGCATTTATACAACTGCAACCCAGCATCAAGTGACTATCGTATTCACTGCATCAATATCGAGGCTTGTTTTCCGAATCAGGAAGGTCGGTGGCTTCATCGTCAACGGTGAGCATCATCGAGGAGGCAAATATCGACTGCTCAAGGTATAAATACGGCCCTGGGTGCGGCGTTTGCAACGACTTTTCGAAATCACACTGCCCCAAACTGAGAAACATTGACTGCCACAACAGTAGCCTGGTTTCACACAAATACCAGCCAATTGCATTCGCACCTGCCGCGTTGGCTCGCCTTCTGTACCGCAATGACGGAAGCACACCTATTCCCGGGTACCGTTCCGGATTGGAGCACCCAAAAGGTCATCCACCGCAACACGCTGTATCCAAGAAGCTACTACTACCTGTATGACCAAGAAAAAGATGCCTTGACACGAGACATTACCAAAGCCAAAGTCCAGTGTCTCTCCGGCACCTGGAAGTTTGCCATTTCCAAGTCCCCGTTTGAGGGACCCCGCCACTTTTACCGCAAGCACTTTGACACCTACGGCTTCTCCGACATAAGTGTGCCTGGACACTGGCAGCTCCAGGGCTATGGAAAGGGCCCTCACTACACCAACTTTGACTATCCCTGGCCGTGCGACCCCCCCAATATCCCCTATGAGGAGAATGAATGCGGTCGCTACGTGACACGCTTCCATGTCGGCGACCACTTTGACGGCCACCAGCTCCGCCTCCGATTTGAGGGCGTTGATTCCGCATTTACCGTCTGGGTCAATGGCGAAGAGGTTGGCTACTCGCAGGGTGCGCGAAACCCGAGCGAGTTTGACGTGACCAAGCTCATTGAGCTGGGTCGCGAAAATGTGCTTGCTGTCGAGGTCTATCAGCGCAGCGATGGCAGCTACATCGAGGACCAGGACGAGTGGTGGCTGAGCGGCATCTTCCGCGACGTCTACCTTCACGCCTTTCCCAAAATCCATCCCACCGACATCTTTGTCACTACCGATTTGGACGACAAGTTCAAAGATGCCACACTCAATGTCAAGGTGGACACGAGCGCCGCCTCGCGCGTCGAGCTGAAGCTTCTCGACCACACAGGCCACTGCGTTGTGTCCGACACCAAGGTTGTCGACACTTCCCACAAATTTTCCCTGACCGTCAAAGACCCTCATAAATGGACTGCCGAGACACCGTATCTGTACACCGTTGTTCTCAATTTTCTCGACGGACAAGGCTGCAGCCTTGCCCAGAGAGTTGGATTCCGAGTCGCCGGCTTGATTGATGGCATTTTTTGCGTCAATGGCAAGCCAATCAAGTTTCGCGGCACCAACAGACATGAACATCACCCGGACCATGGCCGGGCGGTTCCATATGAATTCATGCGACATGACTTGCTCACTATGAAGCGCCATAACCTCAATGCCATTCGCACGTCGCATCAGATCAATGACCCAAGACTCTACGACGTCGCTGACGAGCTCGGTCTCTGGGTCCTCAATGAAGCTGATCTCGAATGCCATGGCATGTTCCGTCTCAAAGACAACGCCTTGTCTGACAGTCCAGAGTGGACCGAGGCCTATGTTGACCGTGCAAGACAGATGGTCTGCCGTGACAAGAACCACGCCTGTGTTGTGATTTGGTCTTTGGGCAATGAATCATTTTACGGAAGAAACCACCAGGCCATGTACGACTACATCAAGAGCGTCGATCAGACACGTCTCGTCCACTACGAGGGCGACCAGCAAGCCAAGACAGTCGACATTTACAGCCGCATGTACTCGGAAGTCAAGTGGATTGAAGAATTCGCTAAGGAGCGCGATTGGGTCAAGCCACTTGTCATCTGCGAGTTTCTGCACGCGATGGGTAACTCTTGCGGAAACGCCAAAGAGTATGTTGAAATGTTTTACAAGCACCCCCGTGTGATGGGCGGCTTTGTATGGGAGTGGAATAATCATGTATGTTCCCAAACCGATTCACTATTAGAAACCAAACACTAACAACTCCTAGGGCCTGCGCACAAGAAGCAAGGATGGAGAGGAGTACATGGGTTATGGAGGTGACTTTGGTGACCAGCCAAACGACAAGAACTTTGTCATCGACGGCATGATGTGGTCGGATCATATCCGGGGCCCCAATTTGATTGAGTATGCCAAGGCCATTGAGCCTGTGCAGACCGTTTCACTATCAGGGAATAACCTCACAGTCATTAATCGATACGACTCGATTGGCCTGGAGCATATCGACGCGACTTGGGAAATTCGAGCGGACGGAATGAAGAATCTCGCGAGCGGCAAAGTTATAATCCCGACCGGTACGTTCCATCATTCGACCGTTTCGATCCAGACTAACAGATTTGCAGG
The DNA here is from genome assembly GCA_001455915.2 of Samsoniella hepiali. Taxonomy (NCBI): domain Eukaryota; kingdom Fungi; phylum Ascomycota; class Sordariomycetes; order Hypocreales; family Cordycipitaceae; genus Samsoniella; species Samsoniella hepiali. The sequence goes on along the minus strand of LNDK02000066.1, from coordinate 1,263,963 downwards.
TGTCAAATCCCACAGTGAAACTACAGTCGCTCTCGACGGTTACAGTTCCGATATCGTCAAGAAGCTAGGCGTCGAGTCCTATGTGTACATCTCATTCAAGCTTCGAGACGCCACCGACTGGGCAGATGCAGGGCACCAGCTCGCATTTGGTGAGATCCAAATCTCTAAGCCTGTTGCCATTTTGGAGTCGCTGCCCATGCAGCTCACCGCTGCCAAGGCGCACATCCGCAAGGCATCGGACACGGGGCTCGAGATTACATCCGCAACCGGCGCCTCGAAATGGAGCTTCGACCTAGTCCACGGCACGCTCAACGGCTGGAACCGGTCGAACCAGCCAGGCTTGAACCTACTTTCGGAAGGATTCATTATGGACTTTTACAGGGCCCAGACAGACAACGACAGCCATGGCCACGGCAGGAGGTGGAGTGATAGTCGTCTTCACCAAACAGGCATGCATGTACGACAGGTTAAGCGGATGTCCCTCTCCGGCGGCGCGCAGATTGAGGTGACTGCCAGAATTGCACCGCCCGTGCTCGCGTGGGCCGTCGACACTGTCTTTACGTACACGTTCCGCGGCGACGCCATCCATCTACACGTGCACGGAAAGGCGCGCGGCAACGACCTCCCCGACACCTTTGCCCGATACGGCATCTCGGCTGGCATCAATGGCATCACCAACGTGACGTGGTGGGGACGCGGACCTGGCGAGTCCTATCGGGACAAGAAGCTGTCGCAGTCGGTGGGCAACTGGGCGTCGGACGTGGACGGCCTGTTCCTGGACTATGAGTTTCCGCAGGACGGCGGCAACCGCACCGACGTCCGGCAAGTCGAGTTCCACGGCGAGAACGGCCGCATCCTGCGCGCCAGCTTTGGCGCGCAGGACGGTGCCAGCTTCAACGCGCTGCACTATGCCACCATGGATATCGAGGCGGCGCAGCACCCGTACGAGCTGCGGCGCAAGAAGAGGCACGACACCGTGGTCAAGCTGGACTGGCTGCACCACGGCCTTGGCGGCGCCTCGTGTGGCCCATGGACGCTGCCGCAGTACTGCCTGTACACGAACCAGGAATTTGATGTGCAAGTCTTGTTGGACTGAGGGGGGCAAGCAGAGATTTTTCATGGATGTGACTTTTATGCCACTTATTTATTCGTTTTTTTTCTTTTTATTTCTAGGATACTTGATGCCACCCACTTTGTTCTGATTCGGTTGAGATAACGTGCTGATCACGCAAGGATCTGTGTTACGTGTTAGCCGTGCAGGGGAGAGAGAGTGTAATGCCGCATAGTTGCCCCTTGCTGCGTGCATTTGCACTCCATAGGCTGTTACACACACACACACACAAAGGGGAAGAAAAAAAATAAAGACGGCTCACCGATCTTTCTCAGCTCGACCTAGGCTTGCTGCAGGCCAGGCAGTGCAGGGCTGCAGGGTCGCTGCAGGGCCTCGATGTCTTATAACCCGAGGTTGAGCAGCCACCGGGCATTCCTCCCGGTGCCGAATTGAGCTATATAAAGCAGGGGCATTTCTCTCGGCGCCCAAGAGTGCTAAATTGACTCACCATTTGAGAATATTTGAACCTCGAGAAAGACCGTCATGGCTCCTCCTGGCATTCTTCGCAGTGACACTGCAGAGCCCACCGCCAGCGCTGCCATTGAGGCTAGCTTGTCGGGCTGCAATGGCTGCGTCAAGATTGCCAAAGCAGAGCATCTTCTTCGACGGAGCCTAACCCCAGAAAGCCGTAAGTAAAACGACACGATTTTTCTTCTTTTTTTTGTTCTCTCGCTTTAAATTGCCCATTTTACTCTTGCGTGACTCAGAGCCTAGAGGTAAGGTTTCCCATCGCCCGTCTCCACTAAAAATCGCAATGACACAATTCCAGCACACCATTGTCGGGCGGCCATCGGCCCTGCAAAGTTGCGTGGCCAGTTGCTGGCCGACGTTTATTATTTTGCTGCACTTGTCTTGTTTACTTTGCTTCTTATTCCCTTTTCTCTTTTACCAGCATTCTACATCATCCACGTACCCAGAGCCAAGGCGTGGACAGACGTCGAAGCCATCACTTGTCTCCCCAGCCGGCCTCACCCCCTCACATGCCACATCGTCTAGTTATTCCTGGTCCCTTGATCCTGGCCATCGCACGCGATCACACAGAGCTTCGGGCTCTTCCTCCCGGACCACCCCTTCACAATGCCGTTGCTTACATCTGATGCAGCCGTCGCTTCCGCCGCCTCCCTCGGGGCCCCGGCGCCAGAGACGGCGCCCGAAAGCAAGCCGAAGTTGCTTCACAGCCTCAAGCACGGCAGCGCCATCCTCGCCCTGGCCGCGAGCCCCGAGCACGACGCCATCTACGCCGGCACGCAGGACGGCGAAATCATAGCCTGGTCGCTCTCGACGTTCCACCAGCTCCGACACGTGCAGGCGCACAAGCGCAGCATCCTCTCGCTGTTCCTCTCCCCCGACGGCGCCCTGCTCTTCTCCAGCGCCGGAGACCCCATCATCAATGTCTGGTGCCCCAAGACCCTGCGCCACCTCTACGAAATCTACGGCACCTACGACGTCGGCGACATCTTCAGCACCGCCTACAGCGCCCAGCACGACACGCTATACCTCGGCGCGCAAAACACCTCGATCCAGTGGGTGCAGCTCAGCGACCCGAGCGCCGTCGTGACCACGAGCTCGCAGAAGCACCCCGATCGCCGGAACCACCGATTCTTCGACTCCAAGGCCGTCGGCGGCGGGAGTACCCCGAGACGAAACGAGGACCGCTGGGCGCTGATCCCCCGCGCAAACACAGTACTCGAGATTGACAGCGGCTCCATCCGCAACTTTGCGCACTTCGGCTATGTGTACTGCATGCTCATGGCCAAGGGCCCAACCGTGCTCGTGGATGAAGACGACGATGTCTTGATCTCGGGTGCAGGCGACGGCACCGTCAAGCTCTGGGCGCTGGGCCGTGGCACGCGAGAGGGCCTCGACGAGGGCGAGCCTGATCGAGGCACAATCGAAGAAATCATGACACTGGGCACGGATGACGCCGATTCTGTGCTTTCGCTGGCCATTGACGGGTCATTCCTGTATTCGGGAAAGCTGGATGGCGTTGTGGAGCTGTGGGATCTCGACACGGCGCAGAAGCTGAGAGTCATCAAGGTGGGCGAGTCGAACATTATGGCTCTGCAAATGGCCTGTGGTTTTCTGTGGGCTGGATCTACAGATGGCTATGCGAGTGTAAGTCATGCCGATATCCCGTGTGGGCGATTACTTGACTGACACTTGCATTAGAAATTCAGCACCGTGCACTATGGCAAATACCAGCATCCCACAGACAAGATTGCCCAGAAATACCAGTGCCTCGGTCACTGGAAAGCACATCAGGGCAAGATTCTGGCTTCTGCAGTGGTAAACTACCATAACGAGCAGTTCTACATTACCGGAGCCAACGACGACGACATTAGCATCTGGGAGGTTACAGGTTCAGACACCACTGCCCCAGAAGCTGCAGAGGGTGGAGATGACCCTTTACTGTCCACCTTGGTCGATTTTGTCTCTTACAAAACAGTCTCGTCGAAGCCGGAATTCGCAGAAGACTGCCGCAGAGGCGCGACGTTTCTCGGTGCTCTGTTTAAGCGCCTGGGCGGTGACGTCGAGATGCTCAGCACAGAAAAGGGACACAATCCCGTGGTGTATGCCAAGTTCTCGGCCAAACAAGAATCGGCCAAGACACGGAAACGCATCCTGTTCTACGGCCATTACGATGTCGTGCCCGCCGACAACGAGACAGGCAAGTGGGCAACAGATCCGTTCACAGTGGCTGGTATCAACGGATACATATATGGACGCGGTGTCAGCGACAACAAAGGTCCCATTATCGCGGCGCTATATGCGGTCACAGACTTGATGCAAGCAAAGCAGCTGGAGAATGACATCATCTTCCTCATCGAGGGTGAAGAGGAGTATGGATCGCGGGGTTTCAAGGAAGCCGTGCGGCAGAACAAGGATCGCATCGGCCACATTGACTACATTCTTCTGGCCAACAGTTACTGGTTGGACGACGAGGTACCCTGCCTTACCTATGGACTTCGCGGTGTCTTGCACGCAACTGTGTGTGTTGATTCGCCGCGGCCTGACACCCACTCTGGAGTGGATGGATCTTTCATGATGAACGAGCCGCTGTCGGACTTGACTTGCATCATTTCCAAGCTCAAGGGCATCGGTAACCGAGTGCAGATACGGGGGTTCTACAGTGGGATCCCCGCACTGACACCGGCGGAAGAAGCGCGGTACGATGACATTGTGTCCATTCTGAAGCGTAGTCGCTCGGACAACATCTCGGAAGAAAACCTCAAACGGTCGTTGAAGGCGCGATGGCGGGAGCCCAACCTGACTGTCCACAGCTACAAGGTGTCTGGTCCCGACGGCAGCCTGGTCAGCAGTCACGCCAACTCGCACATCAGCCTGCGTCTGGTGCCGGGCCAAGAAGTCAACGACGTGGCCGAAGCGCTCACCCAGTTCCTGCTGCAGCAGTTTGCCACGCTAGAATCGCAAAACCAGCTAAGCATCAGCATCGACAACAAGGCCGAGCCGTGGCTCGGCGACACCACCAACAGCATCTTTCGCATCCTCGAGCAGGCCATCATTGAAGCCTGGCCGGATTCGTTTGACACCGACAGCCCGGGAAAGGCGGCGTCCGGCGCCAAGAGCAAGGCGTCGTCCAAGCCACGTGGTCCGCTCTATATCAGAGAAGGCGGTTCCATCCCCGCCATTCGGTTCCTGGAGAAGGAGTTCAAGGCGCCGGCCGCGCATCTCCCGTGCGGCCGCGCGAGCGACTCGGCGCACCTGAGCAACGAGCGCATGAGCGTAGTGAATCTGCTAAAGGCACGCGAGATTATGGGCAAGGTCTTTCGCCGTCTGTAAAAAAAAATAAACTCGAGAAGACAGTATAGAATAGGAGAGCGTACGATACCCTTGCAGAGGTAGTTTTTTTTAAAAAGAAAACAATAGAATCAAGGCAGCGAAGAACTGTATTAATAGAAGAATCTAATATTCCACAGAAATTCATGCGCCTCTTGACTCGTGCTTCTGCCTGTCTAGTGGTTGTCGTTGTTGGAGTGGTGGGGATGGACCTAACACTAACAAACACTCTACGCGTGTTTTGAGCCCCGCGACGCGTCTTCCAGATATTCCGACTTGCATCCAACACCACTTCACACAGATATCCTTCCAAAATGACACAGACAAAGCCACACGAGGAATACCAATACCTGGATCTCGTTCGCGAGATTCTTGAAAATGGCGAACATAGACCAGACCGGTAAGCCCCGTCACCACTCCCCAGCCCGAACCAGGGAGAGCGCCAGAAAACTAATCCTCCCCCGCCCTCAGCACCGGCACCGGCACCCTCTCGATATTCGCCCCGCGACCGCTCAAGTTCTCGCTCAGCCAGGACGGCGTGCCTATCCTCCCTCTCCTGACGACGAAGCGCGTGTTCCTGCGCGCCGTGGTCGCGGAGCTGCTGTGGTTCGTCGCGGGCAGCACCTCGTCGCTGCCGCTGAGCGCCGCGGGCGTCAAGATCTGGGACGGCAACGGCTCGCGCGAGTTCCTCGACGGCGCGGGGCTGGGCCACCGCGCCGTCGGCGACCTGGGCCCCGTGTACGGGTTCCAGTGGCGGCACTTTGGCGCCGCCTACGTCGACGCCGCGACCGACTACGCCGGCCAGGGCGTCGACCAGCTCGCCGCCGTGGTGGACAAGCTGCGCAACACGCCGCACGACCGGCGCATCATCCTCTCGGCGTGGAACCCCAAGGACCTGGCGCTCATGGCGCTGCCGCCGTGCCACATGTTTGCGCAGTTTTACGTGTCGTACCCGCGCGGGGCGGCGGCGGGCGAGGAGGGCCAGGCCGCCAAGGGAAAGGGACACCTGCACTGCCAGCTCTACCAGCGCTCCTGCGACATGGGCCTCGGCGTGCCGTTCAACATTGCCAGCTACGCGCTGCTGACGCATATGCTCGCCCACGTCTGCGACCTGGTGCCCGGCACGCTGACGCAGGTCATGGGCGACGCGCACGTGTACAAGGACCATGTCGAGGCGCTGCAGGTGCAGCTCGAGCGCGAGCCGAGGGCGTTTCCGACGCTCGAGATTGGCCGGGACAGGGGCGGGAGCATTGATGGCTGGACGGCCGAGGACTTTGTCGTCAAGGGCTACGACCCGCACAAGACGATTGCGATGAAGATGTCAGTCTGAGAGCGGAAAGGCTAGGACAGACGGTGTTCTTTTATAGAAGGGTGGTGCTACTATATTAGCATTTACAGCAACCCCCATCAACTGGTGGTGTATTGTGCAAACAAACTACTTGAGGAAAGGAATGTCATCTTTCTTCTTCGTCGTTATCATTACTTTGTAGTGAGGTTAGGCTCTACCGCCAGAACGGCCGGGCTCCCTGTCTCCTCTGACTACCACACAGCAAGGATCGGGACTCTTGGCGGACTGCTGGTTTACAGATTTCTTCGCTTCACTCGAATCACGCTATTTTATTATTTGCAATCTGCTTCTGGATGAGATCAAATAGAACAAGATGTTATTAGACGACCACATATGAAATCTAACCCCAACTCTTCGAAACCACACATGTACGACAGAAAACCCGCGCCTCTTTGTCCAACCCCCCCCTCCTCCCCAAACCTTTCATCAACAGGCAGCGAAGCCAAGACATCCGAGCGGTAGCGAATTCTCCTCTGGCAGCTCAAACACAGCCGCCGTGGCGCTGCCTGGGAGCTCCGTCGGCGGCGCGCTGTGCGCTGCCACAGACCCTTGCTCGGGTGGGATCGAGTGCCCACTGGCCCCGGCACCAACGCCGCCCGGGTGAAGCGGCACGTACGACGGGGTGGTCTCGCCGGCCGGCGAGCGGCTTTCAAGCGTCCACACGGAGGCCGGCGGCCTCCGGCACTGGCTGCCCGACGCGATGCCCAGCAGCGGATAGATGTGCCGCGCCGGCGCACCCGCCCGTCTTCGCCGCACCATCCAGAAAATCAACCTCGCAATCCCCAACACGGCAGCAGCCACGACCAGGACCAGTTTCACCACGGCCTCGGGCTGCATGCCTGGGTTGGACGCCGGCGGCGGCGGCGCGGTGATGGTGGAGCTCGGCGCAGCGGTAGAGGTCGGGGCGGGCGATGAAGATGACAAGGATAATGATGAAGGTGGCCAGGCAAGAAGCACATTGGCGGCTTCTATGTTGCTGCTCCGCTTCGCGGGCCGCAAATCGCCCTGCGCGCAGGCATTGGGTGGGGGTCGCGTAGCAGCCCATGAGCGGCGGCTTGGCTTCGCGTGGGCGCAGACGAAACACTGCACGCTGGTGTCGGGCCCGGCACACGCCTACTTGGGAATCCTGTTGAAAGTGATCGAGATAAATGTCGCCGCGCGCAGTCTGTCGTCAGAGCAGAGGCTGTCGCTCTTGGTGGCCGTCGACGGTGCAGCAGCCGAGGAAGCCGCGCGTGTTTTACCGCTGTAGAAGCGGCTGGCGCTGTCAAGGCACCTGATTCTCAGATATGACGAAACCAAATTGATTTTTTAAATGGATGGGCTAGCTTCTTGCCAAAAATCGGTAGCGTTGCCGTAAGTTGTTTCGAGGTTCTGGCATGGCGGCTCACACTCCCTTTTATATAAGTAGTCTCCAGGGGGCTACAGAGCAGCGCCCAGATCTGGTGGACGCTCGATCTCACCTACAGTTTGCAAACGTATAACCAAAAAGGCCCAGTCCGTACTCTTTCGGGCCGCATAGTCGATGCTTGAGGCCGGGCGCCGGCAGGATCCCACATCGACCAGCTTGCAGTGAGATGCCTTGCCCGTTGCCAGAATATGTGGCCCTGCGGATCAAGACACAATTGAATGTCGAGGCTCAGGGGCAGAAAATCTGACAGGCTGAATCCGGGTGCATGCAGGCGCATGCAGGCGCATGCAGGCGCATGCAGGCCATCGGAAGATTTTCAGCAGTGCAGCGAGGGAACGCACGAGCCTGCCCCTCCCGTCAGGTCAATGACTGCCCGATAAAATTCGAGGGAAACGACGTTTGCTCAGGCTGCATATGAACACACGGGTACAGACGAGAGGCCGTTCCGCGTCGTTGACAAATATTGAGCGACGGAACGAGAGCAAATCCGTCCGTCTCATGACGGATAACTGGGAACCGTCAACACGGTGCAGCCAAGTACCATGATCGCGTGGCTCGACGTCCCCGGGTTACGATCGGCCCAGTCCATAGGGGGGCAAGAGAGGGCTGGATAACTTTTCCAGTATAAAAAGGGGGCTCCGTCCACATAGGTGGTTTTGACGTCGACGAGGGGCGTTGAAGCTCTTGGCTGCGCGTACAGGGTACTACCCATCACAGAGGCCAAATATGCATTTAGACGCCGGCATGACTCATCGTATGTACTACATGTACTTGTCTCGTAGCGACTGCAATTTACGTATCCCCTGGCCTCAAATACAGAAAGGGAAACCCGAGGGACCTGCGTCATCACAAGCGTTTACGCAGCCCCGCAGCGTCATTGCCCAGTCAGGTTCTATTGTGCACATGCAGCACAAACAACGGTAAAACTGGCAGACCGCATATGGATTATATTCATGGCGTGCCCGAATGCCGACGCCGGCCTACCAGGCGGGAGGGGGCCCCGGGGGCCGGGGGGCATCGGTACGAGTCCAGCATGAACACAAGGCTGCAGATGAGCATTGGTCGGAATACAGAGGTACACCGAAAGCAAGGAAGCCGCCCGCCACACCCCCTCACCTCCAGACGAGGAGGTGGTGCAGCAGCAGTGCTTTATCACCGTGGCGCGGCCCTACGAGCTACCCCAGCAATCGCGCGGCTGGTAGTATTAGTAGGAGTAGTAGTTGTACTACATCAAGAGGATCGCCGACGTGCCGAGAAGGAGGCACGCAGAAAAGCACAGCACAGCGAACCCAACGAGCTTCGGAAAGAGTGCCGAAAGATACACGACACTGCCACCGCCACGACAAACATTTTGCAAGGAGCGCAAACATGAACCCCCAGCAACACGCCTCACGAACGTGACAATGTGGCTTCGGTGACGAGCATGTTGCAGCGGGCCTCTCTGCACCGGCTTTATCGTCGCAACAATGTCCCAACCCGCCCCCCTCACCCCGGGGGAGGCGCGCTTACGCAGCCGGCGTTGTACAAGCCCCAGCCGCACGGTTCGCCTGCAGGATATTTCTTCTCTGCACGTCTCGCAGGTGTGCACCGGCCGCGCCCCCTCAGGGCAGGCCAAACACAAACGGCGGTGGCCCGTGGCATGGTGGATCATCGCCAACCCCCCCTCTTCGCTAGACGCATGCGCAATGGCTGTGCTATCCCAGATGCCAAAACATGGAGGGAAAGGGCCAGATAGGCTGGGATATGCGGTAAAGAGGGGGCCAAAGACGGCCCGTCAACCGCGGGGCCTGGCTGGCCCTGGCGTCAAACCCTCCTCGGCTCACTTGGAGCTTCTTTCTGAAAATAACACTCCTCAGCTACATGATGTCACAGCAAACAAAAACCGTCCCGCCCGGCTCATGTGGTGAAAGAAGAACTGAAAGAAGAGCGGGCTACTGTGAGAAAATTATGTAGATCGAAAGACGGCTGGCGACTCGAGAGGGTGGGACAATCAAGACGCCGAATGAGATTGAGGAAGATGGGCACAGACAGTTAGCCATAGAAGGCGAGAGGTTGCCACAAGTATAGCATGTAAGAAAAACGTAGAAATAAAACTCAAATGGGTATGATCATTTAGCAGTAGCTGCAGATACGTAAATATGATACATCAACATCATCCTCCATAACACCAGACAACCGTTTCGTTTTTATGGTATATTTTAGTTATTGTGCTCCAGATCGGCAGCCTTGCCCACGCCGGGTTGGTTTTGGCCGATATATTCGGACTTCTTAAGCATGTTCCACTCGTCTTCCTCGGAGTCGAGGTGGCGGAAGCAGAACCAGAAAGCAACACCCCCAACAAGCGAAATGACAGAGATGGAAGTGTAGTTCCAGACGAGAAGAGGGTCACCAGACAGAGGCGTGAAGGCCTGACCAATGGCAGCAGAGACGGCGCTCATAAACAGGTTGACACTCATGACCAACGACTTCATGTTCTCAGGAGCCTTGGAGAAAGCGTACTCGTATGAAGTAACATTAGTCAAGAGTTCGGAAATACCGATGAAGATGTAGGGGAGGCACTGAGCCCAGACGTTGATGGCGGCGGGAGGGCAGTTGACCTCCTCTCCCGCGTCGTTCGTGATTGTGCCATTGGCGTGCCAGCCACAGGGGCTCATCTGGTAGATGTAGTACTGCATGACAGCAGAGGCAACCATGGACAGCGTAGCCATGATAAAGCCAGCAGTCATTCTCTTGATGGGGGTGAAGGGGAGTCCTAGGCGTCGGAGGAGAGGGTAGAGGCCATGGTCAAAGATGGGAATCATGATGACAATAGAGATGGGGTTGAGGTTCTGGATAATGTCATTTGGCACTCCGTGCAGCTGCATGGTGCTAGCCTGGGTGGTCAAGTTACCAGTCATCTGGTTGTATGCCAAGAAGAAGACAGGCAGGAAGAGAAAGACCTTGCAAGCCATCAGACCACGGCGGACTTCATCAACCCAAGCGTCGTCATAAGTCATCCAAGCTGGGCGTTCGCTGATGGCAACCTTGGATGGGCGGGCAACGTCCCAGTTAAATTTGAAGGTAGATGGGGACCTCTTGCGGACATAGAGCCACATCTTGAGGAACTTCTCCAGCAGAGATCCAGTGGGGGGCGTGAGCTTGTAGTTCTTCTTCTGCGACCAGAGAACGAAGGGGGCAAGAAGGAAGAGACCAGTGGGAATGAGGAAAGCGAGCCAGAAGCCAACATATTTCTCCACGTATACCATGCCAATCTGGCCGGTGAGGGAGCCAATGTTGATGCAGAGATAGAAGTAAAGGAAGATACGCGTATTGGTGATGGCAGGGTCGACAATGACGAGTTCGCCCTTGCGTTCTTCAACTCGCATGTGTGTGTCTTCGTTTTGCTCGGCCAGAAGAGGGGAGACATTGGCCTTGAAGAAACCGGTGCCGACGCAGAGGCAAAGGAGACCAATGATGAAGGCGGCAAAGGAGGAGTCACGGTGAACAATGACTCCAGGGGCGGAAGCAGCGACGAGGATGACGTGGGCGATGGTAGAGATACCAATGGCCAGATGAAGAGTCCAGAAACGACCCATGCGAGCATCGGCAATCCAGGCACTGCAAGGGTTGTTAGCAAAAGTCGGCCAAGGATGCTCCAGTACAGAATACGTACCCAAGAAGAGGCATAATGTAGGCAAAGAACTGGTTGAACAAACTCAAGCCCTGGGCGGCCTTGGGGCCCATTCCAAGGGCACCGGCCTGCGGGTGAGGGTCGCCAGCGAGAGGAGCGCCTGTGGTAGAGCCGTTGGGCAGCTTGTGGTTGACAAAGTTGGTGTAGAGGACAGCGGATCCGTAGTATGAGAAACGCTCGCACAATTCGACAAAGGCAATTGTCCACATAGCCCACTTGATCTTGCCGGAGACACGGCGCAGAGTGCGCATCTGCTCTGGCGTAGGCTTGTTGGGCCAATTGTTGTCATCAGTGGTGACGCTGCGCTGATCAGCGTCAAAGTCATTTTGGCGCTTCTCAGCAGCAAAGTCTTGCTGGTGCTGCTCATCGTCAATCTTGTGGATGCCGTGGTGTTCGGGATCCACAAGACCGGCGCGCGCAATGGCGTCGTTGTCGAGGTTGACGGTAGTCGTCATGGTGAAGTACCCTCAGAGCACCAAGATATTCTTGCTCAGTGTGATGGAGGGTCTCGACGTCTCGGTTACAGCAGACACAGGCTGGGATGGGGAGGGAAGAGAAGAAGGGGAAATGAAAGTCTCGCAAAGAGCACAGAAACAAGGGACGGCGGGAATTGGGTGTATAATATATATGTACGAAACGACGGGGAGCAGCACTCATGTCCGTTCGGCCAGTCCCCGTGTTCGAGTGGATAGACACTGATAAGACTCCGGGGAAGAAGGGTCCAGAGCTTGGAGGCAAGGCTCTACGGAGTAGCCTTGACATGCAGCCACTACAGAGAGGTCTGGCGGCCGGCAGCTTTGCGTAGCTTGGCAGCTTACACGTCTAGGAGAGTCAGTCGTCCGAGAGCCAAGACTGAAGCGGCGGAGGGGGCTGCCTATTCGAGGCTGGTGGCATTGGTGGCTCGACAAAAGAACCTGTAGAGAAGAACGGAAAGGCCTGAATGGAAGACAGGGCCTCGGGCTGTGGAGCGTGCCGAGAACTTTGTGCGGGTCGCATTCGACTTAGCAGATTTGCAAATATGCTTTTGTGGAGGGGGGCGATGGTGTGCAGCCGAGTCGAGCAAGGCCGGGCTAGCTTGAATGTCATGGTGGTTTGGTGGCGTTGTCATGGTTGCGTGCCGCACATTCTCTGTTGGTGGCGTGAGAAAAGTTTGACCTTTGTTTTTTTCCTCTGGCGTTCTGGAATTTCGGGGTTTCCCGTGGCACAATGGCCTCTCTTTCGATGGAAATAAGCATGTCGGTGATGGTCATTGTCGGTCAGCATCTTGGTGGGTGAAGATGGAGAGAAGAGAGGAGAGAGTGGATGATGCAGACAAGCACCACTACCTGGTCAGGCGAGGCGAGCAAGGCAGTGCGGGGCACAGCAGGCAAGATAGCAAGGACAGGGGCATTCTGGGGCCAACTGGGCACGCTATACCTCTGTATCACCCACCGCTGGGGCCAACCCTGGGCCACTGTAACGCCGCAGCCGTTGGCTGGTGGCTGGCTGGGGCTCAACTCCAATGTTGCATCCGACAAACGAACAGTACCTTGCTTGTCTCGCTGCACCGATAACTAACTCGTAGGTATTGCGACAGATGAGCTGCCGCCCGGGTGAGTACCCTTCTTGAAAGGGCTTCATCCTTCCGGACTTAAGCTACTCCGGCTGCCACATCCTGCATTTGGTTGTAGCGAATGAGACCTGCTGCCGCCATGATGCGCTGGTACTCTCCTCTGATGGATGGGCTGACTCCCAGCGGTCACTTCCTACAGGGAAAGTCTAGCAAGTATCTACCAATCCGGAACCCCCTGTGTCGTGTTATTATTAGCTAACAAACTGCTAGCCTGTTACCCAACTGCCCAGTCTGAATCCGGGGCTCGACTCTCTCACGTGTTCCGCAAGCGCTAGATTTTAATTCCCCCAGACCCACGCGAGCAGCGCCATCTAGCGAGCATCTCGTGTCGGGCCCAAAAACCAGACCTTTTTTTTTTGCCATGTTGGTGGCGGGATTGCCGTCCGCCATCTCGGCGACCACGAGCGCCAAACGGGTTGAGGTCGAGTCCACGCGGTGGCGGCACCGCATCCTCGCCTTGCCCGAAGCGGCGAAGCGCCTCGTCCGTTGAATGCCTGCCAGTGGCACTTTTTTATTCCTCCGGAAGCCACTGGCTGCAGCCACTGGCCCAACGAGTGGAACAAACTATTCCCTTGGGGGCGCGATGAGTGTCGATTCTCTTGGCGGACGCCACAATGTTCCTCTGCTCTTACTAAATCACGAGGCAAACCCAGGTACGTGCGCTTTCTTCATGCTCTAGCCAAAATCCCATCGTTTATTGTGGTCAAATCCATATTCACATGCGCAGGAAAGAATTAGTCCGCCATCATCCCACATGCCGCTCAACGAGGCTGTGCGTCTCCCGCAAACTCCAGTCTCGAAGGAGCAGTTGTCCGTCGACCCCCACCCGGACCTCTATTCCGACGGACGTGGTGCCCCAAAAAAGCACAGAACGCTAACTAGGTAGCCAATCTAATAAAAATGCAGTGTCCACTGAACTACACACTAACCACCAAGCTTAAAAGCTAAAATGCATGGCGACGCTGGTGATAATTTTAGCCACGCCTCGCCTTGTCCGGGCGGGAGGCAGCTGAGACACGAGCGCTCAGTTGACGCTTACACGCTGCACCGCTCATATTCCGCACTTCTGTGTGCTTTCCAACTACATGTCTGCTTGAATCGGTGTTGTCTGCAAAGTAGCAGCTCCGTACTGTATGGATGTCGCTGTGGGCTCGTTTATTAGCACGCCATCATCCCCGCCAGTTACGGGGCATATGAGAAAAGCAAGAGATAAGACCGGTATGAAGTACCCAAGATTTGTCGAGGATATCGGATATAATATTCCGCGGTTGGTTCAGCACCAAAACCGTCCGGTCATGGTTTTGTGGCACGATGCCAGCATAGGAACCTAGGTAACACTGGCCATGTTGACCCATTTCAGTCGCAAGAAATTGGGTTCATGTCTTGTAGTAGGTTCGTCTCCTGAAGTAGGTTCATCTCCTGAGTATTCGCGCAAGAATCATGTATCAATCGGTCGACACGGTAATTTGTGCTAATTGGGCCAAATGCAGCACGGCCAAGACCCAAGACTTACAACCCGTCGCGGCATCTCATGGCAGCTTGGCAGGTTCACCAGCTGCTGGTATTCCCGGTGCCGTTGTCGAATCAGCGCCCTGGATCCCAATGGACCTGCTTGGCCAACATCATTCGTGCCGTACGCAAGCCAAGGCGACGAGTACATCCACCCCAACCTATCATCCTCAGTCAGAACAGAAAAATGAAGCAAGACTCATCCTTGCATGTATTGGTTACACATTTTGCCACCAGCATTGTTTAATAGCCGCATTGCCACTAAAGTCAGCTGGGGCGAGCTGGCACCTGGCGCGAAAATGCAACCATGGCGGCCGTTTCACCCTCGGGGTGCGGTTGAGTGGTGACACCCCGTTGAGGAACAAGGGCAGAAGCAGCAAGGGTCTCCGCCCGATTTCATCTGCCGTATTTTCATTACTCAATGATTTTCACCAAAAAGCGCGGTTCATCTTGTCCTAAGGACTTCCCGACTCTGGGGGCCCATGGGGAAAACAAGTACTAGCCTCGTTGGGCCTGGAAGAGCTCAGCTGTCTGCTCCTCATTTTTCTTCTTTCTCCTGCTTTGGCAGTCTTTACTCGGTCAAGTTTTTCTTCTTAATTCCGCCCCTCCATGAAGAAACCGGGCAGCAGCGGGTAGAGGAGGCCTTTGGCAGCCTCAGCTGGGCCGCATCTCTTTACGCCAGCCCAGGTCGGCTCGGCATCCGTTACAGCGATCACCGTCCAAGGCCGTGGCGGCGCCTCAAAACATGGAGCATTGAGATTAGACAAAGAGACGGGTAAAGTACCCAGGCAACCAGGGCAGACACACACGGACTGCATGATTGTTCGTTTCGCTCCTGCCAAGAAAAATAGTTGCCGCAGCCAAATGGTCCAACTTGGTTGCATGTAACATGGCGTTGGGCTAGTGGCCAGCAGCAAGCAAGGGGGGGCAAAAGAGCGCTAAAGTCTGGTAGGGATTGGTGTGTTTGCCATGGGTGGAGGGGGGGCTTTGGGGGGCTTTTGAGAATTCATGCTTTCTGGCGACTCGTCCAACTATTTACTGGATTTTCAACGCCACGCGCAGCCTGGATCGTGCATCTGGTCACAATATCCACGCTTCCCTGGACCCCGCACCGACAATTTCCCAAAACTTATTCTTTTTTATCAACGTGGCGCACTCAGTAGCGTAGCCTGATGTTGCGAGGCCCCAGCATCTGCGCACGCCACGTTTTGCTAGCACCACCCAACGGGCTTGATAAAGAAGAGAAAAAGAAGAAGGGAAAAAAATACACCGAAGGCCCCCCGAGACTTGGCACAGGCCATTTCTCCACCGCCAGGGGCGAAATACTGACGACTGATGCGAGGCTTCAGAGCGCCTCGGCTGCGTGGCTGGCTACTGGCCTGGCGCGTGTCTTGGTTGCTCATGAACGATTCTGACAGAGGGCGCGATTGCCAAGTCGGGCTGCCACGTTTTCTTTTCTTCTCTGATGTTGTACGAGGTACAGCATTTGGCGCACAAGGGCCAACCTGGCTGCAGCTCTTGGCACATGCACAAGCCCCCCTGGTGAACACAATCTGCCGCCAATGCCTTGCGTAATGTAAATTGCCAATAATATTGGGCCTCATAGAGAGAGAGCCTTTCTTGTCTGCCTACTTTTCTACTCCCAACGTCCGCTCCTCCTCCACAGGCAGAAAACGTGCGGAAACCCCAGTCAGCATGGCCAGAAAGTACGTCGGGCCCTGCTCCTCCTCGGGCGGCACGGCGGCGCGCACCTCGAACCGCTCGAGCAGACGCACGACGCACTTGAGCACAATCATCTCGGCCACGTGCCGGCCCGGACACGTCCGCGAGCCGCCGCCCCAGTTGAGGCTGTAGCGCTCCAGCGCGCGGACGCGTGCCTCGTTGATGTCGTCGAGCCAGCGACGAGGGTCGAACGCGTCGGGGTCTGGGCCGCAAATGTCGGGGTTGCGATGAAGGGCGACGGGATTGCAGCCCACGGTGGTGCCGGGCGGGATGCAGAATCCATGCAGCCGCAGGCCGCCGCCGTCGAGGGGCACCACGCGTGGCAAGCTCATGCTGATTACTGGGTAGAGGCGCATGGCTTCCCTGATGACAGCTCGTGTGTAGGCCAGCTCTAAAGCATCCGTGTAGCTGGCGTGACTGTCTGTATTTTGCGATTTCGTCGCCTTGTGGGAAAGGATCTCTTGTCTTGCTGCTGCTTGCACAGCTGGGTGCGTTCCTAGCATGGCCATGACCGCAGTCAGGGTCGATGCCAGAGTCTCGTGCCCAGCACCAAAGTTGGTAATGGCCATTTTTCGCAGGTATAGCTCCTTAAACTCGGGCTTTTCCTTGTGCAAGTTGATCAAATCCGTCAGCAGATCGTCTCTCTGACCCGCAGTCGGATTTGACGCATTCTTTATTCGCCGTGCTACCTTCCTAGCCACGTCCTAGTATCTCTCGTTAGCAAGTGTCGACCAGCGGCGGCGGCCCGAGATAAACGTACAGGGAAAAAGGGCCGGAAGCCCTTTGGAGTCTGATGTTTAACACCCCAAAGCGTGCTGAATATTCTGCCAACCCATTTATAGTTGGCTTCGAGCTTGATTATCAGAGGAAACAACCCAAACACAGACTTGCGCCGCCAGCCGAGGTAGCTCTGCCTGCTGGTGTCGCGATCTGACCCGGCTTTGATCATGCCCGGTGACCAAGATAGCACCAAGGCCCCGAGTGATTCCACAGCAATTATGTGCATCCACTCTTTCAGGTCGATATCTGCGCCCTCCATGGAGTTGAACTTTTGCGTGACATCATCCATTACTTTGTCAATGGCCTGCTCATGGCGAGCTGCATTGGCCGTCCGGTAGACTCGGCCGATGAGCCGACGTTGTAGTCTATAGCGACGCATGTCCCTCTCAGAGAGTAGGTCGAGATTGTCCTCAAACTCGGCATTCAAATGCCAATCTACATGAGGCCTTACAAGAGCCGTAGCCACTATCAAATGTTAGTATGTGTCACATACTCATCCATTACTTGGGTTGCTTACGATAGAAGTCTGACTTTTCATATCCGTGCATTCCCGTGCCTGATACTTGTGAGTTGCTGTGGGCGATTCTTTACTCATTCATATAGGCTTATGAAGATACTCACTGTAAATATGATCATAGGCCTCCTTCGTATTAAACCACACTTCTTTCGGCCCAACTCTCACGACTGGGCCATATCGCTGGTGCAGTTGTTTTGCCATCGCAGCTGTGGTGCCATTTTTGGCATGATTGGCGTACCATATATTTGACAAGGCTGCTAATCGTGGCCCTGGAATGCGTGAGAGGGGTCCCGGGAATAGCCGGTGGGCGACGACTGCGGTGAGGAGAGTCAGCAGCGCAACGGCAGTGGCCCCCAATGCATGACGAAAAATTAAAAAGGTGTTGGTCGCCACCACTTCAAACATGTTATCCATGGTGCCGAATTCACATGGAGTTTGCCATGCAGGTCCCTGACCACAGCCGCCTGCTAACGACGGGGTTGAAGACGCGAAAAGTCTGTCGTGGCTGCTTGCTTTCCGCCAACAACTTATCGCCAGTAGACCGGGCAAGAGCGCATCATTTGAGGTTTCGAGTTTTCGATGATGTGTTCTTCCGGAGAGCAATAGGCAGCAGATTGGCTCTCTCAGGCCCTGCGTTGCGAAGCCAACAACAGTAACAGCATGGTGTTGTGTTGATGGAAAATTGGGTCGACGCTTAGTGCGGCGGGACTATGACCTGACAGAGACTGATGAGGACTACGAAATTGGTAAGAAAATGGACAATTATTTCGCCCTTAATAGAATGCTGCTATGCAAATTTACGATGAGACTGCTTTTCTATGCACTCCTCTCTCCTGTTTCGGCATGAACTATGTTTCCTTCTTCTGCATTTGCCTCCATTTCATGCCTTTCAGCGCCAGCAGAGCCAGCGGTGTGAGACAGATAAAGTACAAGATTCCTACAATCGAGAATGCTTTTCCGACGCCAATTGCTCTTTCCAGTGGAATAATGGCCGCTGTAGCGCCAGCGCCAATCAGACACCTCGTGAGGTTGTTAGCCGCCGTCGCGGTGCCTGCCTTTCCGGGATGCATATCAACCAGGAGCACGTTTGTCGCGTTGGTCATTCCAATCAGCCCAATGCCGAGGAAGACCATGATGACGCACAGTACCGCAATATGCGCGTGGAAGTGGACAGCCCAGCCCCAGGCGATGAGGCTCGTCCCCGCAAGTAGCATGAGCGGGATACCAATTTCCATGCGGACTCGTTCGATGGGAAAATTGGTCATGTCCATCTGGCGGCTGCGATCAAAGCGCATTCCGGTCCTGGCGCAGTGGCGCTTGAAGTTCCAAGTCATTAACCGGCCGACAGCAAAGGCAGCGATGATGGAGCCTCCCGCGATGGGCAGATACATGAGGCCGACCTGCGTCTCGTTTAAGTGATAGCGCTTGTGGAAGAGCGCCGGCATGGCAGCTGTGATGCAGTAGAATCCAGCAAAGATGACGCTGCTGGACCAGAGTAGCAGGCCGGATGCCCGACGGAAGAGCATCAGTACCGCTTCGAGGACATTCGGTGGCTTAAACTTGAATGCGCTTTCGCTGGCACTGGGGCCCGCTTCCGAAGCTTCTTCGAGATCGGCTGTTTCATTAGCAATTCGATTCTCCTTGCGTAAGCGAATCGTTTGGAGAAGAGAACGATAAGCCGGCGGTGGTGCGATAGATCCGTCTCCAACAATCCGTCGACAGGTTTCAGGAAAGAGGGCAATAATTAGCACGAGAGCAACGCCGGCAGATATCGCCAAAAACCAGAATATCGAGCGCCAGCCGAGGTACTGCGACAGTACACCCCCCAAAACAGGGCCTAAAGACGGTGCGAGAACGGCGGGAAGAACGGTGAAGCCGACATACTGTCCTCTTTCCGCCGACGTCACCACATCCGCGACGACGGCCGTGCACAGCGCGACGGTGCTGCTTGATCCGGCCGACTGCAGACAGCGCAAGGCGAGCACGGCACCATAGTTGGGTGCCAGCGCCAAACCAATGTTGGCGGCCAGGTAAATGATAAAGCACACAATGTACGCGGGCCGCCGCCCTCCTGCGTCGGCGAGAGAGCCGACAAACATGGGCGTGATGCCCTGGAAGACCATGTAGGTGGTGATAGTCAGGTTGACCTTGGTGGCGCTGACATGGAGGCTCTTGGCGATGGGTATCAGCGCGGGCAGGTATATCTGCGCGGAGATGGGCGAGAAGATGGCCGTGGCCGATGCGGCCAGTACCAGTAAGCGTTTCACAGTTTTCGAGTGGACAGAGTAAGGTGCCCGGGAATTGGTACGCTGGATGGGGGCTTTGTCGTCATCAGCTGCAGGAGGCTGTGGCAGCATTCCTTCGACCTCTGGCCGCCCCGACTCATTTTCTAAACGAGCCGTGTCCCCCATATTGCCGTATTTTCCCAATTCCAACCTCGATTCTTATCTCGGTGTAGTTTGCTGTTGTGGTACTCTTTGCCACTCCACCAACAAGCTGTCGATCGATACCTGAGAAAATGAGGGGCTTAGGCGGAGCGAGTCCGACATGCGCAAAGATTCTCTCCGTCGTACCGTGGGCAGTATTCGCTTCAAACCCCATCGATTCCTATTCCATTTCGGATTACGGATAGTGTCGCTGCAAAGATTGAAGAAAAGTAGCGAATCTCCAGAAGGGTGGCTTGTAGTGTGGCCGTGTTGGAGGGGGATGGGGTACGTGAGCGAGCGCCGTGTCATAGGGACAGCCAATCCCCGCCAGTAAAGAACGTTATATAACTGAGGCGTTATAAAATGAAGATGAGACAGCGTTTTAATATTGCAGGAAATATTCACTGAAATAAGCGGTCTTGCAAGAGGTTTAGTCGCCGACTAGCGTACCGGGGCCCAGGGCCCGAATCGGCGCCGAGTTCGGCAGCCGGCAACTGGACGACATACTCCGTATACGGCCTTCATTATTGAGGCAGTGCATTTCAATTAAAGGTTCAAGCAAAGCTCTACTGTTTCTGCTCGGGGCCGATGATGGACACGGTACCCGGCCAAGCTCGGTGATTCGCGGTCTCATGGTCGTTTCCATTCGGCTGCTATCGCATTTTATTGCGGTGAGCGATGTAATTCTTTAGCATATTAGATTCGCAATTTTTCTCCATTACATAGAAGTAGCCGTTTTGTTTTTCTCGGTGTTGACGAACCAACCTTTTTTCCAAGTCTGAAGAACGACTACCCTGCACAAGCGGCTGATCGCTGTTTTTGAATCACTGTAACGTATGGATTGGATCTGGGAGAGGCATCGCAATCCAAGAATGATGTATGGATGCAGCCAGTCTACATCGAAAGCAAATGGTACCTATACCTTTTGCATTCCAGCCTTTGCCGTTGGGTTTTGGTGGACGGTGGATATCAGACCCCAGATTTTCGGGCTAACTGACTACCCTAGAAACATTTGTGGTGATCATCATTCTCGTAGTAGGCTATCTCACTCGCTTCAGCGGCGGAATTCTCAAGGCATTGAAATACGAGTTTTATGAGCGCACGCCAGAGTATAGGAAACTTGAAGGAACGTGAGGTCCTTGCTCTCCCTATTCATATCGGTCGGTCAGTGCGAAGTGTGTCCCCAGCATGAGGCCAGGTGCGAGTTGAAGATTCATTCTCGGCGACCGCAAACCCGCATGGTTCAAATTGCAACATTGACACAATAACCAAACAAACAAGTGTTCGAACGCATTTTGAAATAAAATCAATTTTCTTGCAGCTTTTGTAAATGAGGCGTTGGACCTGATGTGTTGCCAAGGACGCGGGGTGACAATTTTCCGGCGCCGAAATACTAAGGTGGCCTCAAACATGTGAAGCTCTATACCAAACGTGGAAAGACGTTTTGATGTTTGTCAGTCTACCAATGATCAGCTTTTGATAAATAAACAACACAATGGTCAGTTTTGAGTGCCGCGCCAATGACACAAGTTTTCTCTTTGCACGTTTCTAATATTTCGCAGAATGTCGTGTACAATGCCGCCCTGCGGCAGAGCAAGGCCATCAACAGCGACCTGGCAACCCTACAGGCCAAGGGCGAAGCGTCCGCAGCAGAAATCGGCAATGTGTCTGTAACGCTGGCCACGTTTACCAAGGCCATTGACGAATACAACAGCCTCGCACGGCAGGAGATCGTCCCGAAGAAACAGGAAGAAGCCTTTGAGCGCGTCAAAAAGTTCCGCGACGACCTCGCGGGGTTCCGCAGCCAGGTCGACAACCTCAAAAAGGCGCGCGAGGAGGCGCAGTACCAGAACAACCGCACCGAGCTGCTCGGCCGCCGCCCCTACAACGCCAACTCGACGCCCGAGAACCCGTACGCCAACACGAGCGCGACCAACACTTCCTCGACGTTTCAGCCCCGACACGGCGGCGGCGGCGGCGGCGCTGCGTCGCACCTGACGACGGGCTCGCAGGACGAGATGCGCGAGGCGCACGCGTTTCGCGAGCAAAACTTCTTTTCCAACACGAACCAGGCGCTCGACGACTACATTGCGCGCGGGCAGGCGGTGCTGGGCGACCTGGGCCAGCAGCGCGAGATGCTCAAGAACACGCAGAAGCGGCTGTACAGCGTCGCCAACACGCTGGGCATCAGCGGCGAGACGATCCGCATGGTGGAGAGGCGCGCGCGCGAGGACAAGTGGATCTTTGCTGCCGGCGTCATTGTCTTTGTGGCCTTTTGCTGGCTTGTCTTGCACTACCTGCGATAGGCAGACGTGGAGCGCGGGCTGTATAGATAGGTGGAAGCATTGACTTGGGAACATGGAGCATGGCGTCAAGGATCTTTACGGAACAAGCATGGCATTATACAAATTTGCAGAAAGCGTACAAAGTTTTATTTTCCCCTTTGTTTTAAATATCCTGTCCATATATTTCTTTATTCATTATAGCAATGGTCGCATTGACCGGTCTCAACCATCGTCCTCATTGTCAACCTGTCGGAGCGACACGGTGAAGAGCACATCCTTTGTCGTTTCAATCTCGATACATTTAGTGTCGGGCAAGATGTAGTTGCTCGTGCTGAGCTTGCCGCCAATCTGGCTCAGCCAGTCGACCACGTCCCACTCGAGCCCCTTGGTGGTGATGCGGCTTGGCTCGCGCAGGGGGATGATGCCGACCGCCTTGGCAAAGACGTCCGCCTCGCCGTCCTCGCGGACGTGGATGAGGTGCCGGCCCGTCTTGAGCAGGAACGTCAGGCTGGAGCCGGACAGCAAGAAGATGCGGCCCTCCTCGTAGCCGGCGCCGGACTGGAAGAGGTACAGGTGGTGCAGCTGGCTGATGCCCTGGTCGACGCGGCCGCCGATGCCGCCGAGGGCGACAATGTCCATCTTGTACGAGTCGCGGATCCATTTGATGGACTTGCCGAAATCGCTGCTCTCTTGGTCGCGGTCGTGGATGACCTGCGCAGGCTGCGGCTGCGACGAGTAAAAGTCGCGAACGGTGGGCGTCAGCGAGTCCAGGTCGCCAATGATGGCCTGGAGGTTGGACTGCGTTTTCGTGTTAGAACGGTGCGCGCTTCCTGTGTTGTTCATGGGCAGAAAAATCTTACAAATTTGCCTTGAAAGGACGAAAGCTCATATAAGCGGTTGGCACCGCCATCGGCGGCTACTCTCACCGAAGCTGTATCGATGTGGTGTGAGCGCAAGGCCAAGCAAGGCTGAGCCGTGCTGAATTTATGCAAGACAGCTCAGATGGGTTCTTCCGTTTATTAATGTACTCACAGTTGTTCCATAGTTTGCGCAGGTTGATGCCGTTTTTCAACGGCTGGTTGAGCACAAGCAAAGCAAAGTCATCTACTGGCTCACTGGGCTGCAAATATCTGGCAGGATGCCACTCAAACACCGGCGAGGAAGCCATGGTATTTTGTTCGTTTTCCGTCACCCTTGATAAGATGAGGCGACAAGCAGCTAGGTAGGTAGTGCAGGACAAGGAGCAAAGTCACGATCTTTTGACCGTCGTGGGATGCGATTTTATCCGCCTTCTCCTCAGATGCAAGTTTAAACTTTGCCAACTGCCGTCCTTTTTCTATTTCATTTGGGAAGCCTCTGGCTTGCATTCGTCCTAGCTCTCTTCTCGCACAAGACGCCACACAGAGGCATGGTTAATCTTCGGCCCAGCGCCGCAGCGGGCATTGCCGCTGGCCTACAGTTGTATGCGGACCGCTACAGGCGCTGTCTGCGGACTTTTTGGCGCTGACCAATCTAAACCGAATTGCGCCCGACATCGTTTTTCTCGCTACCCCCTCGGCTCTCCACCTGTTTCTCCTCGATACTGTCTGTCCACTCCTTTGTTACGTCTGCGGTGGTTTCAATTCATTCCGGGGCGCTTGCTATTTCCTTTTTCTTTAATTCCTTCTCCTAACTTCCCATCCAAAATGTACCGCACAGCGCTGCGATCCGCCTCGCGACCGGCCGTCGCGGGCCTGCGAACTCAAGCGCTCCGATCCGCTCCGCGCCGGTTTGCGTCGACTTCGCCTACCGATAAGTCGAGGTCCTGGAAGGGCTCTGCCGTGCGCTGGGCCCTTGCCGGTGGCGCCGTCTATTACTATACCACCAGCTCTGTCTTTGCTGAAGAGGCAATTCCTGGTATGAGTGCATGCATCATCGATGCGGCGACTGCTTCCCTGCCGCTGTTCGGAGGGCGCTGCTGACAGAAATCGCTATAGCCAAGAAGTTCTCCACCGCGCCGTCTGCGTTCCCCGAGTCTACCGAGTCGACACAGCTGCCGACCGTCGAATCCATAGTTGAGGAGAGAAAATCACAAGCTACCGCCAAGGCCCAAAAGGCCGCCGAGCCCACGTCGGACAAGCAGGATGGCAAGGAAGAGGCGGCTGCCGAAACCACGGTCGCCGCAGGATCGCCGGCCGCCCTCGAGGAAGAGGCAGACCAGCAGGGCGCATTCAACCCAGAGACGGGCGAAATCAACTGGGATTGCCCCTGCCTGGGTGGCATGGCTCACGGCCCCTGCGGCGAGGAGTTCAAGACTGCCTTCAGCTGCTTTGTGTACTCTGACGAGGAACCCAAGGGCATGGAGTGCATTGACAAGTTTCAGTATGTCTAGTCGGACAACACACCCAGTGCGAGGCGGACTACTAACAATGACATTCTACAGGGGCATGCAAGAATGCTTCCGCAAATATCCCGAGATTTATGGCGCAGAGCTAGCGGAAGCAGACGACGCAGAGGACTTCCCCGCCGACTTCGAGCAGCCTACCGAGACGCAGAACCCCCGTCAAGACACCCAAGTGACCGAGGAGCAGACACTTCCCGAAGAGCCCAAGGTGGCCGATAGCCAGCCCCCCCGCGCCGAGCCCAATGCCGCCGCCGAGGCCGCAGCGGCTCCCGAGAAGAAGAGCGAGGAGCCCGCCGATTCCAAGACTATTCCAGCCGCCGTAGCCGCTCCCGAGCCAAAGTCAGGAAAGCCCGCCGAATCAAAGGCCACTCCCGCCCCTGCCGCCGTTCCCGAAGCCAGCATCGACAACACCTCCGCCACGCCAGCTTCGCAAGGCCCCAAGTGGGAGGATGCCACTGACGCCAACAAGGATGCCCCCAAAGCAAGTGAGGCGTAAAGGACGACATACGACCAATCAGGAATGCGATGCATCATTTCTAACCTTAAGGATACGATGCTTGGAACTCAAAATCCGGCAGGCGATCCGTTGTACTACCTTGATCGCTCATCTACAGCTGATGAGCTTTGTACGAAAAGCAAAAAGACGGCTTTACGATAGCATATAGACAGATTCGGAAAAGGCACGAGGTGGGATATATTACTTTGTACAAACAACTCCACATCTAGAAACTCCATTATGGACAAAGAAAAAAAAAACGAAACATTGAAGAAATAATACAGTTCTCATTACGGGATGAAGTATGGGAAAGCATGAATCATTACTATTGACTGCGAATAATACAAGCTTGCTTCGAGCAAGCTACAGAAAGCAGGACTTTAATATCCTGGTGCATTACTTGGGCCCATCCTGCGTCTTCCACCCTCTGACATATCTTTTCATAGCCACAACCATGTCCTTTGGCAAAGCCCCCTAGTTCTTCTTTCCGCGGTAGAGATAGCTTCCCACCACAGCCTGCGCGGCGCCGACGGCGGCCAGAATGCCGACGCCCAGGCCGACGGCCTTGCCGTCGAGGTTGCCCTTCTCGTAGAGCTTCCAGCCCTGGTAGCCGAGGTAGGAGCCGACGCCGACAAAGGTGGCGAGGTTGGCGGCGGCGATGCCCTCGGCAGTGCTATCCGAGAGCTGCGAGACCTGCTTGGTGAGCCACGAGTCGGCCTTTTTGGCCTTGGCAGACGCCTCTTTGCGAGCGCGCTCGGCCTTGGCCTTGGCCGCCTTGGCCTCGCGGTCGATGCGGTTCGCTTGCGTGTCCGTCTGGACGTCCTGCTCCAGAAAGTCGGACGGCACGGTGTGAACGCTCGGCATGTCGACGTCAATCAGGGACGAGGTCGAGGCCGACTCATTGGGGATGATTTCAGGTTGGGGAGGGGCGGCAGCCTTGAGGTGAAATGTTAGCGGACGAGGGAGAAGCGGGCTGGAGGGCAGAGGGCCGTCGTGGTTCAATTACCTCGGAGGGGGACTGCTTGGGGCCCTTGGCAGCGGCGCTGGCGTATGACACTGTCGAAGCGATTAGCAAAACTTCTAATGGTATTGGCCATCTACAAATCTGGTGCGTCGCACGTACTTTTGATTGTTGTGCGGCGTAGCGGTACCGTTGAAGAACTCGCGCGGTTTGTTGTTGTTGTGTCGAGCTGCTGAGAGAGACGACGAATGGAGGTGGTGCCTACGGAGTTGAAAAGGCTCAGTGTGCGGTGCAGTGATCAGGGAAATCGTAGCTTTGGATGAAGAAGGAGCAGAATAAATCGGAGAATCAAGAATCAGGAACAGACAGCAGATTAGCACGTTTTAAGAGGGCTGCGCAACGGCTGGTGAGCTGGGGGGGAAAGCTTGCAGGTCATGACGTAACGATCGCCCCATGCCCCTGCTCTGCGACCACACCACATCATGCGCTGAGCTTGCCATTGTCCCAGTCGGCCGTTTTTGTCAGGGTTCGCGCTAATGCCTTTTCGATTCCGCAAAATATAACGGAATGGCACGTGAATCGTTTTATTTTTATTTTGGGCTCGTTGACACTCTTTTTTTGCTGGTGTTTGGTGCCGTTTATGTGACGACGAGCTGCTGGTTAGCGTGACAGGGTTCACACCTGACCAGGTTAGTTCAACGGCCCTCCCAAACCAAGCCTCATTCAAAGCTGGACAACTATTCAAACCCAGGCTCACAGGATGACGCGGTAAGATGTCAATGAAAGCTCGTGTAATAAGCTGCTCAAAGATAAGACAAAGCCCCCGCGAGGAGCATATTATTATATGTACCGACTAAGTATATTACATCTGCCAATTAATCCCCCTCCATTCTTGAAACGACGCCGACCCCAAAGGTATCATGCTTCCTCAACAAGCATAGATGGTATAGGGAACAGTAATCCAGCAGTAGCGCCATTGAAAACAAACAAAATCCCGGCCAAACTGTCACCCAGAATCCGCAGTACTCCCCTTGTTCATATGCAGCATTATAAAAAAAGAAACACAAGGACGAAAGAAAAGGGCTTTATACCAATAATACAAATACACAATGGACGTGGCCAAAAATGGCATCATCACCTGTGCGTTAGCGGGAAGCGCCGCGAAGGCTCCGGACCCAATGCTCTCGGACCTGGCATGGCATCTTGCAAAAGACCATGGCGGTATGCTCGTTGCTGAGCAGCTCCTGCGGGATTTTCACCTGCAGGTCCAGCTCCTCGGCGGAAAAATCCCTGTAAAACAGATCGACAGCCTTTTCGCGCCACAGACCGGAACCGGCCCCTGCCCCCGCGGCGCATGGCACCAGGTCCTCCTGCACGCCACGCATGTGGCCAGTGTCGGTGGTGGTGTCGAGCGAGTCTCGGTATCTCGTCGCGTGTGGCGTCGGCAGGTTGGCCGATGCGGCTGTCGATGGATGCACCGCCGCATCTTCAGATGCAGAGAAACGGATGCGCTTCTCCGGCGACCCCGCCTGGGACGCATCAGGCCGCGACGGCGTGTCCGAGGCTGACAGCGACGCTTCCAAGTCTGCGCTTGCCAGGCTTCGCTTCTTATTCGTCACGGCCGTGTCTTCCGGCGGCGTCAGGGCGCTGCCTTGTGCAGGAGTCGAGATGAGAGCGGCAGGCGGTGTTGTGGTGCCTGGCTGGCTAGAGCTTGCATGTAGTGCCGGCTGAGTGACTGGGCTCTCGAGCCCAGATTGCTGGCCTGTCACAGCCTGATCAATCGACAGGATGGAGGTGTTGGCTCCGGCTAGCTCAAAATCATCACCAGGTTGACCATCTCGACGTTTTGGCTTCATAATCCTCTTTGGGGCGCCTCCAGAGCCGATGACGTCGGGGTACAGAGTCTCCATGTAGTCTTCATGATCGAACGGCCGCCCTCTGAGTGCCCGCGACAACGGTTCTCGCTGTGAGAAAAAAAAAGTGCATCAGTAAAAGGGTGTACAAACGGTGAACTGCAGTGCCAACAAACCTCAATATGTGCCCGCCATGCCTCCTCCGTCGCCGTCACTGTCCTGGCTTTGGGGTTATACACAAAATCCGGATCCTCTCGCAAGCCCCTCCACAGCCTAAATCGCTTTCGCGCATTGTCGCTCTTGTTGATGAGGTGGTTCTTGGTGGGGGATGCGCCGTGGCTTTCCTGGAGCGCCTGGGCTGCACGCTCCCAAGCCTCCGCCTTGAAGCTGCTGTTCTCACGCAAGCCCAGCTGAACACTCTCACAGAGGCTCCGGAAAAACGTCGCCTCGTACGCCGGCGTCCAGCTGAACCGCGGCGCGCGGCGGTCGCGGTCGACCTTGCCGGGGCCCTGGCCGTCGGCGGCCAGCATATCTACATCATCTTCGGACATGACAGGCTAAAAGGCGATTTTGGGCGGTGGCCGTCTCAACTTTGTATGCCGCACGTCTCTGGCGGCGTGATGGGTCCTCGCGGAAGGGGGAGCGGAAGGCGAATATAGGCCTCCCCCCTCGTTGCGCGCAAGCAGGTACCAAGGGCTCTCAGACGGACCTTGGGTGATGGTCTGCACTCGACGCCGCAAGGGCAAGATCCCCGTGAGCCTGGGTTACGGACAGTCACTTTTTTTTCCTTTGGTGGGGCGATGGGCGCGGGACAGAATGCTGCTGGAAGCACGTCGTCGCTGGGCGGGCCTGTATTTTAGCGACCCGTACCTACGTGTTGGAACAGTTTCTAGCTGGGCAATTTGCAGCGGCCAGGCCCTCCATGTTGGCCAAAGGTGTGGCTGGTTCTGACTGTCAAGAGTCACGTGGGCCAACCCCAGTGGCCTACAATAGGTTGACATGCGTCACGCGCAGGAACAAGGCTGTCCACTTTCGGGCTCCTCATCGACGGGACACAGGCTTCCCCTTGGAACGTAGCTGGAGGGCCAGACAAAGAAGAAGAGATAAAAGGAATTCGGCCTGCTCCACCCTCCCAGAAAGCCGAATAACGGACAGGTTTTGGCCATCGGACGCGCTGCAGCACATGAGCCTTACAAGACCTACTCACTCCTGATGCCCAACGGCTCCAAGGCCGGACTTGCTTCGGCATAACGGTCCTCAATAAGAAGACGAACCAACGAGGGAAGACTCCTTGGCATCCTTGGAGGACGGTGGGCCATGTCCTCACAGCCTTACGAAAACTCCTACGGCTCCCGCTGCTCTCCACCAAGCGTACCTACATGCTCGCAAAAGAGAGGGGATACACGTCCTGGAAACAAAATGTAATAACTCAGTACCGCCCCTTGTAGTACTCCTTTCATCGGGTCTGATACTTGACGGGATATTTGTGGATTGGCGAAGAACAGGACTGACCCGACAACGGCAGGTCTGGTCTTGACCTCAAGACTCCACTGTGGACTGGGTAGGCTTGTGTCACGAGAAGCCTGAGCTTTCAATGAACAGGATTACAACAGTTTCCCGCCGTTCCCGGCGGCTGATTTTGAGCGCTTTATATACAGGTTGCCGCGTTGACCTTTTCACTCGTTCGGAAACGAGGTGGTGCTCCATCGGGCTTATACCTACCACTTACACATACAGTTCGGCTCTCGTCGGAAACGCTGAAGACATGCTCAGAAAGAAAACCGGCATTTCTATTTATCAAATGAAAGATTATTCTAATTAATTACATCGCATGTTCTGCTGCCGCCTCCAGCTCAAGGTCGCCTTGCCTTGGCATCGTGCGCAGACTGTAACTAGTCACGTTCGCAAAGCTATGCCTAGCCAAATGAC
Organism: Samsoniella hepiali; assembly: GCA_001455915.2. NCBI lineage: Eukaryota > Fungi > Ascomycota > Sordariomycetes > Hypocreales > Cordycipitaceae > Samsoniella > Samsoniella hepiali. The sequence goes on along the minus strand of LNDK02000066.1, from coordinate 1,234,155 downwards.
GAAAAAGAAAGACCTGACAGAGCCGACATGAAACGTGCTCAATTCTCAATTTATTGATTGGTATTGGAGAGAAACCTTCTCTACAGAACAGCCAAGACACCGGCCAGCAGCACAGCAGCGCCGGCAATCGGACCAGCGGTTGCGGCCGCTCCTGGCGACGCCGTCGTAGGCTTGGCAGTAGAGCTAGACGAAGCAGCCGAAGAAGCTGCAGAGCTGGTGATGGATGCCGTATTGTTTCTGGCTGCGCCCGTGGACTGCGCAGACGCAGTGGGAGCCGGCGTGCTGCTCGCAGCCTTGGCGGAGGCAGTTGCCGCAGCGCAGAATTTGGCAGCACCAGGGAGTACTTGCTCTAGAAAGAAACATTTATTAGCCAATTGAACAGAGAGACAGTGAGACCAATCCAAAGTCCCGGTTAGTGACTGGCTTACTTATGGCCTTGTCGGATCCACACGCGTCGAGGACGCAGGCCACGCCGTTGTTGTAAATGTCCTCGTAGTTGCTTTGGACGCACCAGCACACGGCATCGTCGAGGGCGCAGTTTGTCACCTTTTTGGTGGCATCGTCAAGGCACTTGAGAGAGCACTCGGGCAGGAAGTCGGCGCGGTTCTGGGCGGCGACGGAGCAGATGCTGGAAGCAACGACGGCGATTGTGGCGACCTTCATTGTAAGATGGGAGTACAAGGATCTCTTAAAATGTCGAGTTGCAGGTGGATTGGTGTATTATTGATTAATGGATTCTGTCGGCGAGCAAGGCGTGGGAATTGTATGAGAAACGACAAAAGAATTGGACAAGCGGCTACATTTTTCGGCATGTAGTGCCAGGGGGGCTGGGTTAAGTACTAGGACCATCATGTGTGTGCACTGACTTCCGGTGACAGAAGCCATCATTTCTCAGCTGTCAGCCCAGAATCGCCGACGGGGTCTATTTGTTTATGTGGCGTTGGTCGACCGCCCATTTGTCGCCCATTGCCACCAATTCGCGCGGTCCCTCACAGGATCCTTGCTCGAGAACTTCAGCCCGTGGAGTGGACAGAGGCGCCAAGCCAAAGGGTCTGGAACTATTTACTTAGAGAGCCCCCCCGACGTCGCTCGAGTTGCGCCACAAGGCTGTTGACTGGGGGGGCGGGGAGGACTTCATATCCCGGCTTCACGGAGTTGGGCAACAAGGTCCGAGATGGCTGGCGCGGTCTACGACACTGGTCAATTTCACCAGGGCAGACCTTTTTCGTTCTTTTCCAGCTAGCCGCCTTTTTACTCATTTTTAAAATTAACAATAAGAAACTAGGTTGTTTTGACCACCTTTTAGCCCCAAAGTTTCTGTGTGAGTGGAGGAGTTGTGGCTTGCTGGGCGCGGTCACACTGGTCATGATCTGATAAAATTTTTTATCTGATCATCAGATAAGATGCTGGCCCTCGGCAACCACGTCCATTTTCAGCATCAAACCGCCGAGCTGCCCGCAATTGCCGTCGACTCCACCGCCTCACAGCAACATTGTATGCAGGCCGTTTCCACCGTTGAAAAATTATTGCAAAAAAAAAGAAAGACACGAGGCATTTTCTCCACGGCCCTGCAGCACACCACGCACCCAGCTGATCCGAAGCAAGCTCGCCAGGCTCCGTGGCTCTTGTCCTGCTTCCAGCTTCCTATTTGCTCCGAGCGAACAAGGAGACCCCTCCACTCCCCTTCCACCCACCCTTGCCTTGCAGGAAAAGAGCGACATGGCTTGCACCGTTAGCCTCACGGAGCTGAAGACGTGCCCTGTTTATCCATTCGGGTCGGAGCCTTCTTGCCTGCAGCACGGCAACACGGCTCCCGCACTCGTCTCCGCTCGTTGCCACTATTTACGCATTATGCATACTGATCTTGGCAAAGCTCGCTGATAAAAATTGATCAACCAGTTCCCCCCCTTCGCCTTCTTTTGTGCAGGCTTTAAAGCCGGCCGGCCCCCCCTCCTCCCCAAGTTTGCCATTGTCGCTGTGTCATTTGTGTCTCTCAGCGCCGCTGATCGCTTAGTTACCCCATCTTCAGCAAGGGCTTGGCTACAACCCTCGACCCTGTAGATTATCTCTTGGCGCATTCAGGCCCTTTGCGCTCTCCCGTTTTTCTTCTCTGTTGTCGCGTACAAAGCAAAGACTCGATGCATTTCTTTCCGAAAAAGTCCACGGCCGCAGAGCCGGAGGTTGTGGCCGCGGCGCCGCAATCCGGTATGGATGAAAAAGGCACCGGTACCGAGCGATCGAGCGAGGAGAACTTTGGCACCACCAAGCAAGCTGGTGTGAGAAAGGTTGAGGCAGCGGCCGAGGTCTGGACCAAATGGGATCTCGCCACCGCCTATGGCTTGTGAGTACTCTGTCCGCTGCCATTCTCTGGAAGCTTACCATGGTGCTAATGGATGACCGGAATGCAGAATCTGGCTCTACTACTTTGCCACTGCCACGGCCGAAGTCGTCACGCGCACGCTCAACCCCTTCGTGACGAGCTCGTTCGGCAAGCACTCGACTAGTGCCGCCGTCAACATTCTGTCCTCCATCATCGGCGGTTTGACCAAGCTGCCGCTGGCCAAGATTCTGGATACGTGGGGCCGACCTCAGGGTCTGGCGTTGATGCTCCTGATCTGGTGTCTTGGATACATCATGACAGCCTGTGCCAGGACCATCGAGACGTACGCCGCGGCTCTCGTATTCTCTGCGGTTGGGTAAGTCAATCTAGACAGAACCAGGAAAGACTGTATAATGGCAGCAAAACTAATACGAACACTTCGCTTAGATCACAGGGTGTCAGCTACTGCGTCACCGTCTTCATTGCCGATACTTCGTCTTTGAAGAACCGAGCTCTGATGTTGGCCTTTGCCACATCTCCATATATCATCACTACCCCCATCAGTGGCTTCATCGGTAATCGCATTTACAAGGATGCAGGTTGGCGCTGGGGATTTGGTCTTTGGGCCATTGTGATGCCAATCATTGTGCTTCCCATCTGCTTCGTTTTCCTTTGGAACCAGCGGAAGGCCAAACGACAGGGCTTGTTGGAATCAAGCAACACTAAAATCACGGCTCGCTCGGTCTACAACTATCTCATTGAGATTGATATTGTTGGTCTCCTGCTCTTGGCCGGTGGCTGGGCCTTGTTTCTCTTGCCCTTTTCTCTCTACTCTTACCAGCCCCTGCAGTGGCGCGCGCCGATTATCATCTGTTTCCTCATCTTCGGCGCACTTCTTCTGATTGCCTTCATCATCTGGGAAAAGTTCTTTGCTCCAGTCACCTTTATCCCGTACAAGCTTCTCATGGACCGTACCGTCTTCTTTGGCGGCCTCATGTTCACCTTTGTCTTCGCCAACTCGGCCATCTGGGGCAGCTACTTTACCTCCATGCTTTTAGTGGTGTGGGACATGGGCTTCGATCAGACGACCTGGATCAACAATATTTACCGAATCGGCTCTTGCTTCGCAGCCATTATTCTTGGTGTTCTCATGCGCTTCACAGGACGGTTCAAGTGGGTTGCCACAATTTACGGCATTCCCTTGATGCTCCTCGGTGTTGGCCTCATGCTCAAGTTCCGTCAGGCCAACGAAAAAATTGGGTATGTTATCATGACACAGATCTTTGTCGCTTTTGCAGGTGGTCCTATCGTGGTTGCTGGTGAAATGGCCATGATGGCTCCCTCGGACCATCAACACATCGCCGTCGTCATTGCCATCCTTGACCTATTTGCCAGTATTGGTTCTGCAATTGGCTCTACCATTTCTGGTGCCATCTGGACCGGCACTTTCAAGAAGGAGTTAGCAAAGCGCCTACCATCGGACGCCCCTATCGACTCCATCTACGGCAGGATTGAGATACAGCTTGGATACGAGCAGGGCACAGCTATTCGAGCTGGTATCGCAGATGCTTACTCTGCCTCGCAGCGATATATGTTGGCTACCAGTGTTTGCTTCTTGGCTGTCGCTTGGGGCTGTGTTTGGATGTGGAGAGACATCAACATTCACAAGAAGAAGCAGGTTCAAGGAAACGTGGTCTAAACCAGGTTTCCCCAGGTTTCCCACAGTTGACAGGCGGTTACGAGTGATTGTCTGCTGGGCACAGGCCGCCCTTTTTCGAAATCCGATCATTCCGTGCAAATGGAATAGAAATAAGGAGCAAAAAACGTAAGGTTCGCGATTTAAATACGAAAATGTAATAGATAATAAATTGAAACATCATTAGACTGTCACCTATACTCCTTTTATGCTGTTATCTGGCGACTTTCGCTGTCACAGTTACTTTAACCGGTAGCAGAAGTAGACTGAATTACTTGCTACCGTTATTTGATTAGCCGAAATAATCAGCAAGATCCCAGACTTCATGATGAGAAGCGAGGCCTCGATCGTCGGGTCTTCAACCTGTACCTGACCCAGCACCATGCCATCGCTTACGCCGAATGCCAGCCCCGTAAGCAATGGCCTTTGTAATCTGGAATGATTGAATCGCTTTCGGTACTAGAGTGGGTAATGCGATCAAGCTCCTGTGCATGTACTGCTATCGGCCACTCAGCATGTGGGCGTGGCCACGGTCGGGATACCGCTTGAAGGCGACCGCATGTCACTATTGGTCTACTTAGTTTATGAGGATCCCCCCTGCACCCCATGTAGTACAACCTGAAGCTCATCGGTAAATAGGTCTCGCATTATTGATACAGGCTGAGCGCAGGATTCGGCGGAGCGCTTACTGCACGATCCTGGGACACCTTTTGAGTCAGGTCCGATTCCTTGTACGGATCCAGCGTAGCTTGTGGCATCGCCTCGTCAAACTCCTTCGAATGGCATGAAAGGGTTTCTCCCGAAACATGGGATGGAATGCCTTACCTAGGTAATCAATGGCCGATGCAAGCTGCCGCTCTCGACCAAGTATTGATCCTTGGAAAATTGCCGAGTGTCACGAGGGCTATAAGATGATTAACACTGGCGACGAATAGAAAGTTCGATTTTTATTCTATGGAGCTATCATTTTTTCCGCAATGTGATACATGGGAATAGTGGCCAGCGGCCCGACTTCATGCAGTGTTACGCACCCACGGACAAGGCGGCAGCCTACTTCGCCCTTGGCACAGCTCTGCATGCAGCTTAGTTTAACGTGATATGTGACTGTGGCGGATGTCCTGTTCGGGTAATGGCCTACAGTCTCAAATCTTCGTCTCGGACATGGTCTTCTCGGCCTCTTGCTTCCACTCATCACGCCACCTGGTCAGAGGCGGACGCTCGTGAACAATATCGCCCACACTCCAGAGCATTCGCTTCTTATCAGTCTCCTCAGACACGTCGTTGTCGGGGCAGATGACGTAGAATTCGCTCTTCGCCATCTTCTTGTACAAAAAGTCCGGGCACCTGCTCAGGCGCCCATGCGCCCGCCGGCTTGCCCTTGGTCAGTCCGCCACCAGTCTGCGAACTGTTAATAAGAATTACCGTGCCAAGGGCGGCCAAGAAAGAAATCACGAGACAGGATTGAAAGGAATTGGGAGGTATCAACTCACCATCCCTGTAAATGTCCAGCCTGGGACCAAGAGGTGGACGCTAGTAGTGGTCTCGCGGAGATCCCAGCTCAGATGTTCGGCGAGTGTCTTTACCGCGGCCTTTGAAGCATTGTACGCGGGATTTCCAGGCGGGTTTGTAATGCCCTGCTTACTGCCAGTGATTACGATGGCGGTTCGCTTTGTCTTGGACGCTTCTTGTACAACAGGCAAGAACGCATTGACTCCATTAATGACACCAAACAGATTCGTCTCGAGAATCTACGCCACGGTTAGCGAGCCTCAAGATGCTGGTCAGTAGGGCGGTGGTAAAGACGGCACCCTGCGGAAGTAGTCGTTGTCACCCCATGTGCCCTTGCCACCCACGCCGGCGTTGAGTGCCAGGAACTCGACAGAGCCGAATTCGGCCAGCGCGGAATCCTTGAGCGCAGCCCAGTCGCCAGGCAGGCTCACATCAGCGACCGAGGTAACCACGCGCGGGCCGGAGGCGTCCACACCCTCACCTGCAATATCCAGTCTAGCTTGTTCTAGAGCTTCGGCATTGCGGTCGACAAGGAGCACATTCATCGCCTTGGCGTGACACAGCTTCGCGACTGCGAGGCCAACACCAGAGGCTCCGCCGGTAATGAGGGCCGTGGAGCCCGGGGCGAATGCTGCGGCAGCTCCTGACATGGTTACTTGGCGATTGTCGGATATAAACAAGCTTGAACGGACGGTCTGGAAGATGGCGGCTTGACTCTGCTATGGCGGGCGGAGCGGATATACAGAGGCAGTTGATAAATTACAGGACTGCTATTCCATGTGAGTGGCCGAAGCAAGATGAAAGGCATGGGGACGGCTGGGCAGCTTAGTTCCAGCTCTGTGGGGAGGGGAGCTTCACGGCCAATGATGACGTTGATGTAGGTTTCCGGCGGGGTAGAATCAAAACAGATGGAGCCACTGTCAATTCGATCGGTGATCAATCAGAATGCAGCATTGCGCTGTCACCCTGCACACCAGAGTGAATGATCTACACAGGAGCAGGCTCTAGAACGCGGGATCCTTCTGTTTTTTGTCGTGCAGAAGGCTGCCAGGAAATTCAAGGCCCGCCCTTCGGAACCGAACTGAGTAACAGGGGCACGATCAGACTTGTTCGCTAATGCAGGCTGGAAGTCTATCTGAAGAGACAAAATAACTGGACGGAGAGGTGTAGGTTTAAAAGCGATACGGCGACAGCATGGTGGAGATTAGGGCTTCACAACTGCAGTACAGGACAGAAGCTGCGATCTAGCATCTGTGAGACCGACAAAAACAATGGAAACGGTCCGCTCCGGATCTAAGCCCAACTATGCATGAGCGCCGCCGCTCTCGTGGCATGTCAAAAAGGAAGAATGGCGGCGGACACGCATCTCGTCAGCTTCTCGGCTCCGGCTCTGATTCTAGTCTATTATTTGGCTGCGACCCAGGTCCCTCGTGCAGGGTTTCGGCTCCTGCCCATAGCTTGCTGCATGGTATTGAAAACTAGTTATTAGGTCATGTACACACCAAAACGCGGACCTTGTATCGGCAACAGGTTAGCGCCGCCCGGACACAACTTACCGGATTGAGCAAACTGCTCTGGAGTTTTGGCTTTCAGACGGATTTTGCTGGTGCTCAGGCGGGTCAAGCCCCATGGTCACACCCAGTGGCCTCTCTTGGCGGAACCCCGTCTGTGAGTCTGCAGTTGTCTTTGATGTGTGCCCCCCCTTCCTTCCCTCAGGACGGTCGGGCTCATTTTAAGGAATCCCAGCTGCTGCTTCACCTCGCTGTGGGGAAAGAGCCCAAAAACAAGCCTTTTGACGACATCCAGTAACACGACGCCATCGTATGTACCTGCGTAGGCGGTGCGTAGCACGGACGAAAATGTGTCAACCCAATAACTCGGCGGAGCAGTTCAAAACGGACAAATTCAATATTAAGCACCAGCTCGGCTTTGTCCGGCACGCCCCTCTGACGGGCCCTCGGAACAAGGCAAGGTCTCTCGCCTTGCGTTGTAATTATTGCTTTGTGTCTTGGCCACTCCGTGGCAGGGTAGTATTCGTAGAGCCTTCTTCTTTTCTTTTTTTCCTCTTTTCGCTACTTGATAGCCAGCTTCCATGTTTGGTGGTGTCATGTCACGTTTCAACGACATGCGGAGGGATGCCCATGTCGGGAACAGCGACGTGATCCCCAGAGTGCGGTAGCCGACGCCAGCGATGCAAGCCGCTATGCGCCATGCACCTGCTGGGTGTTAGTAGTCCGCTGAGGCGGCGGCGTAGCACGGGATCGATCTACCATGCTAAAGAGCAGCATGTACCCAAATCACCGGCGCGCCCCCTCTCCCCCTCTTCCCCCCCTGGTGCACTAATCAGGACCACTGAACGGGTCCCCCAGTCGCGCATCCCTGTCACGTAGTCGCTGCGCATCATGGTTGGCTCAATGACAGATGGCACATCCCAAAGCAGAAATCACCTGTCGCAACTCGGCTCCAATGACTCGGGCAGAAGTGTTCAAAAAGCCTCGGGGGCAAATACTCGCATCAGCTCGGCTGTGGCGAGAGAAGAGGACGCGAGAGAACAAAGGAAAGGCGAATAGTATTTCTGCTTGTGACCCTGGCCAGGGCCAAGAGATGTGGTTACATGTATGAGAGGGCATCCCAGTCAGCCCCGGATCCTGAAGAGACACGGGAACCAAAGCAAGTCGGTGTGGCTTTTCGTTGCGAAGCGAGACCGATGGATGAAATCCATCGTGTAAAGCCCTGGCCGACAACTCCGCCGAAAGAATCACCGAACCCACACGCCGCCTCTTCTTCTCTCTTTTTTTTTCTTTCTTTCGCAGAGTTTACGCCCAGGAACCCCTGCTTGGTGGTAAGCAAGCCACATTAACCACTTGCCTAGCCTGGAACATGTCCCGTTTTGTAAACTGCACCGAGTTCCCGCAGACGTTCCAGGGGGCTGGGCCTTTTATTCTTGTGACAGGTGCCAGGGCGCTTCCTCTGTATGCCTGCGCTAGCGAGCCTTTATTAACTAGTTCGTCAACCAAAGGAGACAGGGGCCACGCTCACAACATGAATTAGCCAATAACTACAAGAGGCTTGTAGTTTAATTTGCCAAGTACTATGCACCAACAGCCAACCCTTCACGGCCAAAGTCGTAAGTTGTGGGGAGCGGACGTGCTGCAACATGGTGTGAGCGTCTCGGAAGAAGGCTACAAAGGCTGCCAAAGAAAGTTATCAAATCTGTGTCAGGAGGCCCTGCAGAATAATAAGCCAAATGCTTGTGTGAGAGCCGCGCCCGCCTACTGCACGTGTTGCACTACTTGCTATTCGGGCCGTCCATCAGGAGGATGCTCCTTAGTTCCTTTGTAAGGACAGACGACGTAGCATTCAGAACAAAGTCTAGACATTCAACAAATAGTTTTTTTTTTTGCCTTGTGTCCTTTCTGACACCCATAAATACCGCCCCACAAAGAAATTAAACATATTTTCTACTTTGAACACACGCCCCCCCCCCTTCGGAGGACAGTCATCTGTAGTGTGTCCGTTGACGCTTGTGCGCAGCCGGACGCCGACCCCATGCAGTGTTTCGTGAGGGGCAACGACTGGCGAATAGATTCCAGAGGATTGCCCTCTCTGTCTTCGGTTCGCTTCTCGTACAGGGGGGGGTGCTTGTGTGAACTTATTCCATCGGACATAGGGCCAAATATCGCTTTTGACCTTCCCAAATGACTGCAGCGCGCGCGAGATGACGGGAGAGAGGGTCACGCAAGCGGGTTCAGGGACTCTTGTAACAGACAGTTATATAATGGACGAGAACCTCAGATTCATTCATGTGACCCCTCTCCTTTTCCTCCAGTTTGAAAGCACTCTTGTATATAACTGTTGATTTTCATCTTTGAGTTCAACTTCCGTTCCTTTCTACTACTCCAATAAGTCCCTTTGCTCAGCGTTGTTGGTTTCTTTCCTCAACACACAGAGTCACATATAACCCCCTCCCAAACTCATATCAGCTATATCGACAGCACGTAAAGATGGTCAAGGCTAGGTTCATCTCTTCTCTCCTGTCCCTGACCGCCGTCGCCAGCGCCTGGGACGCCCCCAACTACGGCGGTTTCAACCAAGTCTGGCAGGACAACTTTAACGGCCAAGGCGGGCAGCTCCCCAACGAGAACAACTGGAACATCATCACCGGCAACCTGGGCGTCAACAACGAGCTGCAGGTGTACCAGCGCGACAGCTGGAACCTGCAGAATAGCGGCGGCGGCACCCTGCAGGTGGTGCCCTGGCGAAACGGCGACGGCTGGACGTCGGGCCGCATCGAGTCCAAGTACACCTTTACCCCCGAGGGCGGCAAGCTCACCCGCGTCGAGGCCCCGATCCGCTTCGGCGGCAACGACATTAGCCAGAAGCAGGGCATCTGGCCGGCGTGGTGGATCCTGGGCGACAGCATCCGCCACGGCGTCCAGTGGCCCGGGTGCGGCGAGCTCGACATCCTCGAGACGGTCAACGGACAGCTCATCGGCCACGGCACCATGCACTGCGACACGTTCCCCGGCGGCGTCTGCAACGAGGGCAACGGCATCGGCTCGTCCGTCAACTTCCCCAACCAGGACTGGCACACCTGGCGCCTGGAGATCGATCTCCGTCCCGGCAACTGGGTTGACCAGAGCATTGTGTGGTATCTGGACGGCCAGGAGTTCCACCGCATCACCGGCAGCCGCATCAACAACTACAACGTCTGGCGCTCCGTTGCGCAGAGCCCCCTCTTCTTCATCCTCAACGTCGCTGTCGGCGGCAACTGGGTAAGCATCTCTCTCTCGCCTTGTAGGCCTGGAAAACCAAAACTTGACGCTAACCGTAACGGCAGCCCGGTTCCCCCAACGGAAACACCAAGGACGGTTATGGCAGCATGATGGAAGTCGGTTACACTGCTCACTATGTTAGCCAGTAAACGCTTTCGCCATTGTTACTCGTCACGTTTGACAGGTTTGACCCAGTTTGGTTTTGGCAAGCGCAAAACGGATTTCCGTTCTTGCGATTTTCTTTCTTCTCTTCTCTTCTCTTCTCTTCACTTCACTGTCTATATTTTCCACGGCCGTCTCGTCACGCCATTGTCCATATCTCCGCTCGCCGATGCTGGCTCGTACATACACCATCGTTAGAAATACAAACCGTATATATTCTGCACCTCTTCGTCTATTGCATGTGTAAATGAACAATCCTTTCCCGGATTCGTTAAACTTGTAATTCTTCCATGGACTGAAGAAGCTCTTGGACCTTTTGCTCAGTCTGCTGGCGTCGCTGATCTTGTAAGTCGTACATAATCTGCATTTCCTCCACCATGAAAGGTTTGAGGGGTGCCTTCTTCCCTGCTCGATAATCGTACACCGCGATATCTTCGAAGAACCGAGCGGCAGGTCGTTTATGCTTGTGGGAATAAGCAACTGCTTCCATCAGAACTCTATCAGACGTGCTGTCTGGATTGGTTACCAGCTTGTGTAGCACCGTGACTTGGTCTGGAAATGTCATTGGCTGCCAGAGGGCAAGGTGGGATTAACGAGTTAGATAATTCACACAGTACAGAGGCCAATATTCGGTTATCTACTTACAAACTTGTAGTCGGTGCGGATGCTGGCAAGAATCAGGCCAATACCGCGTGGCGACATGAGTTCTGTAAATTCTCGTCGGTTTTCAGGCGAGACGTGAGCGGCGACGTTCATCATCCAGTTGACGCGACCTGATTCTGCAAATCGGTTATACATGACATTGTTCACATGGCCTAGATTTATGAGTTTTAGTAATAATCAACGTGTGCACGACCTGGTCATCATACCCTATTGCGGTGGTTAGCCGAGACAGAATTTTAGCAACTCTCACACTTGTTGGTAGCTACTCACCATTGAGTCCTGTTTGGCAAAAGCATGGTTAGTGTCGCGCTTATATACAAGGAAAACTGCAATAAATTTATAAGACTCACCATGTCTCCCCAGGCAATATTATGCTTGTCCAACCCCCTCCATTGAGGCTCAATGAGGAAGCCTTCGCGACCAGCAGATAGATTGAGCCAGTGCTGGTCCAGAAAACTCATGTGATGCTTGAGCTGTGCGACAACCTTGGACTCGTCTGCCCTCTTGGAAATTCCCGTGGATAGTCTATGGCGTATATCTGAAAGCCATCGCGAGTTGGGTGCCGTCTCTGCCGGGGCCGCGGGAGCTGCATTGTGCTTTCGAGCACAGGTGCTGCTCAAGGCGCGTCGCGCTGCGCTGGTACTCCGGCTGGCGACGCGCAAGAGCAGTAATTGATGTTTTGGGATCATTGTCCGAGATTTTATGAGTAGATGACAGTTGAGAATACTGTACGAGTCAAATTGGCTGTCTCGGACAGATGGCGGGCATATGGTAAGTTTTGAAAGGGTACGGACTTCCAGCCGAGGGCCGGTTCGTGTCGGCTCTAGTTGCTCCAGGGCCCACCGACGTCACTGGCGCCCTCCGGTATCGTCGCCGGGTTTACCGCATCATCACGATATTGCCGTCGAGGAGCAGAAAGCATGAGAGGTTTATTACGAATTAGGAAACATAGTTCAAACTCCCCCTTGGTGCGCCGAATCAACCCCTGCCTTGAAGTGCTCATAGGGAGCCATGCCGCAGTGACGGCTCTCCCCTGTCTGCTAGTTGTCCGCTTCAATGGCATCTTTGATGGCCTTTTCAAGCGTAACTTTACCACGGACTATATCCACAGTCTCAAGCCCGTCCGCGCCTGGAGCGGCTACACCACCGGGGAGGAATGAGGAAGACATCTCTACCCAGATCCCCACAAGGCTTGGCGGAAGGAAAGTGCTGAAAAATTCGGCCATTTGGTCCTTTTCAATGGCTTTTACCGCAACATTCTTTCCCGTTGCCTGAGAAAAGGCCGCTTGCGCATCGTTGGGCGAATATTCTTTAGGGCCATGCAAGGCAAACACGTACGGTTTCGTCGGCGGCGCATAGCCCGAGAGCAGTCCGGTCGCAAAAGTAGAACCAATATCCTCGACGGCAACCATGGGCAGCTGGAAATGAAGCGGTGTGATGGTCGAGTTGAAGTATGGTTCGGGGCCTCGAAGCGTTCCAGAGGTGAACGGGGTCCAATTCTCCATGAAGTAAGCGCATCGAACAAACAGAATCTCGGGAACATTGGTAGTGCGAAAGACTTTCTCTGCAATGTGGTTCGTTTTGATCTCGCCCTGTTCTCGCGCATAATAAGCGGGTGTGTGGACGCACTGCGGCTCTCAAGATGTCTGCACTTACAACGCCTTTGTCAAACTCGGCACCAAGACTGCTGAGCAGCATGAGCCGCTTGACGCCACCAGCCCTTTCAACGGCGTTTTTGACGTTGTTTGACACTTGTTCTGCCTTTGCAAAGGGATCTTCTCCGCCAAAGAATGGAGGTGTGCTTGTCATGATGGTATCCGAGCCGCCGAAGTCCAGAGAGGATGCATCCTCCAGGTCGCCATACACGGCATGGAAATTTTTATGAGACTTGAACTCTGCAGGAACCTTGGATGTATTTCGATAGACACCATAGACATCGACGCTACTCGGTGCTTGATGGAGCAACTGTCGAATAGTTGCCGCCGACGTCTTGGGGCCGGCTGGGACGATGGTGACGCGCATTGCTGATACTGTCAATCCGAATGCGGAAAGTTTGAAATACTAGGTCAAATGTGTTTTTGAGAAAGCTGGTAAAAGAGTCTCTTTTTAAAAGCACCGCAAGAACGAGAGCAAATGTTCGCCACCTCCCGTTCAGGGAGATCTGCAATAGACTTTCAGCTGCTAGCGCTCCATCCCATGTTCGCTCAAACACGGTCTAGCTATGTTAGTGCAGCATCGCAAGTCATCGAGATTCTTCTTCAGCTTCACGGCAGACCTGTTTTCAGCTGAAGGTTTAAAATCATATTTATAAAAAAAAATGTTATGCGAAAAAACTAAAAGGTATCATCAAACAGCCTATGCTAGCCGAGCAGCTTTCTCAGTGCATTCGACATTCGCCATGGCCCATCACTTCATCATTTCTTCACCCTCCATGCTGAGCGTATGCAATTGACAAGACCCGCGTCCAAAGCAATTACCACCATATGTATATGTGCATGTCTATTTGGCTTGAAGGTTTGCAGCGCTGGGTCTGCGACTTGCCGATGGGGTACCGCGAGGGGTCTGGCGAGGGGTAACGCGGCTTTCACCGAAGAAGCGGTGCTGCTGGCTGTATCGACGCTCAGCTACAGGTCGCTGGGCACCAGAGGCCGTGGAACCTGTTGATATTGTTAGTTTCTGTCTTCCTTCTGGTAAAAATGCAGCCAAATGCGTACCTTGGCGACTCTCGTGGAGGACGCTGTTGCGGCGGCCGGGATGCTCCTGGCGAGCCGAGGCCAGCTGCTGCGCAAAGGGAGAGCGGTGTCGCAGAGTAGGTCCTTTCCAGTAAATAATGTAAACCGCAATGACGAGGACGAAAGAAACGCAAAACAGGATAGTGGCGGCATATTCCAAGTTTTTGCCACTCGACGTTCCGATGTTGCTGAAGAAGGGAACGGCAGGAATGGTCAAAACACCGGCCAAAAAGTCACGCTGTCAAAGCTGTTAGCAACCAATTCAGGGCATCTAGATAAAAAAAAAAAAAAAAAAAAAGAACTTACAGCCCAGCCGTTACCGCCTGTAGCGGAAGCAGAGTAGGGACCATATGCGCAAATCATGTAGTCAATGGTAGCCATGTAAATCGCGTAGTTTGCGATGCCGACAATGGCAGCGAAGACCATGGAGCCAATCCAGTGGATAGGGGGGCCCTGAATGGTCCAAGCAAAACCAATCAGACCAATAGGCAAGCACGGAGCCGTCCAAAGCAGAAACCGGAGTCGAGATTCATACTGAGCACGTTCGTCGTCGGGCTTGGCTTTGCGCTCCTTGATGTTGCGCTTAATAGCAGGAATGAACAGCAGCCATGCGATAAGGTAGCCTACACCGATAGGAATGAAGGAGAGGCCAATCTGAACCTTGCTAAAGTGCCATTGGTCGTAGACGAGACCAAAAGATTGGATAAACATGAAGATGAGCGCATCGGAGAAACCAGAGAGAAGCGACAGAACCAAGACGATGGGCTCAGTAAGGAACATCTTGAACGGGCGTCCCCAAGTCGACAGAATCTCTTTGGCGGAGAAGCGATCACGGTATGGGACCAGTTCATCGGGACCCCAGATGTTCTCACCGTTCTTGGTGCGGCGGCGCTTCGCAATACGGTTCATCATGATGGTGGTACGGGTCTCGGGGACGGTGAAGAAGTGGACGATCTGAACGAAGCCACCAAGGATGAGCTGCACCCACATGGCCCATCTAGAACAGTGGTTAGCATGACTGTCAGAAATACCAGGAAGTTGTATGAAATGGGAAATATTTACCTCCAGTGAAGATACTGCTCGACGAAGCCACCAACAATGGGTCCGAGAACGGATCCTCCGACCGACGAAAACACGACATAGGCGACGGCGTACTGCTGGTTGTCCGCCTCCCACATGTCGGCAATCATGCCGAGTGTGACGGAGCCGCCGGCCGAGGACAGGCCGCCGAGGGCGCGCCCGACCATGATGGTGGCAAAGTTGGGGGCGAGCGCGACGGGCAGCTGCCAGATGTTGACGAGGAAGAGCGAGAGCTGGAGGACGGGCCAGCGGCCAAACTCCTCGGACCAGGGCGCCCAGAGCTCGCAGCCAAAGGCGTAGAGGACGAGGAAGATCATGGCGCCGCAGCGCGCGGCCTGCAGGCTGACGCCAAACTCGTGCTTGATGCCCTCGAGGCCGTTGGAGTAGAGCGACGTGTTGAAGTTCATCGACACCTGCACCCAGAAGATGACGGTGAGGATGTACCACTTCTTCCACGACGGGAACGAGTAGCCGAGCTCCTCGTAGCAGTCGTCCTCGGTGATTTCGTACCGGTCGTACGTGCCGAGCTTTTCGAGCTGCGTCCCGTTGCCGTTGCCGTCGCCGGTGGCGGCGGCTGCGCCGTCGGCCGAATCGCTGCTGCCAGCGCCCGTCTCATCAACCTTTTCGGCGTCGGGCACGTTGTCGCGCGCAGAGTGGCTCTGGAGCAGCTCATTGGCGCGCTCTAGATCGTCTTGGTTCATGACCTGCGGCGGGTCTTCTGAAAAGTGTGTTGTCGGCATCTTGACGGTTGAATTGCGACGGATGTGCTTCTCCGCAACCGTTGTGTTCAAGACTGGGGACAGGGAGGAAGGTTTTTGGGGGGTGATGAGAAGGAGAAGAGGGAGAGAAACACAGTCACGCTAAAAGAAAAAAGTTTCTCGCAAGTACGGCGAGCGAGTTCTAAATATCATTCTTTTCAGTAGACGGACTAGAACGCCGGCCTCGTCTAGTTTTGGGGCGGAACTGATTATCCACAATCCATGGAAATGCCATTGTGAGGTGACATCATGTCTCTCATCGAAGATCGCTAAAGCACATGCGGCCTAGCACCGCACGCGGCCCTCACCTCAGCGGACGCGGAGATGTATGGATAAAGGTGTTAATTACAAGCCAGTAAGCGTATTAGAACGGGCATGGGCCAATTCCCCACACGGACTCTCTGGAGAACGAAAACAAAAAGAGGCAGAACGGAGAGGGGGCGGAGGAAAAGCGCCGGGGATATGTAGATAGTTTTTTCTGGAAACAGAACGGCGGCCCGTCCCAAGACAAGGGCAAAGGAATGCCGCACCACGGAGCCACGGCAACAGATGCTAATCGGTCAAGTCTGTCGTTTCTTGTCTCGGCCACGGCCTGGAAGTTTGACACTTGGACTCACAACCCGAATAACAAGCGTCGGGGGGAGGGCCAAGACGGAAAGTACGGCACTTTACATCAAAATGGGCGTCCACTAACAAGGTTCAAGCTAGTGGCCCATCGCAGCCGGGTCGTGGCGCCCATCAACTCGGGCTTGAAAAGAGACCAGAAACGCCACCGAATCTACTTGGCGTCAGCGCCGGAAAATTTTAGTGCACAGGCCCTCTTGTTCTTGACGGTGGTGGCGAGGCTCGAGTGTGTTGTTGGTGTGTTGCTGCTGTCGTGTTCAATGTTGATTGGTTTATATATCTCGTCGTCCTTGTACGTTGAAAAGCCACGATCCAATTCTGTGCGTTTCTAAACTCGAGCACAATCAGCTGCACTGTGAGTAGTGAAAGTAGGGCCATGACGATGCCCTGCGCTTTTCGGCGCGCATTGCAGGTTACTCGTCGTCGATCCCCAGAACGCCTTAGCAGCCCCCCCCCCCCCCCCCCCCCCCCCCCTCGANTCCGCCGCCGCCCCCGCTCCCGCCCCCGATGCCGCCGCCGCCACCACCGCCGATGCCTTCCCCCCCCCCCCCCCCCCCCCGGCCGCTCCGCCCTCGCCAACTGAAGAGAATTAAACTATGGAAACATGATTGTGGAAACATGACGGTCGGTTCGGATGTCCCCCCCACAGAAGAGCCCTCTCGCGCCAATAGGAAAAGTTTTTATACTGTTGCCTGCTGGACAGTTGATCCATTGCAAAACCGACTTGCCAGGCAAGAGGAGAGAAGTACGGCACTTGGTGGGAATGTCTCCTTGGGGCTTTTCGATATTCGCTGGCGAGAGCGGTTTTGTGTCTCACCGCACCCGTTCTCGATTGCTTGTTTTGCCGCAGCCGTTCCCTCGACAAAGCTGAAAGGGGTCTTTTTAAGCCGCACTTGGGCATTTTGTCTTGCCTCTACCAGACCCGTAAGAAGAGACGCCCCTATTAAACACACATTTGTCTCACCGGACATGTAAACAAGGGCTTTGAAGAAACAAAAGTCAACTTTTTGGCCGAGCAACTGGAAGCCCATCAGCAGTTCGCGGTCCAGCACCACAGCGCCAAGACACCCAGCTGTTACATCCTTTCTATGATAGAAACGAGGGCCAAATGGGCGCATCACGTGTCCCGGTTGCAGCAGACCCCATAAACGTTTAGTACAAGCTATTTACAGAAGGGTCTACGTTTTGGGTTTCGCAATCGATGGCCAGACGTCATTGTATCTGACGAGCTGCGGTGGCGCCGGCAGCCTTGTCGACAGCAGCAGGGAATAAAACGCCACAGTTCTCCGCCGCGTGGTTATTGCCTGGCTGTGCCCGTGTACAACAAAGGAAGGCGTCGGCGATTCCCTCGTCTCCCTCATTAGCTTACGGAAGAGCCGTGACTCTCTTTCTACACGGATGGACTTGATCACCAAACTAGCGCTGAGGCAAGGAGGTGCAAGAACCCGCCGGCACTGGTAGTAAATACATGCTTATTCCTAGTTCAATTGAGTGGTCTCCGTTTTACTGCTCGTCAATGCGCTGCTCGTGTGAGCAGGCTTTTTTGTGCTTCCGAGCATTGTCGCGTCACCGACTTCCCACCTACGTCATCGTTGGAAGGGGGCCTGCCACAGAACCCTATCATGCACAGCCTAACGTGGGCAGGGATTAGTTATGAATTATCTTTTCTGGGGTGCATCGATTTCACGGGCGCTACCAGCAGCAGGTGCAGCAGCATATTAGCAATCTCGACTTTAATTTGCCGACCTTCCCAGAGTCCGTTGGAGCCCGCGCAAGTCACGGCTGAAAAGATCGTCGACGCGACATATTGTGGCCAAGACGGCGGCAATCTTGAGGGCCCGCCAAGTCCGCATACATTTCATCGCCAAGGTACAATGGAGGAGCGTCGGCTCCCGGGTCCAAGACGGCGGAAATAAAATAAAACGGAAAAGCCGCACAGCCTGCCTGCCCGCACTGCCACTGGACGTCATCGCCGCTCGACTGCCATCCCGCAGGGTCCGTAGGGGAAAAGCCTGATTTTTCATTTCTTTTAGTTTGGCTAGCTCTTTTTCCGCCGTTCTTTTGGCGCGTTTCTATTCACGAATGTCTCGCAGTGGCTCGTTATAATGACATTGTCCGTCCTTCGTTTTAAAAGCGGCCAGCCGTTGCACTTTGAACGTGACCCGAAGGACACAAAGAGGCAAGTCCGGTCGATGCAACCGCAGACGAGCTCGAATTTCACAAACCGCGTTTTTTTACAAAACGTATTGTTAGAACGCATCAGGCAGCCCTGGCCGTAATGAATCAACTGCTTGTCTTTCGCGAGATGCACTATCATGATGAAAGCTTGATATTTGGCTTTTGAAATTATTACTAATAATTAACTAAATTCATTTTGGCATATATCATTGACAACTTTTGCCTCAGTAAGATCATCTGCTTTCGATTCAGTCAAAACGTCACATCCTTGCCCGACTTGGCGCTTTCCAGGATGGCCTCGATGATGCGGAGGACATCCCGGGCCTCGGTGGGCTTGACGGGCACGTCCTCCTCCTTGCCGCTCTCGACAGCCTTGCCAAAGGCATTGTAAAATGTGGTGTACGTCTCGGGCTTCAGATCCGGCACGGGGGCGATGGACGACTTTCCGTCGGCGTCGACCACCGTCAGGCGCATGCTCTCCGGCTTGTCCTTGCCGAAGCCCTCGGCCGTGGGCTTGACGCCGGCCTTGAGTTGGTCCTCCTGCGGGTCGAGGCCGAGCTTGCGGAAGCTGCCCTTGTCGCCGCGGACCCAGAAGCGCAGCTGGTCCACCTCAGCGCTGAGCGCGCTGATGCGGACGTGGACGAGCTTGCCGTCCGGGTACGTGAGCTCGGCGGCGACGGCGTCGGGGTTGAAGAAGTCGGGCTTGCCGGCGCGCTGGGACAGCAGGCGGCCGTGGACCGACTGCGGCAGGCCAAACAGCGTGTAGGCCTGGTCGACGAGGTGCGCGCCGAGGTCGAAGAGTGCGCTGCCGCCCTGCGGGATGCCCAGCTCGCCCTTCCAGTTGGTGGCCGCGGCGTCCTTGTAGCGGTCAAAGTGCGTGTTGAACTCGAGGACCCGGCCGAGGGTGCCCTGCGCGAGCAGGTGCCGCACCGTGAGAAAGTCCGAGTCCCAGCGGCGGTTCTGGTAGACGCAGATGAGGCGGCCGCGGGCGCGCGCCAGGGCAATCAGCGTGTCGGCCTCGGCGGGCGTCGGCACAAACGGCTTCTCGGTCAGGACGTGCTTGCCCGCCTCGAGGGCGGCCTTTGTCAGCGCAAAGTGGTTGTCGGGCGGCGTGGTGACGACGACGACGTCGACGGCCGCGTCGGCGAGGAGGTCCTGGACGTCGGTGTAGTGCTTGGCCTCGGGGTGGTCGGCCGGCGCCGAGTTGCCGTCCTTGGGGCTGCGCTGGACAATGGCGTGCAGCTTGAACTGAGGGGTGGTGGCGATGAAGGGGATGTGGAAGACCTTGGCAGACATGCTGGGGGACGGGCGTTAGCCATTGCTGCTTCTTGGTGCCATAATCGAAGCATTGTGGGATATAGTCTGCACCATAGAGCTTTCACAGAGAATTTTGGCCAGCTGTTCCCGAGCCCATGCGTGATGCGAATCACGCATGGCGGGGGAGGGGGAGGGGTCATGGTGGGATGCTGCAACGGGAGACTCACCCATATCCAATCACGCCGACGTTGAAGGTCTTGCTAGCCATTTTGTCTGTGCAAGTTGTTTTTGAAACGTATAATACTGAGACTTGAAGGAATCACAGAAGAGATGCGATGGGCCTCTCCTATATACGAAGCTTCAGAAAAGCTTGTCGAAGCTGATCCGCTTAATAATGTTACAAGATGGCGGAAACGTCACCGCTGTAGCGCGTCCGGCAGGGGCTTCCAGGCGAGCTGCTCTAGCGGCTCTAGCGGCCATCCTCAGCGGGCTTCTAGATCTTCCAGGGTCCCACCCAGTGGATGATGAAAAAGAGGCGGTTCCTTCTATAAGAACGTATAGACTGGAGGGCTAATAGATATATACTGATCTGAAACAAATAAAATGAACTCTGGTTTTGTGTAAAAAAAAAAAAAATTCTTACTTCATTTTTACTGCGTCCGCAACCACTTATAGCTTCCCTCCGCTCTCTCTCCTTCGTCGCAGTGACCCCCAAACTGCGCCCCCACTACAGCACTTTGCTCGCTGCAACAGCGCTGTCGATTTCTGTGCCATCCACTGGAAAAGCCCCTATAAAGTGGGCAGCACCGCCATGAGCGCAAAAAAGGGCCGACTTTCCACTGTGGCAGACCCGCGATGTGCACAATGTATGTGAACTTTTGGCGACCTTGATTTCCAATCCTTGAGCGATTAATGCTACCATTTCACTTGATCGTCTGCAAAGCTTTCCCACTATTTGCTGCTGTACGGAGCAGCTTTGACTCACTCGCCGGCCGGCCGGCCCTCCAGCGATTGCCGAATTGGTGATCGATGGATGGTCCGCGACGGGACAAACACCGCGCTCCGGCGCGCACTTCCTATTCTGTGCCCTCCGCAGTTGGCGGCCGAGCAAACCGCTGAAGTAATCGCCTATCGCCGACGATCAAAAACTTGTAATTCTCCGGCATTGAATCCATATACGGAGCTGGGGAGGCTAGTTCAATATAGTGGCTTCTCTTCTGGCCGCTGCCCTAGCCTCGAATGCCAGTTGTAGCAAAATTTCCGCTCGAGCCGCAGTATAGCTGAGACTGGCCGCTCGGAGGTTATTTTGTCAAACGCAAGTCTAGCCTGTAGTTCAATGCCTGCATAGTTTGCCAATATTTCTTTTTTCTTTTTTTGAATAGATCCGATGGCTGACGAATTCGGTCACGGCGGCCTGTTGAAGGGGAATTCTTCCTACCAGCGGTGCTGAAAATACCCCATTACCAGCTTTAGGACAAGAGTGAGTCTTTCACTGCGTATAACAGTCATAACGAAGAAGTGCCAAATAATTGCGTACAGAGCATTATTTGGCACTTCTTCGTTATGACTGTTATACGCAAATTTGTTAGCGGACGTAATTGCAAGGGGTGTTGTCACGTCAAGCCGGTCCGGTGCAGCAACTACAGGCACCTATACGCCTCAAGACCGGGCGATTCAGCGATTGAGTATACGCAATATTGTCGAAGCTAATGCTATAGACATAGGCTGACGATAGGAGTAGTCTTCAGCATATGATCTATTCAATAGGGTATATTTACGAAGCGTGGGCGTATCTAGAGTACAGGTTGCCCAAGACTTACGTCAAGCAGCATTACTGCGCCGCATGCGCAGTCCACCTTTGTATTGTCCGGTATGAGCGTGGGCAAATCAACATGCAGATTTGAAATGCTGGCCTGTAACTCTCAAACTGTTCTTACGATAGCCATCAAAATGGTTGTCATCGACGCCTCCGTTCATCAAGCCTCGTTGCCACTCAGTGGTATTGTATAGTAAAGCGGCTGATCCTACCAACGCTTAACTTATCGACTATGACTTAATACTGAGGCTTGGTGCTTCTTAAACTTGGGCCTAATCAATAAATCAGGGGTCCCTAGGCAACGACTCTAGGGTCGTGGGTCAGTCTCAGAAACTGCATCGCCGAATCATTCCGCTCGGCCATACCCTATTTACCCATACCATACAATAAGATCAACGTTACTAGCGCAAGGTAGTTCATTGACATTAATTTTACGTTCATGACGCGGAATGGCGACATCGCCTGGTTAAAGCCAAGTATTAGCGAGGCAGTGTTCCTAGTCGATGTCCCTCGCATTTGTCCGAAATCAGACTCAGCCTTACGGGACCGCCGCCGAACTGGGCATCCAGGGCTGAGCCTAATAAAATTGGATGGCCTCCACCGAGCTGGAGGCACAGCTGTCGTCGTGAACACGCTCATCTTGGCTGCATTTATCATGGCGCAGGCCGCTCAGCCTCGCTCCGCCCGGCTAGACGGAAATTGCAACGCCCTTCTTTATTATTCGCGGTGTGCCCCGTTCAACGTCCAAACTTTCCAAAAAAGAAAAAGAATTACAAGTTGTATGGTACGGCCGGTGAAGAACGAAGCATCATGTCGAAAGAAGCAGCGGACAAGTCGCAGCACTGCCATACATGCCGCCGCCGCCGGCTGCGCTGCGACGGCGTCCGCCCGACCTGCAACAAGTGCGTCGCGCGCGGCGTCGACTGCCTCGGCTACGGCACGCAGGCGCTGCTCTGGGTGAAGCCGCAGTCGCAGGCCGGGACGCCGCCGGCCGTCTCTCCAAACGACCACCACGCGCCGCCGCCGCTGCCGCCGCCGGAGACGGCCCCGACGGACACGCGGGGTGGGCCGGGGCGGAAAAAGGGCCGGCCCAAGCTCGTGCTGATGCCGCGCACCGCGACCGAGCTCGCCCTGCCCGGCGGCGCCGGGCTGGAGCTGACGAGGACGCCAAAAGCCGCGCATCTGAATGCGTACTGGAAGTACATGAAGATGCGTGGCTTCCGCGACGAGTATCTGCAGCGGCGCGAGATTGTCCTGAGCCCGGGCTTGGATCCGGAAGGCTATCAGCTACAGCGGCTCATCATCGATTCGCTCCGTTACTGTATGCTAGACTTTCTGCCAAGACAACAGTGAGCTTGCTAACATATTTTCGCTTTTTTCTTCTTCCTTAGATGACGACCATGTTTGTTCGGATTTGGTGCTTTTCGATACCCCCAAAAATCCGTTTCGAGTTCTCGTCGAGTTTTGGAGTTACCTACCCGACATCATCTCGGACCCTCTGGTCTCCATCTCTGCGGTCCATCGCATCAGCAAGACGCAATCGGCCCTCGAAGTCGCCGCCTACGTACCAGGGTATAAATACGAGTTCCGGCGCAACAGGCTCCTCTCGGTCAAGCACCCGCTGGTGCCCGTCGTCTTCCGGCACCAGCAGCGCATGGCGGGTGCTCTGGCCGCCATGGTGGCGGACCCGGGACTATGCGAGCACCGTGGGCTTCTCGAAGTCATCACCACCATGATTCTGTGCGGGGTGAGTAAGGGGCCATGGCGCCGCGACATTGGTCTCGCGTTGCCTCGGATGCCGTGTATTAGCTGACCAATTCGCCGCAGGTCCAACAGTCGCTCTTTGGCGATTGGGACAAGCATCTCCTTGGGGCGCAAGCAATCATCGCCGCCCGAGGGGGGATAGCGACTTTTGTGTCGGACAAGTTGAATCCGGTAAATTTTGATTTATGCACAGTCATGCAGCAAGTTCATCCGGCACTCGGGACAAGGTGCAAATCGGCTAACATGCGAGTAGAGTGGAGGTGATGCGGGACATCGGGTCACCGTCGTGTCTTTTGCGCTCCAAGAAGGTCATGTTTGAGGACTATCTGGAATATGTCCTACCCGTATACCAAGAAGGGTGGCTCTCGGGATTTCCCTGCACAAACTTCCTGATGAGCGCCCTGATACGCATCAACATGGCTCGCTACGACGATCACCAGGACAGCGGAGGCGTCGTGATCAAACTAACTCAGCGGCGTACGCTTCTGGAGGAAGTTGCCGCCTTTTCTCCAGCGGCGTGGCTTGATGCGCGCACGCTACAGCTCGAAAAGGTGTTTGGGGCGCACGCGAAAGCGGTACAAAATGGCGGCACGCGATCGGCCCTCTTGGACCTCATACAGTCGTTTCAAATGTCCGTTATGATATATGCCATCCGGACACTATTCCTAGACCACGGGATATATGCCCTGGTAGGGGACGCCGTGGAAAGCATGCCCGCGCAAGGCGCTTCCACGTCAAGCAGCAGCAGCATCGTCGATCTGCAGGAGATGGAAGCGGCGGCGCTCAAAGCGCTGCATACGTCGCTGCGGCGCATCTGGGAGACGGAACAGGCATCGCCAGACTGGTTTGGCAAGTTTACCGTCTGGCCGCTGTTCATGCTGGGCATGTCCATCAACCCCGTCACCGAACCAGACGAGACCAAGGATTTCATATGCAGGTCGCTGCTTCGGCTCGGCCATCACATGGGGAGCATGGCCTACAAGGACGCGATTTGGGCCATGCAGCACACCTGGGAGCGGGCCGACGAATTGGGGCGCTCGCACTGGCTCGGCGAGCTTCCCTTGGATGTCCTGCCGGGGCTCTTCTTCATGTAGCCATGCTGCGGTGACGTCACAGCACAACCTGCACAACAAATTCGTACACGAGTCAGAAGAATGAATATGAATTGTATTCGATTGTATGATCTAATATGAATGATAAGATGCCCATTGTTCTGATATAACGCCTCATTACGCCATTCAATGTTTCTTCCGCTGCTGTCGTCCGCTGCTGGTGGGCTCAGCACTCGATTGGCGGTGCGATTTCGATGCTCCGTTTCGTCGAGGTCGTAGCTTGCTTTGGGATCGTCTTCGCAGTGGCATTCTAAATGCCCATGATATATGTACAGTCGTCGATGGATGCCGGCATCTTCTATACCATAAAAGACTCGCCACAGCCGCATTCTTCCTCTGTGGAGCAGTTAGTATGAAAGTTTCGCTGGTGTCAGGTGATAACAGTAGTACGTACTGATGTTGGGGTTTCTGAAAACAAAACGCTGGCTCAGTTTGTCTTCTGCCCAGTCCATCTCCGTGCCAATGATGCTAAACAGCGCCTTGCTGTCGATGAGGACCCGGACGCCGTCCTGCTCGACCGTTTCGTCAAAGGCGCCCGGCTTGTCGACGAATTCCAGGTGGTACGCCAGTCCACTGCAGCCGCGATTGCGCACGCCGACCTTGATAAGCTTGGGCTCGGGCTGGTCTAGCAGGTTGCGCAGCTGCTCGACAGCGGCGGGCGTCAGCTTCATGGCGGCCTTGCGCGGGCGTAGCTTGGATCGTGGCCGTGTGGGCTTTGCCTTTTGCGGCTCCTTGTCAGGAACGGCGGCCTGGATGACGGGCTGCTGTTGCTGTTGCGTTGGCGATGGCGTCGGCGAGGCAGACTGTGCGGGTGGTTGTGATGGTGCGGCGGCGGGCGCGGGCGACGCAGGCGACGACGGCGGCGGTCGTGTCTCGTGGACCTTGGGCAGGGGTTCGGGATAGGCAATCGAGGTCTCAGCGAGGTCTTCGCCGGCATGCGCATCAGTCGATGAGCGCGACGGTAGGGAGTAGGAGTGGTAGGCGGCGCACACGGGCCTCGACGTCGAGAATTGTCGAATGGCTAGGCGGGTGGTAGAGTGGCGGGCGGCGGCCAGACGGCCGATGACGAGGTGGGCGTTCATGGTAGCTGGACCATGGGAGGAGGAGCTCCTCGGTCGTCAAGAGATAGAAGAGGGAGTAGGAGTAAGTTTTATGAAGACGACGGGCGCATGTCGTAGTTGGTCGTCGATTGCAGAATTATGTTGATGATGGAATTTCGTTGAGCTTTCGGCAGTGGTCGGGGAGGACAGCAGCGGGTTAGTAATGATAACCAAGCGCTGTGTGAGCATCTGTACAGGGCGGTGCGCAGCCAAGGTTACAGTGGTTCAGCGCTGTTTTGTGGCTCGGCTCAGCGGCTTTGGGCGGTGGCCTGACTCTGCAGGTCCGTCTTCCGCCGAGCCAATCAGAGGCCCTGCATTACCGAGTCACAATTGCCTGTTTTTGTGGCGACTGGAGAAACTGGCCACCAGACTGGACAATGAGCTTGTCCGTAGAGGTGTCTATGGTTTTACATAAACAGCCATCAGCAACTATCAAGAATCATGCAACATTTTTGGCCCCGAGATTATTCCAACCGCGTCATCTCGCAGCAAATCCAACCCTTGTGTCCGTGCACGCCATTCTTCGCCTTCCAAGCTTGTCCCCACAGAGTCCATCAGTCATGTGGAACGACCCTGCAGACCACTTCTCACAGGCCCCATGATCCATCCCCGTCTGTCTCTATCAATTATATCGCTGCCGATCCTAAACGCTTCGCTTTTTCGCGTCTTGGTCGCTACCGTTTCCAGCTTCCATACTGCTGGTCGACCCAACATCGTCAGCCGGGACCAAAACATTGGCGCCGTAGTCGTGGTGGCCCTCGTTCCGGCGCGGCGGCGGAATCAGCATATCAAACCACCGCGGCGCGATCAGGCCGACTGCTATCAGAATCAGAGCAATGTGGCCGACTGCAAACCCGAATATATGAAGCGGGTCGTTTCGCAGCTCATAAAATGACGGGTATGAGAAGCTGTACACAATCGAAAGCGTCGGCGCCGCAATGTAGCGAACCAGCGGTGCCCAGAATGCCGGAATCCTCCAGTTTTTACCTTGGCCGACAATCTCATTCAGGTCGCGACGAAGCTGATTACCCTGCAACGCCATGTTAGTCTCGTCAGGCGATTTCGCCAGGTGGAATACGTACCGAGTAAAATGCAACAAACCAAACGCGCGCGCCAAAGACACTCTTGTTCCACCACTTTGGTGCTACTGCATCAGGCGTCTTTCCCAGCAGTACAGCTCCAATCAGGCCAACAATAAAGAGACCAAACCCCACGCACGCACCAGCGACGGGTGACACGGCCTGGGCAATAGTGACACCAAGTACCATGCCTCCGAAGAAACCGCCATTGAAGGTCAAGAAAGCTGGCAGGCCGACTTGGCCAACGACGTCGCGCCATCGGTACAATGTTGTCGATGTAACGCATTCAGCCCAGACGACGAATACTAAGCCGACGTCGTTGATCCAGCGATCGACGCCGTCGAGCAAATAGAATCCAAACTCTGTGCAGTATGGCAGCGTCAAGCAAAAGAATCCGACCACGACCGCAGTTACTACCCATGGTCGACTGAAGCGCGGGTGGGCATCCATGATTAGAGTGACAATGGCGTCGACCATTGCAAAAGCCGAGCTGTATCCAAGAACCATGAGGGTAAAGAAGAGCATGACGGCCCAGAAGTTGGCACCCGGCATCTGCGTGACGGCTGTGGGCAGTGTAATGAAGCCCACCACGAAACTGCCAAGTCGCTCGCCTCCGCCAGGCACGATGCCAAGAAAGCCGATTACGCCATAGACAATGAAGGCCGCGACATTTTCGAACAAGACGTTGCTGCTCACAATCATGATGGAATCCATGACTGCATTGGAGTACTTTTGGTTGTAAGAGGCATAAGACGTGAAATAGCCGAAACCAACGCCCGTGGAAAAGAAAACCTGCCCACAGGCCGTCTGCCAGATGGTTCCTTTTGCCAGCTGGCTGCCGTTCCAGGTGGCCCAGAAGTATCGAACGCCGCGGGCGGCATTCTCAAGCGAGAGCGATCGGCCGATGAGGATAAAGGTAATGACGATGGGAAGACCCATTGTGAAGTACACGACGCGGCCAGTCAGGCCGACACCGCGAAATATGGAAACCCAGACCAGAAACCAGGTGAAGATAGCCCAGCCCACAGTCTCGCCGATGACTGCCACGCCAGGATACTGAACATACTTTGTGACGGACGATCCGTCGGCTGAAAAATTGCCTGGTATCGGGTCGACATTAGCAACTACATCTTGCATGTAAAATTCTTCGCTTCGGCCCGTCCAGGGAAGAGGGCTTTGAAAGGAATTGCGAAAATAAATCATGATCCACGCCAGGTTGACCACAAAATACGGACTAACGACCGTTCCGACAAAGATGAGCGAGAGGCCGGTGCCCTTGAGGCGGTGATTGATGTTGTTGTAGGCGACGACACAGCCTCCGCGGTAGGCTTGCCCAATGGCGATTTCGAGAACCAGGACCGGTATGGCGATGAGGAAGACGCACATCAGATACGGGATGAACCACTGCAGGCCGTGGTTGTTAAACGTCTGGCTGGGATAGCGCAGCAGGTTCCCCATGCCCGCGCAGCCACCCATGGAGGCTAGGAGGAACGCCGCCCGCGAAGGCCATTGATCGCGGCCATCTGCAGACTTTTTGGTTTTGGGCAGCAGAAAACCCGCAACCTTTGCAAAAGCCCCCATGTTGTAGGATACTGCCAAGAGAGCAGCGGTTGATGGCTGAAGAGTGCGGTCATGCAGTATCGGCAGGGCGAATCGGTGTTGTTCACGGACAGAAGAGACCAAGATACAAATCGCATAACGGTCTGGATATGAGATGTTTCGCGGGGCATGCGACCTTTTTATACGGAACAGGGCAATCGGCACAAGGCCGCCTTGGCCGATGATGAAATCCAAACATGCAACAAAGAAGCGGAGAAGGGTTCTTGGCAAAGGTACATGCGCTCTCGCAACCTTATTCAACTGATCTGTGGTTGGGCCAACAAGGCGACATTGCCTGCCCCCATTTTAGAAAACTTGAATCTCCATGAGGAAGCTTGGCGAAGTTCATGGTTGATCAACCATGCTAAGCTTGCACTCTTACACTGCGGATCAGGGCCCGAAAAAGATACCAGAATGGCCGCGTGGATTTGGCACAGCCAATCTCCTTGCTATTAAAACTCGCGAAGAAAATCTACCATCTGCATTTTACTTGGGAAATAACGCTCCTTGCCACTGGAAATAGGCCCAACTCAGTGTTTTTCGTAGGATCGGCCGCCACCTCCGCGGGAGAGCCAAGGCGCTTGTGTGGATAAGCATAATCAATGTTTAAACAATGGATCACTATGATAGGTGCAGGCCCGGGATGCCCTCCAGCGCCCAGGCACACTAAACCGGAGCAGGCTGCGTGGTGTCTTGGCCTGATCCTTTGTGACGAGTTGGACGGAAGCAGTTCGGGCATGCCGCAACAGCATAGTTTGTGACTTTAGAAGAGCTCTAGCAGGAAGGGATTGCCGGCCGGCCGGAAAATTCGTTGCAACTCTTTTCGTGGCGCAGCCAGTCCCCGTCGCGAGAATGGGAGTTTGCTCATGGTCTTGACTCGCTGGGCCCGTCGTGGCGACATTGCTCCGTCGTGGCGCGCCATGGTGATGTGCGCCGAGAACGCCGGTCCTCCGCCCGCATCCGTTTCAATGAGGTTATTCAGCATTGGGGTAAATACGAAGACAAAGGCGCAATAACATTGAATTTGAAAGAATTAAACTTTGCGCAGCGTAGATCACGTGGGCAAAAGCGGTAAAATGCTCTGCGAGTGGACATCGCAGAACTCGGTTGTTCTGTGTCAGAGACAATCATCACGCAGTACGTTGTGGTGAGATAACAGATTCTCTTTTTTTTTCTTTTTTTTTCTTTTTTTTTTTTTTTACAATTGCCAGAAATTGAATAAACCACGGCAAACATACTGCGGCCAGGGTTAGTCTTTCCAGGCGACGTATTGTAACGAGATCCAAGAACAGCTCTGGGTGTTGGCTCGCATTCCAGCCTGTCTTGTCCTAGTGTAGACCTATTCTACGCCCGACTCGTCAGAACTACAGTTCTCTGAGCGCGAGCTGCGGCCCACTCCAACCAGACAGATACTTGATCGGGCACCTTAATTTGCAGGTAAAGAAAACGTGGCAGCTGAAGCATATATGACTGCAAGGCTGAAGCTGTGGCGCTCTCGCAAGAGGCCAGATTTTTGAATCCGACACAAAGTCCGAATGACTAGGGCAATGGCAGCTCTCAGCCTCAGCTGAGGCGGCTCGCCACGTGTATGAAGTTTCTTTATATACGGCGGACAGGGCCACAATGCTGTCGTCTTTCTGAAGCAGCACTTTACATACGTAGCCTCTCGCCAGCACTGTCAACCCAATGTCACAACACGAGACCATGCGCGCCTGGGTCTTTACGGAACGAGGCGACCCTGCCCAGGTCTTGACCTTTACGACGCTCGACAAGCCGACGCTGCCGCCGCGCGCGCCGCTGCCCCGCGATGCGCCGACGCCCGAGGAGTGGGTGCTGATCAAGACGGCCTTTGCCGGGCTCAACGTCGGCGCCATTTTCCAGATGACGCTGATTCCGCCCATGCTGCGCACCAAGACGTGCGTGCCCGAGATGGACCTGTCGGGCGTCGTCGAGGATGTGTGGCATCCCGAGGGCGCGGCGGCGGGGTTTCGCTTCCAAAAAGGCGACAAGGTCGTCGCGATGCTGCCGGCGAGCCACGCCCTGGTCACGGGCACCGGCGCGCTGGCCGAGTACGTCGCGATACCGGCCAAGTACGTGGCGCGCAAGCCGGACGGCGTGAGCTTTGGCGACGCGGCGGGGTGTCTGCTGGCGGGCATGACGGCGTGGCAGCAGGTGCAAGAGTCTGGCGCCAAGGAAGGCGATCGGGTCCTGGTCAATGCAGCTAGCGGCGGCATCGGGACCATGGTCGTACAGATGGTGCGGAATGTTGTGGGCGACTCTGGGCATGTGGTTGGTATATGCAGCGGGAAGAATGTCGAAATGGTCAAGAGTCTGGGGGCGGACGAGGTAAGCTCTGTCGTTGTCACCGCGGTTAAACCAGAAGAAATAGTACTAACATGCACAAGGTCGTCGACTACACAAAGCACGACAGCGTAGCAGCCCATCTCAGCGACGTCTTCAGGAGCAAGCCCTTCCACGCCATCATCGACACGCTCGGCCACCAGGCGCTCTATCTCGGCTCCCCGGCCTACCTCGTCCGCGGCGGCACCTACTCGTCCGCGGGCATCAAGCCGCCCGACTTTGCCGTCCCCAACTTTCTGCGCGCCGTCCTGCAGATGAAGCTCAACGAGTGGTGGCCCGTGAGCCCGTGGCTCGGCGGCGTCGGCCGCCTCTGGCGCGGCGTCTCCATGATGGCGCCCACGCTCGAGGACCGGCGGCGCATCGTGGGCATGCTGGCCGCCGGGGACGTGCGCGTCGTGCGCGACAGCGTGTGGCCGCTGGAGGACGCGCAGGCGGCGTATGCGCATCTGGGGGGGCTGCATGCCCGCGGCAAGGTCCTGGTCAAGGTGAATCCGGCGCTCCGTGACGACGAGGCCTAGTATGACATACGAAAGTTAAAGACTTGGTATAGCTTAATTCACTACTCCCATTGTACATTGGTAAAATTCGGCCCAGAAGACCTTTGAGTGACATCTCCTGGAATATAAGAAATGAAAAACTCCATCCCACACAACTCTGTTCTATAAAGGTCGCAGTAGCACAAAGACAGGAATCCTGCTCTCTCTTGTGTGATTCGTCATTTGCCTGAAGACCATCTCTTCCACCAGCCTCTAAAGTCGATGCGACCAATGACACCGTTCTGGGCGCGCTCTTCATCAATGGCTTCCAGATTCACGTTTGCAATGGCCAACGACACCACGAAAGAAACAGACAGAAAGGCAATCGAAGCAACGAGCAGAATGTGCATGACTTCGGTGTAGCTTTGGTTAATGGCAAGTCGCTCGGGGCTTCCAACCGCAAAAGATGCCGCGACGGTGAAGGAGTTCTGTATGCTTGTGGCTTTCGACTTGGCCGCCGCCGGGAGATGTGCTTCTAGTTTGATCAGCAGCAGTCTGGTCCATACCGAGCCCGATATGGCGTTTCCGATGGCACCGCCAATGGCTCGAGCCGCTTCATACAGCATGGTCACATTTGCGACATCTAGAAACTTGTTAGTAACTTGTCGGGAATATTGCCAAGAATGTTGAAGAAACGAACCTTGGTGTCCCGCAACAGATTGAACGGCAGTCTGCGCCACAATGCTAATCATGCCAGCGCCTCCGCCTGCAATAATCTGTCCCATCACAATCTGAACCAGCGTGGCGTCGGCGTTGGAATACCGAATCATGAGCCCGCCGCCAATCAGCTTGACGAGGGTGCCCGCGACAGTCACCCACTTGCAGCGGCCGATATACTTGACCACCACGGCAGCCGCGAGGCCCACCACGGCGGCGGACACTGCTTGCGCCGTCACAATGTTGGTGGCGGCCTTGGGCGACACGTCATTGACAATAACCAGGAACGAGAAAAAGTACGGCTGCCAGAGGTAGTAGCTCAGGAAGACAAAGGCCTCGGTCAGGCAGCCGGCGGCGACGGTCCGGCTCTTGGCGAGGCGGAGGGGTAGGATGGGGTAGCGAGCCACGTACGTTTCGTACAAGACAAAGCCGGTAAAGCTGATTGTGCCGGCAATGATCATGGCGAGGATCTGTGGCGAGCTCCAGCCGTTGTGGAAGCGGACGGTGAGGGTCATGGGTAGCAGCAGCAGCACCAGGCCAGCGACAAATAAGAATAGGCCTGGGATATCTGCCTGTGCCCATTTCGCAATGAATCCATCCGTCACACTGCCCTCGGGTGTTTTTTCTCTAGTGCTCTGGTGGCTCCAGATCGATACGAGTAGCGGGATCGACACGACAGGCACAATAATCGCCCTAGAACAACAAGTCGATTAGTCCACCCCCCAAGTCATTAACACGTTTTGCTTCTCTCACCACATGCCATAACCCCTGTATTCATCAAGACGGTTAGTTTAGATCCCGTGTACATCTCAAAGATTGACTTCTTACCACCGCCAATGCGTCGGCACCAGCGCCTCCACCATCGGGCCGCCAACCCACGCCGTCAAGATGGGCGGCGAGTACAGCAGCGCGCCAAAGAGGGACCGGTTCGCCAGCGTCGTCGTGTCCGCCGCCAGGATCTGCTGCAGAAACAGGATGCCGACCTGGCCGACGGCGTACAAGACCTGGCCGGCCGCCATGGTGCCGAGGTTCCGGGACGAGGCGTTGATGACGAAGCCGAGCGCAATGGAGACGAGCGAGACGTTGAGGGCCTCGGCGCGGCCCGAGGCATCGGCAATCTTGGCCATGACGGGCTTTGTCGCTGCGTTTCTGTGATGGGTCAGTATTGGGGCGGACGGATAGCCGGGCGGGTGCAACTCACAATATGCTTTGAAGGGTGCTAATGGCGGGGAGCATCGAGTGGGATTGAAACTCAGAGAGCGCATAGGGCTGGTAGGATGAGACGGTGAGACTGTCGAGGCTGAGCGCAATGGCCAGCAGCATCATGCCTGTCCAGGCGACGAGGACGGCCGTTGGCGTCCAGGAGCGGGTGACTTGTTCCATCTTTTGAACGCCAGTAGACACACTCTGCTGCTGCGCAGCAGAAGAAGACGAACCATATTTCGGATGGGGCACCACATCTTTGTCCAGCTCTTCAAAACTCATGTCATCGTCGTCATCGTCGTCGTAAAAGTGTTTTGCGCCAGTCTGGGCGCTGGACGGTACCGGCGCAATGACTTCATCCTCCACATGAGCGGCGTTCTGCTTCGTCTTTTTCGTCCTCTTCTGCTTCTGCGGCGGCGCCCGTCGGCGCGTCTCCAGGGGGACATTGCTCCGTGCCGGCACCATAAGCGGCGCCGGCGACGCAAAGGGCACCATGTGCAAGCTCGCGTAATTCATGCTTGAAAACGCTACTCCCGAACACTACTGGACAGTTGCAAGAAATCCAAAAAAAAAAAATCGGCAGACGAGAAAAGGGCCAAGCAATACAAGAGGGAAGAAAAGAAAACAGGCTACGTGCCTAAAACCTACACCCCCGCCCAAAGGCAGCATCCCCAGTTCAGCCAGTTTCCTTTGGGGGCCCTGGGTACTGTGGCCGTTTAAATCCGACTTGGGGGGGTTTCATTTACGAGCAGTACAATGTACATCTGGTGACCAGTCAGAGTCGCCAAGACGCACTGGGGCAACCAGCGGATAGTAATGGCCCAATAAAGTACAAGGAACATCTGAGAATGGCTCGTGCAAAAGGATTAAAACGCCCTTGTGGAGTGAAGCACGAGGCGAGGGGGGGCCGGCGACGGTGTGAAGGGGATACCCCGTGCGAAGACATGATGCATCTTATCAGATCATCTGATAAGCACCAACTTTCAGGTGCACGCCTTCGCCCTTCTTGCGAGCAACAAGGCTAAGATTTTAGCTTCAAAACACTCTTTTTTAGGGCTGTTTGCAATCCCTGCCGGGGTAATAGGTGGATGCGCAACCTTTTTGTCTCGGCCCCTGCCTTCTTTGGGGGTAGTGTAGCTCTCCAGGAAGTGGTGCTCGGCTTGGGCCGGAGAACCGACCCAAAGACTCTCTTTGAGTGGTGGGCGAGCGAAAACTGCCACATTTGGAACAGGCGGGTGAAGGATGCGGGGTGGCTGTGCTGTCAACTTCCAAAGCAACAGCGCTCAAGCTGTGTGACATGTCAAGGAGTTGGACGTATCCGAGGCCGGCCCCTGTTTTACCTTGTTGACTCTTTTTTGTGACATGATTCACACCCACCGTGACCGGCGGCTCCCCCTCCCCCGCATCGGCTTATTGGTCCCGGCCTCGTCCTGGTTATGTCCGACTGTGCCCGGGGCCGGTCGGAAGGGCGTGCCTGATGACGCACGGTAACAGTAGACGGCAAGAAAAGAAGCTTTGCAAAACCGAGTGCGCATGTAATTCCGCAGTCCGTGGAAGCATCCTCGGCTTTACCATTCTCATCTATATATTTTTTTATTTAATTCTCAGCCGCACCGACGACTCACGGTGTCGTGTACATAAGTAGCGCGGTGTATGCCAGCCAAACCCCGCTCGCTCGCTCCGGCTTTCACTTACACACACTCAGAGACAGCATCAACCAAACTTTCACACACCAAACCAACAAAAACACACCGTTTTTAGTCACCAAAAACAAGTCATGTCCTTTTCCCGACCCGCGCAGAACCCGATGGCGGGCACCCCGCCGCACATCCTGGCCCTGCTGGACCGTCTGCACGCCGAGTCGCTCGCGCAAGAGGCCCTGCTCGACCGGTCCGTCTTTGTCGGCGCCACCAGCGAGGCCGCCAAAAAGGACGCCGTGCGCGACAAGTTCATCGCGCTGGACCAGGACAAGAGCCAGTACGTGTACGCGCTGGCGCGCGCCACCGACGCGCGCACCATTGTCGAGGCCGGCACCTCGTTTGGCGTCAGCACCATCTACCTGGCGCTCGCCGCGAGCGCCAACGCGGCCGCCGCGGGAGGGCAGGGCAAGAGGGCGAATGTGATTGCCACAGAGTATGAGCCGACAAAGGCGGCGCGCGCGCGCGAGTACTGGGCCGAGTGCGGCGACGTCGTGACGGGCGCGATTGACCTGCGCGAGGGGGACTTGCGGGAGACGCTGCTCGAGAATCTGGACGAGGTCGACCTCTTGCTTCTTGATAGTACGTTGAGACACACTACCCTCTCCACTGGACTTGTAAGCATGAAGCTTTGCTAACTCTGCATCCTTTTGCTAGTCTGGACGGAAATGGCGCTGCCGACGCTCAAGATTGTCCAGCGCAAGATGCGCCGCGGCGCCATTGTCATTGCCGACAATACCAGTGTCTCGCAAGGCTACGATGAGATGCTGACGTATATGCGTAACCCGGAGAGCGACTTCATCACCATGACCCTGCCCTTCAGCCAGGGTCTAGAGTTTTGCGTCTACCTGCCCAAGAACTGAGCCGTCTAGGACAAGGACATGTCTGGTTGTTTGACTTGGAGGTATAGCTGTTTTCAAGTGTAGACGAAAAATGACCAAATTTCAACAAGAGTCATTAGATGTATTAAATTGCATTGCATATCTTCTTTTCTTCCTGGTATCATTCCATATTCCCCCGTGATTAATAAAATAGGTTCTGCCGACGGGGCTTTAGCTCTTGGCCTTCATCGTCGCCCTGTCCTCCTCCGACAGCCGAATGCCCGAACCGCCCGTCCACTCCGCCATGGTCGCCCCGCGCCGAAAGTGCGACGCCAGGTGCTGCGCCCTCTCCTCCCAGCTATTCATCGTCACGTTGCAGAAGCCGCACCGGCTCTGCAGCTTGTCCTGCTTGTGCTGCAGCAGCGCCAGATCCGGCTTCCACCCGTCCCACTTGTTGCAGTGGTGGAACTTGTGCAGGTGCTGCCAGAGGTGGTCCTTGCGCGTAAACGTCCGCTCCGAGGCCGGGCGCTCCGCGCACGTCTGAAACTCGTGCGACTGGATGTGGTCGTGCGTCGGCGACGGCTCGCCGCAAAAGATGCACTCGGGGTGCGTCTGGTTGACGCGCCACACCAGGAACGACTGGTCCGGCGGCAGCGGCACCCGGCAGATCCACGAGTCCAGGCCGGGCAGGTGGATGGAGCGCTCGTGCCGCACCCAGTCGTATCGTTTGCGGAAGCTCTGGAGACAAAAAGTGCATTGGAAGTTGGTATTCTTGGCGCGCGTACCGACCGTCGGGCTCTTGTTCCCGACGGAATCTCCATCGACAGAGTTGTTTGCCGAGTAAGGGACAAACTTCAAGTCTCCCGACTGGTGGGAATTTGCTGAGCCCCCAAAGCTGGTGGAGGATGCCCTATTGAAAGACCGTCGCCGATAGATGCCCGATTCACCACTGGCGGAGGACAGTGAGCCATCCCTCCCGCTGCCGTAGCTGCCGAAGTAGTCGGAAGCCGATTTCGGCGACCGGTTCAGAGCGCGTTCAATGGCCGAGGCGGACGCGGCCTCGTCGTCCGGCGGTGAGTTCCTCCATCGCTCCATGGGCGACATGCTGTCCAGCATGGACCGCGGCATGGGCGATCCCTGGCGAAAGATCTTGGCGCTGTTGTTGTTGCTGTTGAAGAGCGATTGGGCCGACAGCCGGTGCCGCCGACGGGCATTGGCGAACCAGTTGATGACCTGCGTCCGGCTCAGGCCGCACTGGTGGGCGAGGTCCGCCTTTTCGTCCTCGGAGGGGTACGGATGGTCCAGGTGGCAGGCGAACCAGTGCGACAAGGGCCGCGTCTTCTTGGCCGTGCGCGTGCTCGCCCGCTTCGACGTGACGACGATGAGGGGCGTAGGGTCGCGCACATGGCGCCGGCCGCCGCCGCCACCGTGCTGGGGCGCCGCGGCGTCGTCTTCCTCCTCCTCCTCGAGGTTGCCGAGCGTGTTCTCCTCGCTGACGCCGTGGAGGTGGCCGATGACGGGCCGCGAGGTCTCGAAGCTCGAGGCCTGCCGCTTGCCGCGCTCCGCCAGGCTGCAGTCCCGGAACAGCGCGACGCAGCTCGAGCACGAGGTGATGGGGTTGGGGTTGGCGTCGGTGGTCTGGAGGATCATGCAGTGCAGACGCTGGCGCCGGCACTGCAGGCAGGGCTCCGGCGGGCGGTACGCGCCGTTCTTGACAAAGAACTCGTCAATGATGGCGGCATTGCCAACACTGGGGAACGGCTGCGGCGGTGGCGGCGGCGTCGTTTCCGTAGCACCGGAAAGGACGTGCCAGTCCGCACCCGCGGCATCGGGCAGGAAGCCGGCGGCGTCGTCGTCGTCGCCGTCGTCGAGCTGGAGGGCCGGGTCCGGCGCAAAGAAGACGCTGTCAAAGTTGTGGCTCAGGTCCGTGGTGGTAGCGGCGGTGGTGATGAAGCCAGGGTCCAGGAAAATGGGATCCAGGTCGTCGTGGGCAGACAGCGGCGGCATCAGGCCGTCGTTGTCGTGGTCGGACGCAAAGGCGTGCCCGGCTGGGTGGCCCGGCGGGGCACCGCCGCCGGCATCGCGAAGCGGGAAGAAGAGCTCGCCGTCTGCGCGCAGAGGGTGGTGGTCCATCCCCAAGAGGACGAGGGCCGACGGCAGGATTTACAAAACGCGAGGGGTAAGGATTGGAAGGGCTGGCGAGAACCAGGGAACTCGGGGCGTAAAATAGGAACGACAAGAAAATATATATAAAAAACGCCTACATGGTCACCAAGCAAGTTGGGTGTGTAGGAGAGAAGAAGAACCCGTGAGCGTTTGGCCCCCCGGTGCCGGTCCTCCCAGGCGATTGCTGACCAAAAGGGTTGATAGGTAGGCACAGCGCTGTAGTTACGGGCTGCTTGTTAGCGCTGCCTTGGCGGTTTTAGGTGGCGGCGATTGGCTGCCCCAGTTGCCTGTTAGCGAGGCCACAACGCCGTAGGTAGCCAACTGTAGTCTCAAGCGGATGTGCCCCGACTCCCGGTCTCCAGCATCTTAACCCGCAAGTGCGCGAGTTAAAAATCTTTAAAATATCGACAATCAGTATCACCATCTCTGGAAGACTACTCTCATACTATTTCCAGTGCTTATGCCCTACCAGTACAAAAGTATCCCATGTCTCGCGGCCACCTTTTCTGCTAGCCCACCTGACCCGGTACGTTGAAGAACAGCTGGGGCGGATGTTTGTAGTGGATGGCAACGCTGTTATTAGCGGGTCACAGTGGGTTTGCAGGCCCCTTTGCCCGGTTGGCCGGCAGGCCGAGACCGCTAGCGAGGGCACTCGTAACTGCACTGCATCGAATCGACGAGCTAAAGACTGGGGGGGCCAAACGTCCGCTACAGCCTACAGGGCGTAGTGATGTCTCATCGCTAGTCGTCCCCTAAAAACGAGCCAAACCGTCGCCGGGCTGGTCCACTGGCTTACACAGTTCTGTCCGATTACCACATCTGGCTAAACAGGTGTGGTGAGAAATCTCTCTAATCTCTGTCTGTATCTGGGCGATCAGACGAATGATATTGCAGGGCGTGGTGATAAGCAATCGAGGAGAAACTCTTGGGGAGGGGGGAGGCGCCCTCCAATCACCTTGTCTGCCTGACATATCTGCATCAAACAGGCTCTCAGCCAAGCCAATGGCGATATCAAACTTGTTGCCCAGCCCGTTCCTCCATGGAAGCTTTTTGAATGGTTTCTAGCCCCCCCCCGACAACGGCCGTTTTTTCCTCCGGCGCGGGGCCGCTGGGCTACGGCTGAGTTTTTGCGTGGCGTTCCCCCGTGCAGTTGTCTCACAGTCCAACATGGCCGGCGGGCGAGGACAATTAGAACTTTTGGAGCAAAAAAGCCCTTCGGGAGTTCGCCGTCGCACGTCAGATGGCTGACAATCGCCGAAATTTTGGCCCGAGTGACAAGGGAGCCCCTGGCTTGCGATCTTGCTAGCCGCGCTTGGCCGTTGGTGCTGTTCGAGAGAGCGCCAAAAGTGCCAATCACTCTTTTTTTGCCTGGTAAATAATTTCAAATGTTTCGGGTATTCGTTCAACTGCTGCTGCTCTGTCGACGTCTCTCTGTTTGTCCATGGCGGTTTACACATTGAGCCAACGGCGCGCTGGTCT
The DNA here is from genome assembly GCA_001455915.2 of Samsoniella hepiali. NCBI lineage: Eukaryota > Fungi > Ascomycota > Sordariomycetes > Hypocreales > Cordycipitaceae > Samsoniella > Samsoniella hepiali. The sequence continues at coordinate 1,195,011 of LNDK02000066.1, read as the reverse complement.
CAATCGTTCGTCAATTCGCTCTCGAAGACATTGGCAGTCCAATATCATAATATCTGCACGCCAAGTTGCATCAGCTTCTTCTGTCGTTTACCACGTTTCTCATTTCTCGCCTTGTTGCCCTTTTTAGTCTGCTCTGCAGCAGACCAGCCAGCCACGTCCGTGACTCATGTACCCACGCCGCCGCCCGGCATTGCCCATCCCACCTCCGGCGGCCTTAGCTTCGCCTTACTAAAAAAAACAGTTTCGCTGAATCGGGGCAATAAAATGCAAGCTCAACGGCCGCCCGCGGGGTACCGACAACCACCCGCAACGAGCCGTGCGAATCAAAGACGAGGGCCTCAACCAGGGGCGGGGGGGGGGGGGGGGGGGAACTGGCCGATGTCCGAGGCCCGGCCGCAAGCAATCGGAGAGAGTTATCACGACATCATCGAGAAGAACGCATCAAAAGGTTTGGAAAAGGTGAAACCAGAAAAGAGCGTGGGCTCGCCCTCTATATATCATAGTAGCGCTCAGACTGATGGTGACCCAGCAGAGGGCGCGAAACAAGCTGTAACAAGAGGGCGCTACGGGACATGGCCAATCGTTACCAGACAAGCGCTGGAGGGCGCGCACAAGGTCATTTATAAACCGATCAAAAATTGTAGTCAAGTTATCACGGTTAAGAACAAAAAATACCTCATCCTTCATCTCAATAAGCATTGTCTTGCTCCAGCCCTTTCCCCCCCCCCCCCCTCACCGCCCGTGCTCACGACACCCTTCGGCCGACGGGCGTCATCATGCCGCCTCCTTCTTCCCCGCCTGCCCACCGACGGCCGCTGCACTTCAACGCCCTCGCACAGGACTGGGCTGCGCCACCGAGCAAGGATGATGCTCATCCGCCAGACAGCGTGCGGTTCCATCAGCGCTTTCCGGGCTACGCCGCGACGCCCCTGGTCCGCCTGCCCGCCGCGGTCGCGCGCGACGCCGGCGTCGGCGCCGTCCTCGTCAAGAACGAGTCGGACCGGTGCGGCCTGCCGGCCTTCAAGATCCTCGGCGCCTCCTGGGGCACGTACCGCGCCGTCACGCAGCGCCTCGACCTGCCGCTCGGCACCACGCTCGATGCCCTCCACCAGGCGCTGTCCGCGTCGCCGCTGACGCTGTACGCCGCCACCGATGGGAACCACGGCAGGGCCGTGGCCCGCATGGCCACGCTGTTTGGCATCGCCGCCGAGATTCACGTGCCGTACTGCATGAAGGCGGACATCATCGACCTGATTCGTCAGGAGGGCGGAAATGTCATTGTGTCGAAACGGGACTATGACGCTGCTGTGCAAGAGGCCTTTGTGGCCTCGCAGCACTCTCAAGGTCTCTGTATCCAGGACTGTTCTTTCGGCGACTATACGGAAGTACCTCAGGTCAGTTCTGCCACCTCGTCTTTAATACTTTCATTTTTATTCAATATTGCCCCCAACAGTGGATTGTCGATGGCTACGAGACCATGCTGCATGAAATCGACGAGCAATTGAGTGACAAGTCACCAGCCTTGGTTATTGCACCCGTTGGTGTTGGCTCTTTTGCGCACGCCGTCGTGGCACACTACAAAAAGCCCAGTTCGCGCTCCAAAGTCATGGCCGTGGAGCCAGACACGGCAGCCTGTCTCTGGAAGCGACTTGTTCGCGGTGAAACAAACTCGTTTCAAAGCGCGCCTTCAATCATGGCGGGCTTGGAATGCTCAACCGTTTCAGAGATATCCTGGCCGGTTCTACAAAAAGGCATCGACGTCAGCGCCACCGTTTCCGACTTTGAAGCTCACGAGGCCTGTGAAACACTGCACAAACTGGGCGTTGCCGCTGGACCTTGTGGAGCTGCTACATTGGCTGCACTGCGGCGTTTAAGCTCTGACGATAAATCAGCTCTTGGTCTCAACAAGGACTCTATTGTTGTCCTCATCTCGACAGAGGGGCTTCGGTCGTACGACATTCCTCGTGATGTCTCCGACGACGACCCCGTGGCGCTGACACAGGCTCTGGTCCGGATCGACTCCTCGAACCCGGCCTTGGGCTCTGAACCTGGTCCTGGCGAGACGGAAATTGCTAAATTCATCTGCTCGTGGTTTGAATACCGCGATATCGATGCTCACTGGGTAGAGCCAGTCAAGGGGCGGCCCTCCGTTGTTGCCGTAGTCAAGGGCAGCGGGGGCGGCAAGCGCCTGTTGCTCAACGGCCACACCGACACCGTCACGCTTGTGGGATATGACGGAGACCCTCTTGCTCCCACGATTGACAACGGAAAGCTGTATGGGCGCGGCTCTGCGGACATGAAGTCTGGCCTAGCGGCGCAAATGGTCGCCGCGGCCAACGTCAAGCAGCTGCAGCTCGCCGGCGATCTCATCGTCACAGCCGTCGCAGACGAAGAGCTCGAGAGCCTGGGGACGGTCAATGTTCTCGCGGCCGGCTGGAGAGCCGATGCCGCCATTGTCAGCGAATGCACCGACATGGCCATCACCCGCGCTCACAAAGGCTTCGTGTGGCTTGAGATTGATGTCCACGGCGTGGCAGCCCACGGTTCACGGCCCGACTTGGGATACGACGCCATTACAAAATCCGGCTACGTCTTGGTCGCACTCGATCACTACGCAAAACAGCTGCAGCAGCGCGAGGCCGATCCGGTCGTCGGACCGCCCAGCGCTCATGCCTCTCTCATACAAGGCGGCGAGGAAGTCTCTTCGTACCCCGCCAAATGCACGATTACGCTCGAGCGAAGAACCGTCGCCGACGAAAGCCCAGCTGCGATTGAGCGCGAAATACGGGATATACTGGATCAGATCACAGCTGCTACGCCAGGCTTCCGATATGATCTCCGGGCCACGTTTAGTCGCCCGCCATTCCACATGGCAGAGGACGCTTCGCTGACGCAACTGGTCCGGAAGCACTTTAAAGTAGTGGCGCACGCTGAACCCACCATTTCTGGGGCTCCATACTGGACAGACTCCGCGCTGCTGCTCGAGGCTGGCATTCCGACCATTCTCTTCGGACCGCGCGGCGAAGGGTTCCATGCCAAGGAGGAGTTTGTATATACCGACTCTGTTGTACAGACGGCGGAAATTCTTACGCAAATCGGCAAAGAATTTTGTGCTTGATCATAGTTTGCATTAGACTCTATTATAGATAAATCATCAGTTCCCCGCTGCCGGGACAAACGCGAGATACTAGTACCCTTGTGTTCGTTTCCAATTCATTCCTCATTTCCCGTCGCATGCCTCACGCATACTCACGAGCATCAGCCGTCGCTGCATCAATCTTGTCCAGCGTCGTCGGTATCGGGGCCGTTAACCCGAGCGACGCCGCAATAGCCAACAGCCTCTGCTTCTCCTCGTGCGCCGCCGTATCCCCAAACACGTCGTCCATGTCCTCCAGGCTCTTGCCCTTTGTCTCTGGCACGAAGAAATACGTAAACAGAAACGCGAGCAGGCAAAAGGCCGCAAAAAAGATGTACGTGCCCCAGCCAAACGACGCGAGCATGTCGGGCGTCACGAGCCCAATGACAAAGTTGCACATCCACGTGCCGCTCGTCGTAATGGCCATGGCCTTGGCGCGCCCGCCGAGGTTGAAGATTTCCGCGGGCAGCACCCAGCCAATCGGCGCAAACGAGTACGAAAAGTTGACGTCGTAAATGTAGATGAAGGCGATGCCCACCCACCCAGCCGCCGGGTGGCGAGGCAGGCCGCTGGGCCCGTAGGCGCCTAGGATGGCGCCGACGACGACCAGAGAGATAAAGGTGCCCGCGGCGCCGCACAGGAGAAGCGGCCGGCGTCCGACTCGGTCAATGAGAAACAGCGCCGGGAGCGTCGACAGGGTGTTGACGATGCCGTAGACGCCCGTGGCCAGCAGCGAGCTCGTGCCGCCCGTCAGGCCTAGCTGGGCAAAGATTTTTGGAGCGTAATATATGATTGCATTACATCCCATATATTGCTGGAAGAATCCCACCAGACACCCAATGGCGAGCCGCCGACGCGCCGGTCCCGTGGCGACCAGGCTCCCGTACTGGGCGACGTACAGCGCCGCCCCCGTCTTGCCGGGGAAGCGCTCGCGGGCCAGAGACTCGTCAAACAGCACCTCGGCCTTGATGGCGAGGTACTCGTCCCGCAGGCACGGCGAGTCCGGGTGCGGTGCGCGGCGCAGCTGCGCGAGGGCGCGCAGCGCCGCGTCCTCCTGGTGCCGCATGAGGTGGTAGCGCGGCGACTCTGGGTAAAAGAGCATGCCGACGCCGAGGACCAGCGCCGGCACAATCTGCAGTGCAAACGGCACGCGCCAGGCCGCCTCGCTTTGGCCGGGGCAGCGGCGTCCCGGCGGGCCAACATCATACCGCGGGTCAAACGTGGGCGTGCCGGACGCGCCGCTGCCGCCCGTGTACGGGATATCCGGGGCGCATCGGACGCCGCCAATGTACTGCGTGCCGTACTCGAGCCAGTAGCTGACGAGAATACCAAGCGTAATGCTCACTGTTTTGCTCAACATTTGTAAGCCGTCGTGTTTCTCCCAGGAAGGGGGCTCAACTTACACTGCTGGAGCACCACCAGGGTGCCGCGGATGCCCGCCGTCGACACCTCGGACATGTACATGGGCACAATCATGGTCAGCATACCGACCGCGAGCCCGGCCACCGCGCGGCCCCCAAACAGCACCCCCGTCGTCCGCGCCGCCGCCTGCAGCGCCGACCCGAGCGTAAACACGGCCACGGCCGCCAGCATGGAGCCCTTGCGGCCGAAGCGGTCCGCCACGGGCCCGTTGGCCAGGGACCCGAGCCACGCCGCCAGCAGCAGCGTCGACACGAACCAGCCCTGGAAGCCGCTGTCGAGGTAGATGCGCGGAAAGGCGGCCCCAAACGACTCCATCACCAGCACGCCCGAGACGACGCCCTGGTCGTAGCCAAAGAGGAACCCGCCCAGCGACGCAAACTGGGGGGGAACTCAAGAATCAGCCTCCATAGCACGGCGGATAGGAAAGAAAACTTTGCAAAAAAGAAAAAAATTCAGAGCTCAAGTTTTAGCACACATACCGCTGAAAGACCGAAAATGTAGGGGTTGTCGAGGAGCTGCCTCCAGACGCCCTGCGGCTTTGACTGGGATACACTGGAAGCCATGCCGCAAGCAAAACCGTACAAATCTCGTACGATTGCTTTTCCGTCTATGCTGCAGAATGGAAAAGGAAAGGGGGGGGGGGGGGGGCTGCACGCGACACAAGAACTCGTGGAGCAAACCCCGACTGACTACTAATAAGACAGGCTGGGGTAGGGTAGCATCAGGCTTACCTGCTCCTCACGCCCCGGCCGCCGGTGGGCGGAGCCAAAACGTGGGGGTTCCGATCAGGTTCCATTTACAGCAAAGAGGCCTGCTTCCCTGGACTTAGCATTCCTTTGTTAGTGCAACCGAGGCTCATTCTGCTGCTTCTGTCTCTGTCTCTACGCCTGTACTGGTGATTTCCTGCTACCTGGATATGGTGTCATGTACATTGTACAGAAGCCTGGTATGCTGCCAGAAAGGGAACCAAACTCATGAGTACCTTGCCACTAGCGGCCTCTCCTTGTATGCCATTGCTTCACCGACTGCACACAGTCCAAAAACGTAATCATGTTATCTATAGGCTACATCAACCGTAGACTTATCTACCCAGCAAAGACTCTAGCCCGACGGAACCCCTGTGTTATGAAGCTCCTTGTTCTCCTCACTCAAGCCCTTGAGCTGAGGCTGAAAGTCTTTGTTGACCCACTCCCAATAGCCCGTCCAGGCACTTGCCACGCCAGCATTACTCGTAGCAGCACCAGCATTACCTGTAAGCGCCTTCATCTTCTCACCCAGGAGAAGCGTGACCCGGAGAATGCTCTTATTTGCTTCTTCCTGCTTTTCAATGTCTTGCTTCACCGAGTTCTCCTTAAGTTTCGTCGATAAAACGCCTCTGTAAGCTTCGCCAATCGCACCCAGTCGTCGTGCAGTCTCATCAGGATCGATGACAATGAGCTTCGTAACCATCAGGTTACAAAGCTGCCGAATATCGTTGTCATCATTGAGACCAGCAATAACACGATCATAAAAGTGAATATTATTGATTCGGCTAAAGGCCGTCTCCATGAGCGCATACAGCGTTTCATAGGCACTCTGGTAAATTTGTTAGCCCAGTCTCACTAAATTCATACCGGTGCAGGGGATTTTCACCTTTCGGACTTCCAGTCCATCATCGACAGTATGCTTAAATGGCCCCAGCTGCACTTCGCGCACCAATTCTGGCTTTATGACCGATTCATGGAGTACAAATGGCATGAGTTGGCCGAGATGAGGCAGAATGAAGTCAGGTTTGTTGTGTGCCGCAGAGTTGAGTGCCGACATTGCCAGACGGCGGATTTCCATGTCTCTATCTTGCAGTATGATAAGAAGCATATCGATCAACATAGTACGCAGCACAGCATCGAACGCCTCGTCACATTCGGGGAGTGTGTAGCGTACCGCCTGTACAGCCATTGCACGAACACCGGTTGACTTATCCTTGAGCAGAGCCTACCGAGAGTACTATTAGTAATCGCTCTAATATGCGAGCAATAAGCATCTCCTACCTGAAGTTTGGGCATGAAACTGGTCGGATCCAGCGTTGCTAAACGGCCTACGCACTCCGCACAGACCACCTTGTTGTCTGCATTATCCGACGCTTGAAGTAACTGGTCCCAAATGGACACGGCTTGGTCTCGAAGGTCGGTCGAGTGGTCGGAAACAGACTGCAGAATCTCCTTGATCGACTGAATCAACAGATACTGTGTATTTCCGCCTCTCTTCATTTCTTTGAGAATTGTGGGTAGGAAACCTTGTACGTTGCCAGAGCCGGCACGACCAAGCGCGACGGCGGCAGCCAAAGAAACCTTGTCCGGTTCAGCACGGAACTGGCCAAGGAACAGCTCTGGTTTCAGCGGCGAATTAGCACCCAGTCGCATACCTGCCTCGCCGAGAACTGCAAGGGCAAGAGAGATGCGGGCCGCATCGCCACCTTGTGAGCTACTCTGTAGCTCCAAAACGAAGCTCTCAACAGAAACTCCAGATGATTCGCCGCTAGTAACAAGAAGAGTTCCAATCACTTTTCCGACGACTACGGGATCGCCTGCAATGCTCACATTCTGCAGAAGTCCCTTCATCAAAGAACCGCCTGTGCCACTTTCCCCAACAGCACCAATGAGAGTAAGAAGTTGGTCGAGGACGATTCCAGCCAAGTGTGATTTCAAAAGCTCACAAAGAGCAGAGACGGTCTCCTTGCCCATAGCAAGCTGCGCGTCAGTTCTGACAAGGTCTGCCAGGATAAGCAGAGATGGGCCGAGGAGGTGCGCGTCGGCATTGCTAATATTTGGCATGAGCGCCGACACAATTCCTTCAATGGTGCTGGCTTCGAGTTGGCCCTCAGCAGCTTTGCATAGAACAAGATGCTTGAGTGCAGCAATGCTGGAGCCGCGGAGCGGTCGGTTTGCCTTTCGAAGCTGTGCTGCAAGTTCCAGAGCCACATCTTGAATCCAATCCTTTTCCAATTGACCCGGGCTATTGGCAAATGCTGCAACATTATCAACAGCACGCACGGCAGCAAGCCGAGTAGTTTCGTTCTTGAGACGTTCTCGAAGAACGTTCAGCGCAGCCCGACGCTTGTCTTTTGACAATAGCGCCTCGCTGTTTTCAGCGGATGTTCGAGAAACCAAGACACTAAGGCTATAGATAGCGCGCTGACGAACCTCAGCATCTGCGTCATTCGCTGAAGCTCTTTCCATAATCACAGTGAAGAGCTTGTCGAGCTCTCCTCTGTACTTGAGCGCGGATCCTCGCGATCGTGGTGGCGTGATGGCCTTGACCAACTCTTCTGAGGTCCGGATGCCTTCGCTCGATATTTTGTAAAATCTATCATGCACTGCAGATGTGACGCCGTCGACAATCTGGGTCAGATAGGGCTGCAGAACAGCCGATGAGTGAGTTTTTGAAATATCGCTAATCAGCTTCAAGGCATTTACTCGAAGAGAGCTAGATGTGACAGATGCGGTGCCTCCACCTGTCGTAAGTGAGGTCGCCATTGAACTGGAGCCGGCTGGCTTAACAGCCTCCAATATGGGGGTTATCAAGGTTCCAAAATGGTCTGCAAGGCCACCTCGCAACACAGACACAAGATCGTCAAGTAAATTGACAATGGCTTGCTTTGTCGGAATGGTCTTGCCCTTGAGCTGTTTCGTTGAAATTTTGACAATACTGGGTATGAGGGTCGTCAGTTCGGCGCGAGGTCCATGCAAGGCGGCCTTTTCGAGGATCGGGGAGACAAGGCCAGTGCCAGCCATGGACTTGGACAAGTTAGATCCACCTCCACTGCTTTGGCGTCTGCGTTTGCGGCTAACGGGCATCTGGACCACCAAATCGGGTTCAAGCTCGTCAAAAGTAATGCTTTCGGTATGGAGACCTTCGCCAGTCTTGCGAATGAGAAGGGAGAGAGCTGAAATGACTTCGAGACGAACATTTTCCTCGCGCTCATCCATGCGCTTCACAAGAGTCGGCGCGGCTGCGTTATACAAAACTCCGTTTTCTAACAGATCACCACTACCACGGGTGGCAATCAAGGTATAAATGGCTTTCGCAGCACATCTTCGCACTTTCCAGCTTGCATCATCGTCTTCATCTTCAAAGCCATCGTCAGCATCGAATTCGTCGTCATCGTCGTCGTCCTCTTCCTCTTGTTCCTCCGAATCGTCTTCCATTTCTTCGTCCTCATCAACTGCATAGTTCGGGTCAAACTTCAAATAGCGGAGGCAAGACGAAATAACATGATCTGTAAAAGGCCGCATTTCTTGGGGGCAGGCAGCTAAAAAGGCCTCAAGGGCCACCAGGGCTGCTTCTCTGACCTCGTTGAATTCTAGGCCAAGGTCGTCGCCATCGTTGATCTTTTGCATGTGAGACTCAAGCTCATCCTCTGCCAATTCACTGAAGATGAAACTCGCAGTTTGTGGTAGATGCGTTCCGAAGCGAGCAGGAGTCGAACGAGCCATGCTTCCGAGAATCGAGATGTACAGACGGCGGGAGACGGAGGTAGCATCCGGATGTGCGAGTCTCTCCGTTACTGTTTTGACGACCTTGTCCAACTGTGTATCAGATAAATAAACAGCGAGCATCGAGATTGCGACCACTGCTCGCTTCTTCACAACAGAGCTTCCATGGTCGCCTTCGAGGAGACCCATTACAACATTGAGCATTGCTACCACTTCGTCCTGGTCAAGAAGTGGGCCGAAACAACGAACAGCTTCGATCAATACATCTACAGCCTCGACACTGATTTCTTTTCTGTCCTGCAACAGCCCGATAGGAACGTCGGGGAGGCTTATTCCATCGGTGCCAGGAACACATTTGGTGGAGCCGACTAGACGTGGAATCAGCACACGGCTAACGGCTGCGTATGCGTTGTTGACTTCGATGGACACTGGGGTTCCGGGATGAGGTCGGGGAAGTGCGATGATAACTTGGCGTAAAGCTAATGCTGAAATTGCATTGTCGACAGATTGCTGGAGCTGGAGCGAGGAGAGCTTCTCGATCATGGGCGCAACGATCGTACCGGGCACTTTTCCGACGAGGGGTCCTAGGCTGTATCAAATGTCAGCAAAGTATATTCTGAGCGACGTTTACCGCCGAGGTGGCATCACTTACCACTTGATAGCCAGGTTTTGCACTTCGCCGTTTTGGTCGTCGAGCGCCTTGATGATACTATCAACAGCGCGGGCGGCGATATTGTAATCGTGCTGCAGAAAATCCTTCCTAGCGAGATTGAGCAGATTCAGAAGATCATTCAGCGCCATAAAGCGAAAGTCCGGGTCAGCGTCGCTGAGTTTTGAGATATGGCCCATGACCGCCTGGGGCGTGCATGCAGCAGCATTGATGGTGGCCATGTTTGTTGCCACCACGGAAGCTTGAGCAGGTAGCTTGCAAGGTGTTGTTTAGAAAGCCGACATTCAGGTATATATGCAGAGACTTGGCGCTCTCTCTTTCGCCTAGGGCCTTTGGGAGCAGCCGTTTGATACGAATGGTGGACGTGAGGGTTGGTGAAGGAGGCAAAGAGGCAGAAGCCGGTCGGTGAAGGTGGGGTAGAGAGCTTCAAGTGGTAGAGCTCCAGAGGGGCAGCGCCAACCGAGCGGGCAACTGTTGGCAGCAAGCTGATGCCTTTTCTTTGCTTACTTTTTTCTCTTTTTTTTTCTCGAATTAATAGGGCAGCGTCTAGCAAATACACTCACAGCAAGAACTCGATTTTTCGCAGTGGTGTGCGACGCTCAGCTTGAATCACTTTCGCTTCTCACAACTTATCCATCCCCCCTCACTTCACCTCATGACGAAGCCTGGCTAGGCAGCTTCGTCCCCACTCACTGGGTTACGTCTTGCGCTCACAACCTACAACTGTCGGAGCACAGGTCAAAGCCATCACATATCCTAAGCGTGTATGTGTACAGACGCAAGAACGCTCCATACGCGTATTCGATTCACCATCGACCGTCGCCAGAGATCTGTTTGTCGCTGCATGACTAGACCATGGCAATGCTCGTCAGCCAACGAGCTTACACAAGCCCACTGACAGCTCACCAGCAATCAGAAACAGGCTCAAAATAGGCAAAATACGGACAGTTAGCTACTACGACAAAATCAACCGTCGCGTTCGGCATCGGCCAGGGGCGCCCTTCAGCGTCCTTGGTCGTTCGTTCATTCAGCTGCGCTAGAACCAGTAAGCTCGTTCCAAATGAGTATTGGGTGACATAGCTTCCACCGTTATTGCCGCCGGCCGCGACATGAGCTCTGTTGGGGCAGACAGCCTTGTCATTGGCTGTAATATCGGCCGACAGGTCGCTAATGGGCTGATGTTGCCTATCCTTGATATTACAGACGCCACCAGGGCAACACATCGAAAGCAAAATATCACCAACGTCAGCCAGCTCGGCACGAAACCAGTCATGGAGGAAACCCAAGTCAAGGACCAGCTTCAATGGGCTGAGCAACAGCATGGCGCCCGCAGCTGAAGCCTAGGAGAGGCTGAACAAACAAAATCCTGTTTTACTAGGCTTGTGGTAGGTCTGGTAACTACTACAAGCGCTAATAAACCGACAGGCTGGATGAATCACGCACAGACAGGAAGCTGGCTCAGGTTCGGCAGTGCATTTTTCTGGTTGGCCAAGTCCATATCCCCACACATCCTACAGTGCCTACAGGTAATTCCGAGCACGGGCCCACTTTACACCAAAACGCCCACATTTCAACACGTGATATAAAGGTGGATTATGATAATATAATATTTTTAAAAACTTTAATAATAAGAGAATAGATAAGATATTTAGATAAAAATATTCTTATAATTCTAAAATATTCTACTAGACCTAGATAGGTATATTAGTATAGAGTATATTTTTTTACTAGTTAAAAAGCCTTAAATTTAGGTAACTTAGCTTTAAGTAGTACTATACTACTATTTAAAATATCTAGAAAATTAAAAAAAATAAGCTAGCTAGATAGTGACTACTATTTAAATTTACTATATTTATTATATATTCTTTTATAGTGGGCCTATATAGCTATCCCGTTCTGGAATAGTAGCGTTTTGGTGTATTATGGGCCTGTGCTCGGAATTACATGCGACCCACTGTAACTACCACCCCCCCCCCCCCCTTCCCTTGCCTGATGGCCACGATAGAGGGTGGGAAGAATCTGCCGGTAAACTATGAAATTCTGATTTATTTAGGCGAGCGATCATTTCCTTGTCACCCGGGAAGCGCAAGAGTCTGCGGGGCTGCTAGAGACTGCGTCACCTTTTCAGCTCTCATTTCCTGTCCTACGGATTCACACGATGGACACACTGGTGCGGCGCCGTGATCCACTGCGAGATTGCCACAGTCACCGTTTACGGGGTAGGTTTGGGGCTTGGCCTCGATCAGACTCTTTTGTTATAATTAGACAATGGACATGGGTAATGAGGCAACGGGCGCGCTCGATTTCGCTGCCTCAATCGCTTGTAATGGTCAGTGTATAAATACCAACGAGCCACACTCTTGAGTAGCCTGATTGCCTGAGTTCCTAACATAGAAGTGGTCCGCGGAACAGCTACTGGGATATCCTGCTGGTAGATCACTCCTTGGCCCTGGCGGACGGCACGGTACTAGCCGGTCCCTGCAAACATCGCGCGAGGGCTTTTTTTTTTTTTTTTTTTGGGTTCTCCAGCTTGCTTGCTTGCCAAACTTGCCGAGCCAGTGACCCTCGACTGCTCCCATCTGCCTCTGGCGTGGCTTTTGGTGGCTTTCGGTGGCGCCCGGGCGTCCTCCGCTGCTGCTTGGGAGTTGCCCGTAGTCATCCGAACCTGGGTCTCGTCCAAAGCCTGGGCCACGACTCGGGCCTTCTTCCGCCTGGATTGTGGAGTGAAGCGGGAAATGGGCTTGGTGACAAGCTGAAGAAGCTGGTGTTGCCCCAGACCCAATTTCATCTGTCTCTTGCCAGCCTCCGTTGAACTTTGTTCTTTTTTCATGTTACAAGTGTCGAATACGAATATACAGCTTCAGACCTGCCAAGTACCGTTTTAGCGCTACTGAATCGGCTTACACAAGGGAGCGCTTGTTCTGGTCCCAATACCGCTAGCATTGAATCTGCCCGCAATCCTGCGCGCGTGAGCAGTAGCCCATTCGGTTGTCCGCTTGATAGTCAATATGGACCTCCCCGCAACTGCGGACAGGGACCACATACGGTGTGCATTCAGCATTTATGCGACCACGCGTCGCTATTTCAGGTTACTGACATTGTTTAGACATGGGCTCGGGCTGCTGACCCTCGATACTCATGATGTGGACTGGTTTGACATTGATGTGACCGACGCGCGGCAACGAAGAGGGTCCAGTACTGGGAGCACTGAGAGTGCTGAGAGTGCCGGGCTGGCTGTACGCATGCCGCTGCCAGATAGCGTTGATTTAGGAGCGTTCCCGATCAGCAGTGCAGGAACATCTTCTTGGTCAACAGACGGTTACGTGCCGTCGACAACTTTGAGACATAGCACAGCACAAGGCCTGCTTCGGTCAAACGCGTCCAGAGAACGACGGCAGTCAACAAGTCGATCACTGCGCAACGTCATCGCCTCCAACATGTCCCAGTACAGTCTTTATCCTGCACCTACAAAGCCTCTCCCTCCCTTGCCGCCACCTAGGGATGGTACAAGACGTCTGTCTTCTGCCGACTCCAACAGCCAATCATCTATCAGCACCCGCTCGTCACGATCCAATGTTCACGGAAATCGTTGTGAGCCAGTCCTGCCTAGCCCAACTACAACTGCATCGACCAATTTCGCAGTTGCGAAAAGCACAAGTGAATATCGCACATTTTTAGACCGAATCGGCGCTCCCATACAGAGGACTGTTAGTGAAGTATCAGTGCCAAAAGCATTGAATCTTCACTTTTGGAAGGACCTTGTTTCCGACGACAAAAAGATCAACAACAGCGTGCACTATCTTGATATATCACCTACGGGGACAATGCTTGCGAGCAAGCATGGAAATAATTTGATCAAGGTCTGGTCCTTGGCCAGTGGTGAGCTTCAAAGTGTTGTCAAATTCTCGTCTTACACAGAAGCGAAATCTCGCTCCAGGGAGTATATGATTCGCAGTCACGCAATTCTTTCTGAATCATCCACGTTGGTCGCAATTGCTACCCGTTTCGGTCGCTCTGTTGAAATATTTAACTGGGCGAAGAAAAAGTCGATTCAGACCATCGGAGACGCCGACCGTTGGACCGCCGGCCGCTTCGAATTGTTTGACGGGGGGAGATGCCCGCTGGCAGTATACCGACAAGATGCCGCGACAATCGATATTTTCCTTGCATCGAAAGAGAGCAAGAAGCCCCTATACAAAAATCGTTCCATTGAGCTATCCAAGGCCGGGCTTCCTTTTATTCCCGTACTCCCTGAGTTAGCAATCTCAGCAACAAGCCCGCTCGTCGTTGCCGCAGCAGGCCCGAGACCTCCGACTGCTGGCCATCCTCCACCAAAAAAAGAGACTCTTCTCGTCGCATGGGAAACATCAGATGACGACACCACCTCAAATAAACCATATCGAGTTGCACGGCCTTGGCAGCACGAAGCGCTCGAGACTGCTGTTCCAATGGACCTGGTAACGTACGGCAGCGTAGTTGCATCCATTTGGGTACCCGCCAGCTTCCGCGCCGTGCCCGTCCCAGCAACACGGAAGGGTTCAGGGTACAACTTGGTTCCCGTCAAAGTGCCACTACGCTACGTGCTCGTCTGGGATCTATCTGCGAACTCGACCAGAACATTTGCCATTCCGAATTGCATTTCCTGCATATCTCCGGACTGTCGCTTAGTGGCCTACTGCGATGCATCTGGCTCTGAGATTGGTGCCAGGGGCTCGCTGGCCATTGTCGATGTGATCAGCGGGGAAGAGGTCTGGTGCTGGCCAGACAAGAATGCGATCAACATACAAAGTAGTCTCGAGACCGGATTTGAACAGTTTAATGACCTAGGGAGCGTTACCGAGCTTTCTTTTTCGGGTGATGCCCGTTTCTTGATTGTTGGAGATGGTCGAGGGCGCATGGGGGTGTATGATGTGCGGACGTAAAGCCGTTACGAACTTTCACGAACTTTTTATGTATTTATTCCATACTAGCGCTTGATTTAGAACACGAACTAATAGACGTATCTGAACTCTGCAATCTCCTTGTCTGTCAAATCAGCTTGGTTGATGGCTTCCATATCGACTGGCTGTACTGCATCGCCCGCTGCCTTGTCACGGCGACGGTTCTCCCACACCAGGTAGAAGCGAAGCACCATGCACAAAGCTATACCGGCTGCGTAGCAGACCAGCATAGCTAGAAAGCCTGACGTGTATTTTGGTGACTCTCTCGCGAAGAAAAGCTGTGGGCCAATGATGTTTCCGACACAGTAGGCAATAAAGATCATTGAATTCATGGTCATCTTTTTCGTGAAGCCTCCAGTGTTGCTTGTGATCATAGAAATGTTCAGTGGAAAAGAGCAGACGTATCCGAGTAGGAAGGAATATCCGATGAAACGAGACCATTTTTGAGCCGGGTCAAGAACACGAACCATGATTGCGCCAGCAAGCGACATCGAAAACCCCCACGCTATCCAAAGCGTTCGAGTGTTGCGAAGGTATGTGCTGCCAATTGTCGCAATCAGAACAAAGGCGGCTTGGAAAACATAACTCAAGCTGTTAAGAAGTAATGTCGAAAAAGTGCTGAATCCCATGCCTTGGATGATAATGGGACCAAACTAAATCGGAATATATCAGCGCACGTTGCTGTTTAGAAGGGGGCTGTACAAGACTCACGCTGGCAACACCGCCATTCGGAATATTGGAGCAGAGCTGAATCAGAACCAGGATCCATGCTTTCGGATCGGTCAGCGCCTCGCGCATTTGCGGCCACTTGATTTTGTTGTTCTTAATGCCCGTCATGTTCTCCTGCACGCGGAGGATGGCCTTTTCGCGGTCCTCCTTGCTCAAAAAGAACGCCTTATTCGGAACATCGGGCAAGAATACGATCATTGCGATGCCCCATGTCACTGTGGCGCCTCCAAAAATGGCGAAAACAGCCTAGACGCCTTCCGTTAGATACCATCTGATGAAGTGCCGGAAAGAACAAAAATTAACGTACCTTCCAAGATGCGATGCTGTGGATATGGCCAATTCCATAGCCCATTAGATTTCCCACCATTCCCGCAAATGTGTTTCCAAGAAACCATGCGGCATGGCGAAGAGGCTGCTCGGAACGCTTATACCACATTGAAACCAGAACACCTAGGCCCGGCGCGATGGCGGCTTCCGTGGCGCCGAGGAAGAAGCGGTTCGCAAGGAGGCCAGCGCTGTTGAAGCAGAGCGGCGTCATAATGAGGATGCATCCCCAAATAAAGCTAAACACAAGCCAAGCCGCACGTCAGCACAAAATCTGTACTTCGATCTAACTGCAAAAAAGAATTCGCATCACAAACGCTGGATTCAACTTACATTGACGCTGCGATTGTCTTTCCAGTTGGCAGACGAACCATGAGAGCCGCAGCTGGGTAAGATGCCACAAGGTATCCGAAATAGTAAACACTATTTGCCCAGGAGTATGCACTACCAGAGATACCCAGGTCTTCTCTTATACCCAAGATGGCTGTCAGGCTCAGTGCCGACTTGTCAAGGTACTGGAACATGTAGGATACAGCCAAAATAGGAAGCAAACTAAACGCAACTTGTTAGCATTATCTTCTTAAGACGTTGTTTGTTTCGTACCAAAGATCAATCTTTCGTAATAGTCTTTTATCTTCCTCCGGAGACAGCATGGTGCTGGTCGTTGCTATCGTAGCCGAGCCCGTCTTTTCGATGACGCCATCATCAATTGCAGCGCTCTCCCTATTTTCTGCCATGGCTATCTTCCGTTTTATCCTGAACGGTGGGCTCGCTGGATTCGAACTGGTACCGCGCAGTTTGATTTGAAGGAGTTGGTGAGTTGTTTGTCACGCCTGTCTAGATAACGAGGGTGCAGACAGTTCTCAGGCCACGCGGTAGCGGAGACCTGGAGTTGACTTTATATAAATGCGGTCCTCCGACTAGACCAGTCCGTTAACGGCTTCTAAAGATATGCTGGAGAATTAAATCCTTATCACGGGGTTCCGCTTGCTCTGCCCTGTGGAGTTTTGCTAGTTCCGAAGTCGTGGAAGATTGTCCCCGTGCGGGGAGAAGAGCGCCTGCTTGTTCGGCTAGGTGAAATGCAAGCCAATAAATCCGGGAATTTTCGCGCTCTCAATTGTTTTCGAAGTATGATGGTTGATGCCTTCACAAAACGACAACGTTCATCGAGGGGATATAGGATATAGGAATTGGAGAAAAGGAATTTTCACAGCTGAGACCAAGTCTGGGGTACAAAAGCGGGTTCCACAGACGATCCTACCCAGCTTTACACATAGTATTCTATCTAGTGTTGGAGCAGATGGAATGAGGTTAATCTTGTGCATTCATGACAAGATCCAAAGAACAGTGCAATGGTATTATCCACGCCCAGGTGATGCGTAATGGTCGCAACTACATGAGCCAAGCTCAACATGATGAGCAGTAGGTAAGAACAAGATAGCAGAGCCGAGAAGCTCTTGAGTGAGTAGGCTTAACATAAGTAGCCTCAACACTCATCCTATCCACGGTGTAGTATAGAACAGTATCATGGAGTTGTCAATGCCGGGAACAGCTACCCGTCAAGCGGGGTGGCGTCGCCGCCCTACGCCAAGAAGCCATGTCTCCATTACCACGCGCAAGCCCGAGCGTGCCGGGTGTAATTCTCCAGAATTGGCAAATAAAGATTAGTATTTAAACAAACTTCAAGCCCCTTTTCCGGCGCCCGCTGTCGTGCCGTGGCTAGCCACAGCAACAGCGGCGTGAAGTCGCGCGCAAATATTCACCTCTTGAAGAGAGTAATACCACTAGTATGAGGTTATCTTGTCGGCCTTCCCCGCAAAGGTTTGTGGGGAAGCTCTACGAGCAGAACCTGGATAATCCACAGTTCTGGGCTTGCCCATGTTGTCGCATTAATTTCCGTTGCTGAAAGGGTATTGCCTAAATATGGGACAAGCTCCCCCCTCTCACGGACTTGACCCTCCGTGATATTTCTTCGGCGCCGGTTTCCGCTGCCTTCGCTCTGGAGCAAACAACACGGGAACCTTGCCCGAACTCAGGGAGCGTACGTAATTACATCCACGTAGGCACATAATAGTCTTCTATGTTGCCTGTAAGAATACGATAGTGCGTGTTCCTAGAATGATGGATTGGGGTCTCAGGGAAGACATCCCAGTGATCTGTGAATAAAGCGAAGAGTATAAACCTCGGCTCGCTTATCGCTAGGCCACAATAGTGCTACGACCTGCGGTGGCGGATATCTATCGAGCGACAAAACAAAAGGGGTCCCGTACCGAGCAGCCAGATGAAACAGGGAAACTTGCATGCACAACAGAGAAACTGGGGCTGCGACATGGGCTGGTGTCGTGCACGAGTCGGTGGGCGCAACATCAACTGCCGTCGCGAAAGCTACAGCTGCTTCCTACCAGAAAAGGATCGGCACAGTACCAGCAACCGCCACTCCCTTCTGGTTTCATCCTACCTCATCATCTCATCAAAACAGGTTTCCTTTTCGAGAACCAGATCCCTGCAAGGCAGGGTTAGGACAGGCAGTGCAGATACGAGCGCAGAGCTCAGAGAAGAGCTGCCAGCAGTGTACACGAGTCCGTCCAAACCTCAGCGTCACATCGGAGGATGCCACCCCAGAATGTTGCAATTGTAACTACACCAAATACGACCTACAAGACCAGCCACCAGGGGGTCGTTTTGAGGGGTTCTTTTTACGTCAGTCACCACTAGGCTGCTGTTGAATCGAAACAATCGTCGTAGTCTGTCAAACTTACCCGTCAATCGTCATGTAAATGAAGCGCAAACAGTCGCTACTATGAGCGAAACTTGCCAATGGAAAAAGGTAAAGGGAATGTTACAAGTTGCTTATTGGATGTTACAAGTAATCACATTGTGGACAGTCATGGTTCGGATATAAATGTCTCCCATTACTGGCTAAGCCAACCCTAAATTAAAAGTTTCCATCCAACCAACATTAAAGCCGTAGCCCGACATTCGTTCATCCAGCCCATCTGTCGATATAGAATCAAAAAAATGAAACAGAGGCTTGGGTACTATACAATTTTCGCCAAGAAACTCGAAAGAGCAGCGAACAATCCCATCACAGCCAAGTCATCGCGTCGTTCCTCAACGAGAAAGCCACTTACAGAGCAAGGGCAGCGGCGACGGCGGCGAGGACACCGGCGGGGGCGTAGAGAGCGGCGGCACCGGTGGGGACGGTGACCTGGCTGCTGGTGGGCTTGACGCCGCCAGTGCCGGTGGCAGAGGCGGAGGTAGGGCAGTCAGTGGCAGAGCCAGTCTTGGTGGCAGAGCCGGTGGGAGAGGCAGTGGCGCTGCCAGAGCCAGTCTTGGTGGCGGTAGCGCTGCCGGTAGGGGTAGCGGTGGCGCTGCCGGAGGAGGAGCCGCCGCCGGTGGAGGAAGAACCGCCGTTGCCGGAGTTGGTGCAGTCCTTGTAAGAGTCCTCAGCCTTACCGAGGACGGTGGTCAGCTTGCCAGCGAGCTCCTCGGCGATGGAGCGAGCGTTCTCGGGAACCTTCTTGACGACGGCGTCAATGAGGTTCTTGGAGTTCTCGGAGATGGCGGCAATCTGGTCCTGGACAGTCTTGCACTCGCCGGCCTTCTCGACCTCGGACTTGCGGGCAGTAAGAGAGTCGGTGAGGGCAGTGCCGGACTTGGTGAGGCCGTTGACGGCGTTGCCAAGCTCGACGGCGTCGCCAGCAGTCAGATCGGGGCCACCCTCGACCTTGGTCTTGCCAGACTTGAGGTCGGAGACGAGCTGGTCAGCGGCCTTGACAAGGTCGGTCTTGTCGCCCTTGTAGGCATCAGCAGCGGTCTTGACGCTGTCAAGATCGGTCTGGACAGTGGCGATGACACCCTTGACAATGGTAGCGTCACGGGCGACAATGCCAGCCATGGCAGTGGAGGCGAGGGTGAGAGCAACAGCGAACTTCATGTTGACGGTTTGTTGGAAGACTGGGTCTTGAAATGAATTGCAAGTAACGAGTGTTGTATAGACTCAAAAGCGAAGGTGAGTGATGGGGATGAGGAGGAGAGGAGAAACAAACAAGGAGGGGAGAGAGACGCAATGATTATATAGGAAAACAGCCAGACTCTTAGTCTGGGGAGGCAAGGTGGGTGACATTGGAGGACGACCTAGGTGATGGGAGGGGCGTGTGCTGGGCAACCCACAAACCCGTTAACATCCTGCTGAGCTGGGGAGAGCTTCTACTTCCTCTTTGAGTACCATAACACGCTTGAATCAGTCATTGGTACCTCGACTGAGGAGGGGGGAGGGCGTGTGGCCTGTGAAAGAGCTTATTACCGAGGCAGCCGATTGAGTTAGTCCAAGGAATAAGACGAGCTCATAACAGGGGAGTGGATCAAATCCAGAGGGATTGAAAGGCAGCCACTGTCGCCAGGCCGCCATGGATGTGTGGTTGTCAGCCATCATGGGGGAGGCAGTGCGGCGGGATGGGTGGTAGCTGCAGGGCCAACTTCTGCATGTCGCATGTACATACACACGGCCAGCCAGGGAGTGTGCATCCGCGTACTCGTAGTAGATCTCTAGTGTGAAAAGGTGCGTGTGGAGAGCCACGGTCCCAAAAGGTCATCTACCCTCTTCTGGTGCGGACGCCGGACATTGGCTCGACGCCACGGTAAGGCCCAGGATGATGGAGTCCCAGCTACCATGTGGAGGCGAGAAAAAAGGTTCTCGGCCAGACAAGGCTCTGAAGCTCGTCTTGGTACCCAGTTGGGCGCTGCAAAGTGAGTCAGTGATTGGTACGTTGGTTCGAGGCCATCATTGCGGCAGCATGTAATCTTCACCTGTTCATTTACCCAATACTCCAAAACACCATCACATGGGAAAACCTGTCACTCAGCTGATTGCAATTCAAGGCCAATAGGCCAGTTGCGAGCTTACAAGGTTTGCTATAAGCTGCCGAGCCGTCCGTCTCTGTTACAGAGTGGCATGATGTATGACAACCACAAACAGGAGAAGCCCCCAGCACTTCTCCGCAAAAGCTGTCGTTTTTCTGTCTGGGGCAGGCCCGGCCCACCTCCACCCTGCCCCTTGTGCACAGATGGTTTCTCTCCCCCGCACATTCATTGGGGCTACTAGCGCAGGTTGTTTTGCTTTGAGAGCTTTATGCGCATGGCCGCTGTAACAGTAAACATCTGCTTTTTATGTGTCCAAGCAACAGATTTGCTAACGGCGGAGAGCCCAGAGAAGGCCGAGGCTGTAAGAAACAGAGTGAAACGAGAAAAACAACGGTTGCCGCGGCCAACCCAGCCAGCCCCAGCCGCCGCTCTCCTGCATGCCTAGGTGCCAGCCACTGGGCGCTTGATGAGCAAGGCACCAGAGCAAGAGGTAAGATTTGGGCTCGGGCTAACAGCGCGACGAGCTGAGAAGATGGTGTGAGGGTGGCGGGCATAACACAATGCAGCGCCTTCCAGAGCACAGCAGTGGCTGGTCTAAACCGAACTGTAGTCTGTAGTCAGGAGAGACCTGCGGGAGCGAGTCTCCACTTGCGCAATACGGACTGCTCGTTTGAGTGCCTTCCATTCTGGTGTTTTGCCACACCTGCGAGTTGACTAAATCTAGACACAGCTCCGGGGGTGGCTGACAAGCCAGCCAACCAGAACTTGGGACTGCTGGCTGAGGTGTGCCCACCACGGCTGACATTGGCGAATAGGAAACATGCGATGGGAGAAGTCCCTAGGTGCAGTATTCTCTCGTTTCTGTTCTCTAATACGAATGTGCCCTTTTCCCCGTGCATGTTTGGTACAAAGTATTGAGTCAATTCATAAAGGTCTCAATGTCGCAGTGACAACATAATACATGACGTGCTCTCAATTCAGTATTGCGCTGGCAGTGGCAAAAAGAGCGAAACTGAACAAGGTCAAGGCCCAATGGCCGGACTCAGCAGTCCCTGTCAAACTATTGGGTGCAGACTCCACGACAACTATCCACTTAGACTCATGGGCGGCTCCTAATATGGACAAGTTCGCGGCCGAGCCTGACTGAGGAGGGTCGCCGAAAGGATCGAATGGGTGCGAAGAAAAAAACTGCGTTTTTTTCTCGCCCCAAGCCGCTCTCCCTCAGTTGTCAACGGCCTGGCGCAGGATGTGGGTAAGCTTGGCCCCTTGCGAAGAGATGTTTACCCTTATCCACGGCGCGGGCGGGCGTCGCGCCGCCCATTAAGCTTCTGGGGAACAGCTTTGGAGGGGCTTTTTGCCTATCAAAGATCGAGACTGAGCACTGTCCCCAGGAGTCCCGTCCGTATCCAGTTACAAAGAAAAATAGCCTTTTTGCCGATCTACTGTCGTTTGTACCAGGTCAAAGCGAGCAATAAAACGCGATCGCCCGGTAGCAGGTACTTAATTTCCTTTGTTAGTGATGGCGGCTGCCTGTAAGCAAAGAGCTGCGCTCTCTCTCAAACGAACAACCGGTCCAGTGGTCGGGGACACGAGCCCCAGTGGCTGAATGGTCGCCTCTTCGCGCAGCCCTTACGAAGGGGTATCCGCTGTCGTGCGCGCGCAACCTGCTGGCAAGTCTCTGACCTGTTCCAACTATTGGCAGGTCGCCAATGAAGCTAGTGAAGGATGGTGTGGGGAGGCGTCCTGCAAAACGACCAGGGCTTCCATGGCAACAGGGCCTTGTACATGGCGCCAGGTGTGTGTGGTTGTGGGCATTTGCCTCAGCTCTCATGAGTCTTGACAGACGTCTACCTCAGACTTGGCGCAGAAAGGGGGCGGTCATAACAAGTATTGATGCAACGTGGCTGCCCACCTTGCAGCCCTTGCCTTGCCCACGCATAGGGATCCTATTTTTATACATTGACCTTTGCATGTGCTTGTTCTTACCCCGCACAAAAGATCGCGTAAAATCATGTCATGGGGCTACGCAAAAAGGTATCGACATCGACAATCCATCAATTGGACACGCTTCTTCCTAGGATTAGAAATTGCCCATCTCCTGCACCGTCCACGGCTCCGCTCAGACTGGGAGCAGTGTGGTTGTCGCTTCGCCAGTCGACGTCGCCCGCGTTGGAGAAGAAGCGTGAAAAAATTTCTCAATGTAACCATCTTTGGAGGACCGTCCTGGTACCTGTGTCCATACAAGAGGCCACCTCGGGTGCTAGTTGCGCCACCTAGCACTTAGTGACAGCACATTGGCGCGGAGCCTGATTCTCGGTGGCGGCGGCTATATTCCAATAAACAAGATTTACAGGTGACGCACCGATAGGAAAAAGATACAAAAGCGTAATTGAGGCCGAGAGGTCATTGTTCTCGGCCGTGTAAGCCCCGGACGACTTCTCCCGTCGTCCCCTGGAAATACCCGGTCCTCGCCATCTGAACTCAAAACGCCTTTTTGGGGGAGAAAAAAAAAGAAAAAAGGAGAACTGGCTGGGGAAAATCCACCTGAAGGTCCGGGCCAATCATCCGATGCCGCTGACCTACCATTTCCCTGCAACGGCCAACTGTGTGGAGATTAAAATGTCAGAGGAGGGTTGCTCATCTTACTGACTTGCGGGGAAGACAGAGAACGGAGGGGCGTGTGTCTCTACTGCATTGTGGAAATTGCCTTTCAAGCCTCTTTATTATGCCGGTGCCTTGCTTGTTCGCTTGCTCGCTCAGTGAGTTCCATCCCGGGCCGGGCGGACGAAAGCAGCGCCCCTCCCGCGATGAAGATCTTGGGCGTGTCAGGCCGGAGCACATGTTGCAGCAGAGGGAAAGCTCGTGCAGAAAAACTTGAGCCGCAATGGAAGCCGCATTGATTCACTTGGTTCCTGGTTTTAGAGCGCCACCGTTTGGAGCGGAAGCGCACGAGAATGAACTTGTCCCGATCGATCCGGTTTCCTTGATCCTGCCTTGTTCATTTCCAAGGCCAAGGCAGGTTGATCTGAAATGAATCGGCATCACATGTTTTGCGGTCAATGCTCTGAAGCGAGGTATTGCCAGCAAAAATCTGCCGCCGCCACATAATTAACCTTCTGTAGAACCCTGGGTAACAATGCCTTGATCCGGCTTATAGTTCCTGACTCCAATGCTCCTGGGTGAAAACCTGCGAATTCGGTCTAAGAGCAGATACTAGCTGCAGTGCAATGCAGTGCACAGCCTCTATAACGAACATACCAACCCCATCTTGAATTCATCGAAAACCTGTTCCTGGGTCTCATGCTGCAAGTTAGCCCTGGACAGGCAGCTGTCTATAGCAAGCTGCCAATATCGTAGTGCGTTCAACCCCGCCAACGAGCCCCGAGATACCCCGTAACTACTTTGACCTCGATGCAGTTTTTCGAAAACTCCTGAAAGCTGCAGCAGCTCCTTTCACAGCTATCCAACTCGCCCCTTTTCTGGAATGGGGCGATTGCACAGACTCTACCAGTTACCAACTTCAACTTTCCAAGCTTTCCTTTCTGGGAGATGTGCCCGGGTTTGCCTGCAGCAACCCGCGCGAAGGCTCGGCGCTACTTCTTTCGCCATTGAATCCTTCCATGCGCCCCCCCATGCAGGAAACTAATGCAGGCCCCCCTCCCACTCCCCCAGTCAGACGAACTGGCAAAGGTGTTGCGAGGCGAGGCCCTCCACGAGCCGCCGGCCGCTACGAGACCTTCCGAAAGCCTTGTTTCGGAGCTGGCCTACAAAAACATGATCCAAGTTAATAATAGCCACTTTGGACAGGCAATAAAGCGTTGTAGACCATCTTTTCTTGCGTTTAGCGCCTCACTAGCACTGGGTCTCTTCTTTGCTTTTGGAAGAGGCCAGACCGAATGTACGTGCCAGCCTGCCTCGCATTCAATACATTGGGCCAGTTGCAAGCCAGCGCTACTGTAAGCCACAGTAGTGCAATACGAAATGCCTTTGTCCTTCCGCCCACACTAACGAGCCAGTCGGGGTGGGAAGCATTCGGTGTCCCCGCCAGCTTCGACCGGGAACCGCTTTTCACATCAGCTGTGGCGTGCGCTCCAAAAAGTCCTGCCCGAGTGGCGGCAGTTCCATGCCTTGCCTTTTCAATCCTCTCTTCAACAGGCAGCTGTTAGGAGGTTCCAGCTTGCTTCGCGCTTTCATAAGCTTGGGAAACAGCCCCTGGCCAGCGAGATGGGGCCGTTTCCGCTGAGGCGACTCAAACTTGGATAGCTTGCTGCAGGCGTTCGCTTTAATCTTAATGTGCATTTGTACCTATATGCAATTGATGGTCCTCATTTCTTGTGGGAATAGATAGTTCTATGCTATTCACTCCTTGATTTCGGGGCAGAACCCTGCAAGGCACGGGGACTGGGTTGTCTAGCTTGTCTTTGCGTACCAGTCGAGAAATATGAGGTGCCGGATAGTCCGAAACTGAATTGTACCAGACGCAACTCGCAAGGCACCCGAGACATATAAGCTATCTCAGTTGCAGCCCCGTCGCGGCAAGACATTCGAGCGGAAGTCTTCACACCACGTAATACAGCGATTGAGTGTCGTAACTTGGTCGCATATTGATCGACGTGTGACTGATGCATTGGCTTTGTTTGTTGCTAATTTTGGTGCTGGGCGTGAACCTAGAAAGGAACGTGTAGGTGACTTTACAAGGCGTCAGCACACGTATCTTATTCAATTGAAGTATCTCGACATTTGACATTCGTAGAGACGTAGTAGACCGTTAGTATGAATTAAGCTTCATGATCTTCTGTCAGGGCGTCATCGATGTCATGGCTCAGAGCCATTGTGCACTAGATTATGTGTTTCGTGCTTGTGAAGCATCATGGTTCGAGCAACGCCCCGATTGCGTCTTCCAGGTAAAGGATTCAGTCATGTTTTATGGCTGAAACTGTACCGAGTTATGAGATGAACAGAGTATCTCAAGCTAGCGCCATTGTGTTGGCATGTAGGCACATTTATACGCTGCTTATACAGAGTGCTCTCTGCTCTGCTTTGTTGTGCTGCAGGGTAGCCACCAGACGTTTGGCGACCGTCCTATCGTCATGGCCTATGTTATGATTTTCGACAGCTTCTTCTTCCTTTGCCTATCTCCGTACGTGAATATTAGGGCTCATTTACGAATTTACTTTAGGGGACATTTATAGTCCTCGATGCCCATCTGCAGTTTGCGTCTTACAATAATCGGCTATCACTTCCCAATCAGGCATTCCACGCATCGCAAGTTACGACTGAGCTATTAGCATTGAATGCGCACCAATTAGACTTGATACAATAAATTTCACGGTGTCTTGCTCCTAAGATCGTTATCTCTACCAGATTGCAAAATCCCGGTACATTATCCCCATGTTGTCCTGAACAGCTGCCTGTTGCTAATATCACAACTTCCCACGTGATGGCCTTTGACGTCAGCCCCTCTCTGTCCCACCAAGAACGGCTGGCTGCAACTTCAAGCTCTCGCTTTTGATAGCTGCACAGCAACCAACTCGATCACTGACGACTCTGGAACACGTTGCATATTAACCGCGACATCGAGGCGAGGGTACACGTAAACCACGCCGCAACGCCGCCACCATGGCCGAGCCTCTCCCCGCCGCGCTCAAGATCCCCGAGATTAGCCGTTTCATCAACCGTGCGAATCAGCTCCGTACCGTCAAGCCCGCCATTGCATACTGGTGCGAATACCACGCCGTCAATCAGATAGTTGGCAAGAGTCTGCACACGACCGACGATGATTGCTTCAACTTCACGCGGACTCTGCTTGAGCGCCTTGAGGCGACCAAGTCCGAACGGGCAGACGACGATGCCATCACCGATAACGTCGCGGGGCAAGCATACGTGGAGATGTTCGCGCAAGAGACATTCGATCGAGCGGAGAGAACCATGCGCGCCAACAAGGTGACAAGGTATGCACAACCACTGGGTTGGCCGCGCTGCGGTGAGCGCATGCATAGGCTGGGAGCAGGAAGCTAACAGCGCACCCTTTGCCAGGCAAACCGCCGACACTTTTGACGCTGCTGCTACCTTTTTCGATCTTACTCGAGAATGGGGCACCCCAGAGGCAGACACGTTGCAAAAGATCAAATTTGCCAAGTGGAACGCCGCGCGCATTCTCAAGGCCATTCGCCAGGGTGACGACCCCAACGAATCCAACCCCAAGGCCCCCGAGCCCGAACCCGAAGATCCGGCCGAGGTCGAGCTCGATGCTGCGACGCATGAGATATCGAATCTGCAGCCATCGGCGCGTCCAGTCTCTTTGGAGGAGGTCCCCGATGCGGGTGAACTTTTGCCCTCTGTTCCTCACACGGCCGCAACCGCTACAGACGCCGGCGGCTTCCCGCCTACAGCACCGGCCGCGACGATGCCAGAGCTACCATTCGTTCCATCTCCTATCAACACGCCGCCGCCGCAAGCAGCAGCGAACCTACACCCGACACCCCCTACCGCACCGCCCTCCTCAAGGCCTCAAGTGCCTCCTCAGCCCTCGCCCCAGATACCGACCAAGATTACACCCGAGCATATACCCCTGCCTGAGCCTCTGCCCAGCCAGCCAAGAGAATCATCTACACCGGTTCTTCCTCTGCCGGCTGCCTCGGTACCAACTCCTGGCCCGTCATCAAGCCCAGCATATACACCCGCGACAAATATACACCACAAGGATCTTAACCAAGCCCAGAAGCACGCAAAATGGGCCATTTCGGCCCTGAATTTTGACGATGTGCCCACGGCGGTAAAGGAATTGCGAAATGCACTAGCCATGTTAGGTGCTCAGTAGCAGACTTGCAACCAGAAAACCATTCTACACGAATTTCACAAGTCAACGTTGCAAACCACGAGGGTGGGGTGAAGGGAGATTGGCTATTGATAATTCTAGCCAATAAGTCATCATATATATATATAAACTGAACAAAGTCCTTGCCCTAAAAAAGTATCCGCTACAATGGTCCTAATGCGTTTGTATGGGCCCGAAATTCGTAAAATCCGTCGTAAATTCATTGTGAGTTGGGCTTTGCGCTGTGAAGCCGGTAATGGGAATGCTATCCAAGTATCGGTTGGGGACACCATTCTTCGTAGGCGGCTCCTCATCTTCGGGTGCACCAAACCATCCACGCTCAGGGCCCCATGTGATGGCTCTATCTGACTTGGTGGCGATGTTGAAGAGGGATCGCATCATGGCGCCTCTTTTCTGCACACTTTCGTATGCGTCGAATTCGATTATGTGAGCCGATGGCAAATCTGCCAATGTGTTTGCCAATAGCTTGCAGCTAAATTCTTCGTAAAAGCCGTCGGCGCGGCGAAAGTTGTTAAAAATATTGTCGCTCGTGTCAACCTCAACAAAGACGGTGAGAGTATCGACGTGGATGCAGTCTTTGAGTCCAAGAGCAGCGTTGACGACCCATCCCGCAGGCGGCGCGCTCCAGCCTGGCCCGAGGCGCATCTCAATCTTGGTGAGGCATCGTCGCTGTCTGGCGGAAAGACGAGCCAGGAGGGGCTTCTTTGTCTTGAAGTAGCGACCAGGCGATGTGGGGAAGAGTCGGAACGTTCGTGTGCTGTAGAAGTAATGCGTCGCTTCGTTGTTGATGAGCCTACATGTCCTCATCAGACCCAACTTCTTGTGTATTCGCTTGTGGTTCTCTCGAGTCAAGTCTAACACCTCGGTGATTTCGGCAAAGAAGTATTCATAGATCTTGATGCGTAGTTCCGACGGCAGCGACAGAAGCGGGAATGGCGGCTCAGGTGGCTTTGGCTTTCGCTTCTGAAACGTGTGAAGAGGCGTATCGAGCGTCAATGAAGTGATAGAGACAGTGACCTCTTCAGTCTCTATGGCCGAACCGGACCCGGACGGGTTGGCGTTCCCTGGCTCTGTTGTCGGTGCCTGTGTAGTTTGGCTGCGCTTTTGTGCCATAGAGGCGCGTCTCACTGCTTTTCGAGCCATCGTTGGAAAACAGGAAGAATTCTAATTGCTGAGAGTATGTATACCCACTAGGGGTGGCGTAGAGTGGTATTGGCGTCGCAAAGAGCGGGTGGCAAATGTGCAATCTCGGTAGTGGGTGTCGACTTGTAGAGATTCGAGGCCGATATATGGTTCAGATGCCCGTAAGGGAAATTCGTAATCCAAGTCGACAGTGTCTGTTCAGCAGGAAATAGTTCCGGTAATATGGTACTGCGTAGAGGGTGCTGCCATGACGATGTCGCAGACGATGGTCCTGGGAGCCACCCTCTAAACTGCGATACGAGCGGCCATTGCGCCAAATGAAATGGATTGCGAGACGGGCCGGAAGGCGGTATCAGGGTACAACTGCCAACGGACAATAAGTGACGGAACAGAAAACACCAGGAACGGGGTCAGCGCCGGACTGAGGAGGATGTCTCGTGTGGTTGAGGTGAGGTCGGTGACAGAGCAAACCGGGGACCGGAATGGGGACCGGAATGGAGCATCTGCAATAATGATGGCTTACAGGCCTGCCTCGCCGAAGCGATCCACTGGCGTCCACACGTGAGGTGCTTGCTGTAGCACTGAGAATAAAAATACAGGGCGATACAGGGCACCGGGCTGCTATGTTGGCCACTGGAGGCCCTGTATCTGGGAGCAGCCGGCGCTGCACGGATCTCGGTGAAACGAAATTTCCGGGAACTACTGCCAGTCCTCCGTCGTGGATGGCACCACTACTGTGGTCCACTGGATGAGGTCAGCCGCTACCTAAATTTTTGGTGGGTTGATGGCCAAGGAGGCAAGCCGACTTAGCTTCAACGCCTGTCCCGAGTTTTATCTTCTGTACGGTCCGTACAGTCCATCAAAAGAAAAGAGACTTCTCCTCGGCAGCTGGTGTGGAGGCACAACGTATCGCGCTGCTTCAAAGTCTCACTGTCGCGCCGTGCTTCAATTGAGCTGAATCACGCCTCCCAACATGCTGTCACGGCTCGTCCTGGCGCCCCGTGTGGGCGTGGCCAACCTGGCCCGACAGGCCGGCGCTCCCAGCCTGCGCGGCCGCGCGGCCATGGCTGGTCCGTCGACGCTTCTCTCCAGACCCTACTCGAAGAAGAACGACAACAAGGCTGCCTCCCAAGCCAAGGATGCCGCTGCTCCGGGCGCAAACAAGGGCCCGGCCGCAGACGCCCCTTCATCGCACAAGTCGGCCGAAGCTTCGTCGTCGCAGCAGCAACAACAGCCCGACGACGCTTCTGCCGAGGCTCCGTCGTCAGCGGACTCGGCCAAGGAGTCTGAGCAAATACCCTTCCACAAGCTTCCCGATCTGACGCAGGGCATTCCCTCCACGTTTGCGCAAGAAATGGCCGAAAAGGCTGGCCAGAAACCCTCGTCGTATCTGCAGACCATCGAACAAGAAGAAAACTCGACCTCCCGCGAAAAGCGCGACCCATACGATTCCTACGAGTCGACGCATCAGCTCAATCGCCGAAAATACACAAGAGTCGCGCTGGCTCTGGCCGCCATCGGAGGCGCTTCTACCCTGGTCTACATGGGCCGCAATTGGGAAGACTCAATCGACATCCAACGCCATCCCGATGCACCCAATGGCTGGGGTGTCGGTCTGTGGTGGCACAGAGTCAAGGCTCGCACGACCGAGTCCGTCACATACTACCAGGAACCCGCCTTTGACAAGCTGCTACCAGACCCTCAGCCGTACTTTGCGCGCCCATACACCCTGTGCCTGAGCTTGGACGAGCTCCTCGTCCACAGCGAATGGTCTCGCGAGTATGGATGGCGCGTCGCCAAGCGCCCTGGCCTCGACTACTTCCTCCTCTACCTCTCCCAGTACTACGAGCTGGTCCTCTTCACCACGGCCTCGAGCGTCATGGCCGAAAACGTGCTGCAGAAGCTGGATCCCCACCACATTGTCATGTGGCGACTGTACCGCGAGGCCACCAAGTTTGAAGACGGCGAGATTGTCAAGGACCTTTCCTACCTGAACCGCGACCTGTCCAAGGTCATCATCATCGACACGGACGCGAAGCTCGTGCGCAAGCAGCCCGAAAACGCCATCATCCTGCCTCCCTGGAAGGGCAACTCGACCGACCGCGGCCTCGTCAACCTGATCCCCTTCCTCGAGTACATCCACACCATGGAGTACGACGACGTCCGCCGCGTCATCAAGTCCTTTGAGGGCAAGGACATTCCCGAGGAGTTTGCCCGCCGCGAGGCCCTCATGCGCCGCGAGTTCGAGAAGCGCCACCACGCCGAGCGCAAGCCCAAGGTCTCCGCCATGGGCGGCCTCGGCAACATGCTCGGCCTCAAGTCGAGCAACATGAGCATGATGCAGGCCGAGGGCGAGCAGAGCGCCAGCGAGGCCTTTGCCCAGGGCAAGATGCTCCAGGACATTGCGCGCGAGCGCGGCCAGCGCAACTACGAGTTCATGGCACAGAATATTCGCGAAAACGGCGAAAAGTGGCTCCAGGAGGAAAAGGAAATGATGGAAAAGGCCCAGCAAGAGGCCATGAGCAACATGATGGGCTCCTTTGGCGGCCTGTTTGGCGTCGCCAAGCCTGCTGAGGGTGCTGCCGCCGGCCCCGACGCCAAGAAATAAAGAATGAAAACCCGGAAGAAGGAAAAAAACCTCCTTCTGCTTCATTACTCTTCATTGGCGAGTCGTGACAATGCAGAGAAAGGGGGGGGGGCTAGATTGTATTGTGCGCGTTCACATGAACGGAATAATCTTCAACGACAAAACTCGCTGTTTCCGCTACTTGCGGCAGCCATCACCGAGCGAAAACTACCACGCCGCTTTTTTTGTAATTTTATTAGTACCACAAACCACACAGCACACCAACTAGAAAGAAAAAGGAGAGAGAGCTGGCTGTGACATGACAGCAGCAGTGTCTTAGTATCACGCGGGGTTGCATGGGCAGGGCAGGAAATGTCCTTTATATAGATTCAGCATTTTTGGGGTGTTTCTTCATGCTGGCGTCAAGTTGACCACAGGGCGAAAAGAAAAACATCAATGTACGAGGTGCAGATGTCGTTGTATACTACAGGTGTATTAAGAGATGAATGTTCAAGACAGCTATATAGGTCATGCGCCGGCATTTGTGACTCGCACTAAACGGACTCATTGCCATCTAATTCCGATATGTTCGCCTGCCCAATCGTCCACCTCCAATAAGACAATGCTCACAGTTGGGATTTGTGATACACTGGAAGTAGCTGTATAGTTGATAAGCGTGGGAACTTGAATTGGTGTCGGAGTACGTACGCATTGCTGCTTTTATCGACGATCTTTGAACAGTCACACCAGGCATCGCATGACGGAGTTGGCTTTGGGGATACCTTGGTGGTCGAATTTTGCGAGTATGTCGTCGTAGGCTCAGGAATGGGGTCAGGCAATGGAGGGAACGGGATTCCACAGCCAGCACACTCGGGTTGTTTAAGACAGCGTTCATACCTAGAGCGAGGTAAGTAGCGGCATGTCGCATGATCAATGTCAACTTACGCGTCGGGATCTCCGTACTTCGGCTCACAATCGCAGTACGATGGGCACGTTGGAGGAGATGTTGGGATAGGGACTGTGGTTCCAGTCATAGTTACAGTCGTCTGTGTGGCAAGAATTGAGGTTGACGTCTTGTATGTAGAAGTCTGTACGCGAGTCGTTCTAGCTGTCGGGTCCTGCGTGACAGTCACCGTCAAGGTTGACACCGCCGTGACTGTAATAACATCCGCGATTGTGGCAGTTGGAGCAGGCACAACGGCAGTCTTGGTAGTCCCATCATATGTAAGCGTGTAGGTGCCTGGAGCGAGTGTCTCAAGTTCGTAAAATGAAGACGTCGAGGGTGCAGGCGTAACGTCCGGCGAAGTACACGCAGCACAGTTGGGGTTTGAAATACACTGGAAATACCTAAATACGCGGTCAGATAATGGTTCAAACCTATGCTTGTTGCTCGGATAGCGTACTCATCGCTGTCTTCGTTTTTGATTCGAGAGCAATCACATTCGCCATACGACACGCATGCCGCAGAGTCGGGGTCGTTTCGGCCTGCCTGACCCGGTGGTGTGCAAACAACCTTGCTGATGCATTGCGTGTATCTTGATAGTTGACGACTCTGTGTTAGAAATTCTCATCCTTAGGAAGGGCTGTTGAGGTGATGAACTTACCCAGCCTCTGCTTCTGGGTGATTGAGACACCATCCGATGGCGAGCTGGGCGAATTCCACAGCCACGACGCTATGAGAATACAGCAGCACTTGTAACAGTAGGCCTAGAGGGTATTGATGCATTTTAAAGGTAGAATAGGGATTGCGTATATAGAATAGGATGAGCTGTGAGGTGTCTTGTCGTGAAAGCCAGATGCTGTGCTGTATGCTTCAGGACAAAGCCCCTGGGATGTTGCTGGTCTTTATATGCAAGATTGAAGAAGTTTCTGCCATTGAAACTTTTTCGAATTATTTGTATATCAACAACACGTGGTTATGGTTTGCACCTGGAGTGTCCGTCATCGGCTGCATAACACCTGCCTCGCGATCGTCGGGGAGGGCAAGACAAGCCGGGAAACAGCATTTAGCCACGTAATCCAAGATCTATGATCGCGAGCTGTGGAGCTATCCATGAAGTAGTTCGTTGGGTGCACGCAGAAACAAACATGCCTCACGCCAAGCACGGGTACGCTGCCGAGCCTGTGACAATTGACCGGGGAACAGTCGAGAGCAATCGCTCATGTTGCACTATTCTCGACCGAGGAGGTTGGTGGCTTACACAGTCCAATGAAGAAAGGTATGTTTCGGCTCCTGAGTTGGAGGTTATCTGCGCAGGAACTTTGCATCGTGATTCTGCATTAATAATTTAGAGAAGATTGACCAAATTTTCGCCCAGGGAGACATCCAGATGCTTCCGCCATGTTTGGTAGCAGCAAGACCATTCACTCTTTAGGTGATGTCAGAAGGCCGGTGGCTATACACAATAT
The DNA here is from genome assembly GCA_001455915.2 of Samsoniella hepiali. NCBI lineage: Eukaryota > Fungi > Ascomycota > Sordariomycetes > Hypocreales > Cordycipitaceae > Samsoniella > Samsoniella hepiali. Next base: position 1,161,499 of record LNDK02000066.1, on the reverse strand, counting down.
TACATGGCTCTGTTCCCCTTGTGCAAGCTTGCACTAGATGATCTCATGACTGATTCGCAGTAACGATTGAAAGTGTGGCAAGAGAATGAGGTGCTTGCGACACGGCACCGGGCTAAACCGAGTTTGCCCAAGATGTCAATATGACGCAAGTGTTTGCCTATCCAGCTTCGAGTGCAGTTCACTCAGCCAATCCCTGGCATGCATTTGCACATCTCGGATTGTTCGTCAATAGCAGGTTGTCGCTTGTGAATAACTCGCCGAATGCTCGCTAGGGGACCCAATAATGCTTTTCCGAATAATTCTATATGCTAAGGTATGTGTAACTTTTCTAATCCACTTCATTGGCCCGACTTGGGCTTGCTCTTCTCTCGTGTCTTGTCATGGTTTGTCGGTTTGGGTTGCATCTTCGCCTTGGCCTCTACCCACAAGGCGAGGATCTGTTTCCGCACCCAGTTCTCAGCAGTTGCATAATAGCCATCAACATCTACACCAGCTACGCCGAGAATGGTGGTCGCCACGTAGGAAATGGCACAAGCAATGGTTCCGAAAATCAGAAAGTGAGTGAGCCACCAAAAGTGCTGCGAGCCCAGCGGGCAGTCGATATATTCGTGCTCCCACTCCCAAGTGTCAAAGTTGAACCACATGCTCAGGAGGCCGGCATTGCCACCAAAGTCACCCATCATGCTGCGCACGGTAATTTCTCGACGACCTGGCAGGCCGGGACGCGAGAGGTAGTTCATCATACTGGCATCTCTCCATAATACTGTTTCCCAGGATCTCTCATAGGAGTTTGTCCCGTTTGTCTGGTTCATGAAGTGATACGTGTCACAACCTTCGTGGTCATGCCCATTTATGACCATGCCTTTGCGTCCCAAGCCGTTGGCAGCGGCGTTCGTGTCTCCGCTCACGCCAAATATGCCCTCCAGCAAGCCCTTACTGGCATCACTGCTCAGCAAGTATTGCTCTTTCAACCCGCCACCGTCGTCTTGGCTGTGGAAGTCAAAGAATGGGGCATCAACACATATTCCGGCAGGCTTGTACATTGGAATGTGTGTGAGAATGAGGGTGAAATGCCCTTCGAACTCGACAGCAGAGGACGTTCCAATAACGGAATTGATAAACTGGTAAGTCTCGTCCTGCAACGGTACCGATTTTGCGGGCGTGTCCAGGTTCATGTCGTTTAGGACGACGATCCGAAGTTCGGGCGCTAATCGCTTCGAGTCTGGGTTCGTTTCCTCGTTGACAATAGTCGCATTATGCTCGGGGTCGGTAACGGGAAGCTCGAATCGCAGTTCGTAATTGGCTTTGCCAAAGATGCGCTCAAATCTCTCGAGGCGCTCCTCGGTCAAGTCTCCAGCATAGCCAATGTCGTGATTGCCGGCGACGTTAATGATGCGCTTCTTCCAGACATCTTCTTCTGGTGAGCCATTGAGGAACCCAGTAAGGTTGTATTCCTGGGCCGGGAATACGGCCACATCATCCGGGACGCGCTCCCCGCCCTTGAATGTCCTGTTCCAAAACCTATTGCCTCGTCGTTCGAACTCATCATCCTCGATCCATTGACTCCCGACTAGGTCACCAAGGACGCTGACATGCGTCGGTTGCGTCCACCAATGCAAAGTTCTATAAATGTGGGCGAGGTAGAAGTCGTTGCCGAAAAGGTCGAAAAGCTTGCGCGCGGATTCGAAAATGTTGGGGATGTCGTCAAAAAAGACGTCGACAAGATCGTGCATGGACCATCGAATGCGCTCTTTGAGGGATTGGTGCCATGTCTGGAAAGTCAGCTGCTTAAATAGCAGAGGCACATGCGGCATGAATCCCGCGTACGCAAGAGGAATGGAGGTGTCGCCTTCGAGCTGCGGGTCGCCGAGAGCCAGTAACCGAAAGGGAGCTTGCTTCGTGGGGATGTTGGCCAACGATTCCTTGTCGGCAAAGGGCCAATGGAGCTTCTTTGTCCCCTCAAAGGCTTCTGTGGCATTTCGCGACGGCAAAGGGAACGCGCATTGCCCGAAGAAGGGGTAAAGATATAGGTAAACTGAACACGCCAGCGTCAAAGGCACCAGGAGGCCCAGGCCATTGCGCAACCTCGACACGAGTAACATGTAGCCGGCTGCATGTATGAAATAGCACAAATTTGGGCAGCACAGCTGTCCTGGCTGAAGAAGCAAAACTGTCGGGCGTTAAGGAAAGTCTGAAGTTGGCTGTACAATAGCTGTAGAAACGTAAAGGGGGTTGCATGTGAGGGCATCGCCGCTATCGATTGCCAAATTCCAGCTTAGTCATGAAACGCGACCTCGGTACCGCGAAGTGTTCTCAGTGCGTGCTCAGTGGATTACTCTTTCATGTTCATCACAAAATTAGTACATTGCTCTTTATGCAGCCATCTTTTTTTAAATTCGCGGCAAAAGATGTCATGTCTCTCTGTTGCCGAAACACTGGGTCCGGCTCTCCTTGAGCCAAGGTCGTGTGACGCGGGTTCCGAACCCCCCAGCCTACCCTGCACTGACAGTTGTGTTTATTCCGTGGCTTTTTAGACGTGAATGTCGCGAATTTCCGTATCATGGATGCGTTGTGGACTTCTGTGGTCCATCGGGAGGTATTTTCCACGATAAGGGGAAGTTGTCATTGCTGCTGCCTTCGGAACTGTCAGTGTGTCAATTGTCAAACAGGGCGCCTAGCTCCCTGTGGTATTTGGGGATGCACGAGAAGTGACGCACACGGCCTTTTGCAGAGTGCCCGACCATACCGGAAACGATCTTACCAAAACTTCACCAGAGGAGAGAAAATCGAAGTCATCATGGCACAAGGTAGACTGTCGTTGTGATGTAGCGATAGCACGGGCTCGTCGCGGAAACAGAATTCTCCACCAACAGAGTTAGAATGCAACAGCATTCGATATATTTCCCTAGAGAGAATATGGCCGGAGCAGGCATCCGCCGGTACAGGATTTGGGGAACACCATGTCTGTTGCGGTGACGCACTGCTGTGCTGGCAGGTGACCAACTGACCAACTGACCAACTGACCAGACTCGGATCGCGTCAGACACGGAGACTCGCCACCGTAGAGCCGTCATCGGAGACTTCTCCGCGGCATTGGAAAGTGACGTCAAGAAATTCATAACCTCGTGGCTAATTTGTCTATGTTTATTACCCTGTCCCCGAATCGATAACAATATATTCATTGATACGATATTAGCTCCTGTTCGTACATTCCCTCGTCCTCGACCGGCCATTCCACCTGAAAGACGACGTCATCCGGGTCCTCGCCCTCGTCCAGCAGCATGAAAGCTACGACGCTGTTGTGCTTTAGACCGCATTTCGTTGGCGTAAAAGCCTCATTCGACCCAACATTTAAACGTCTCCAGCCCTGGGAAGGATCGTCGTGCTTGTTCAAAAGGCCATAGACGAATTTGGGCTGTGAGGGGATGTCCGTAGTCGTGTGTGGCTCAAGACTGGTTGTGAGCCCCGCAGGATAGCGATCGCGTAGAATACCGGCAAGTTCACTGCTGATATCTGAAAATGGAGCTTGCGACTCGACAAAGAGGTAGATTGTGTGCATCCCATGCCTGAAGCGCACCGAGAGGTGCGAGTCGTCTATCTCAGTCTTTTTTTGCCTGCACATTAGCTGGAGCTAGTGGAGGTGTGCATAATGCCAAAAGCCTAGTCCCTACGTACCATGTCGCGCGATGTAAAACGGGATTGGGATGGGAAAAATATTTGCTGGGCTCAGAAGAGACAAATAGCAACTCTTTATCGCGATAATGTTGGTTCACGCCACAGTGATGCGTCTGTGGTGTGAGGAGCTTTTGGCCCGCGTTAATGGGTGACACGAAGTCACGTGCTCCCGTGCAGAGCTGCCTCCTGCAGCGCCGATAGCTTTGGCAGCCGAGAATATCTGCACATGGCGCCGAGCGCAACGAAATAAAAGCAGCACAGCAATTGACGCTGCACAGACGACGGGAAGTTTCACAAGACTAGCTTAACCTTGCGCACTGGTCGACCCCTGGCTCGATCAGGGGTGTTTGTTGTGATACCTGGGCGTCGCTTAGAGATAAGCTCCCTGACGTGTGCAACATTGCCGTCGCAGGGTTTCACAACCAAGGATTCTGAAGGAGGCGAGGGCGTTCGAGACACGGCTCCGGTACCGCTCTGCAGCAGTCGCTAGTGGTGCGTTGGAAACCAAGGACCGGCACCGTCACTCACTGGCCAGGAAAGGGGACGACAGCAGATTGAAAGGCACATGGTCTATGAGAAGCAGACAAACACAGATGGAGAAATGGCAGTCGATACATTTAACAGAAACGATGCCTTTGCGTCGCTGGCCCGAGATGGGCAGCCCGGGCAGAAGATGAGGGCCACCACACCACCAACACCTCCAGAGCTGCTCCCCGCCTCGACGGATGCCATGCGCCTATCTATGCTTGCGCCAACACGACTGCTGCTCGGATCGCTAGCGTCGACCATGATTGGATTCACACTGGGGGGATTCCAGGGCGGGCAGATGGCCCAGCTACGATTCCGAGCGGAGCACGCGCACAAGATGCCAGACACGACGACGGGTTGGTACTTTTACCACAAGACGAAAAACTACCACGCGATGCAGGGCGGCATCCGCGAGGGATTTCGGATGGGCGCCAAGACGGGGTTCTGGAGCTTTGTGGCACTCAGCCTGGAGACGACGGTCGACCGCATGCGTGGAAGCAGCGACATGCTGTCGACCATAGTAGCGACGGTGTCTGTGGCGGGCATGTTCTCGTTAACACGTAAGTGATTCTCTGCGTGCTGGTCGTTGACGGTAGCACGGGCTCCTCCCCCCTTTTATTTTCTGCACATCTGATCACCTTTTGTGTCGCTACGCGCCCCCCCGATTGTCATGAATATCATGTGTGGCCAATTTTACACAAGAACAAAAAAAAGGGCAAACAAGCATCAAGTGGTGTGGGGCTGGATCTTTGCTGTTACAAAACAGAAATAGTCATTTGCAAGCGACGACAAATGAAAAAGACAAGCCTGGCTAACACTTGCTTGTTTGGCATTAGATCGATTCTCGCTGTCAGCAGCAGCGCGCACCGCTCGATATGGGCTGCTGTTTGGGATTGTGTACGGGGGTGTGCAAGATCTGTCGGCGCTAGCTCGCGGGCGGCCAGTTGGCTACGTCGAGGCCATCCGACGTCGGTTGTCCGCTGCGTAAAGCGTTAGGCGTTGGCTAAGGGTTAGGGTTGCTATGGGGTTAGGCCTCTGAGAGGACCCCGAGAAGGGCCCCGACCCGTGCTCCCGCAGCGAACCACCGCAAGCACGCGCCGACCGGGGCCGAGCTCAGCTGAGAGTCGGAGGCCTTGTCCGACTGCGCCCCTCCATCGCCTACATCGGCGCACTAAGTTCCCAATACGGATGCGTTTCGGCACCTACTGCATACTTTGTCCTAGCGCCTCCGCTTTTCAAAGTCACCTGGCCCAGGACCTCGGAAAGCCAAGGCAGAAGACCTAAACTCCAAGGCCGGATTTCACGATAGTTTGCTTTTCTCGCTGTTGGGTGCGAGCGAGGACCCCCCCCCGGCACCGCTCTTTTTCCGCGGTCGGCACTAGGCTATACGTTTGCTCACCGAAGCGACTCTCCATCTTTTCATGGCAACTCTTTGCCTTGTGTTTTACACTATACTGTATTTATAGATAACGGCGTTCCGTACCTGCAATCAACTCCTGTACATGGGTCTCTGACCATTTTTGCTATCGGTCGCGATAATAAGCTGAGACTTGTCGTAAGACGGATGGCTGGGTCTACCGATAACGGAACTGCGACTGCATCCCACCGGAATTACGAGCTGCCAATCTGTCTTACCAAAAAAAAACTAAAAAAAACTGTACACGTAGCAGGGGATGGGGGGTTGTTGCCTCGTTACGGGCCTTTAGGTAACGCGAATGATCTGACAGGAGGAAGAGCAAGGGGCCCCGCCACTCATGAGTTTTTCGTTCAAGAGACGTGTCCTGGCTGTGGGATGCCGTGGTTCACGATGGCTGCGTCTGGAAGCTACTAGTGGACGCCGCCATTGCCAGCCACAATTACAAACGCCAAAAAGAGGAGCGCGCCGAAGAAAACGAGAAGAGCGTACGTGGTGTGTGAGTGGCCACAGCTATGAGCGGGATCGTTCTTCCGGACAAAAAAGACAGGGCGGCAAGGGCCAAAAAGAAAGCAAGAGTCCAAAAACAAGGTGAAACCGTGTATTCCAACGCTGCGTTCCTCGGTTCCCTGAGCTTAACCTTTTTCTTAAGTTTACCCCGTAGATGACTGTTTGAGCGCGCGCGCGCGCAACACCGAGTTTGCTTTGTTACCGCCAGGGCCTAGGCCTAGGCCCTTGCTGTGAGACAAGGTGATTTTGTTTGAAGCTGCGTGGGACGACAAGGGCGGAAAAGAGAGCTAGCCCCAACTTCGTGAGGGGAAGAAGGGGAGGGCGTGGTGCAACGATGGCACGAGGGTGTGTTGGGGGAAATGAGACAAGAGATGCGAGATGGGCAAGTGCCGTTATCATGGCGCCCTGAGATTTCGCACTTCTTTTTTGTGAGGCTGTTTGTTTTTTTTTTTTTTTTTGGCCACCCACCCAATCATGATGCTGGTCTAATGCAGATTGCCGCCGTCGGCCCGTGGCAGAAGAAAAAGAAAAAAAGAGACAGAAGCGAGATGCTATCGAGAAACCCGGGCCAAAGAGCGTGCCGCCTTTGATAGGAGTGAGACCGCCCACCGCCAAGCAGCAACCCCCCTCGACAGCATTTTTTACCAGTAACATTGCCGCCCGTGGCCCCAAAGATGCCGTATCGGAGGCGTTCCAGAACCCAGGCCGGGCCTTGTCTCTTTCTCAATGCAGCCCATTTTCGGAGACCCATGGCGACGGTTACACGCGGGACGGGCAATAAGCTTCCCGGGCAAGCCCCCCGAAGTTTATGCAATTGTCCCCCCTTTGAAAGGAATTGACTGGCAACATGCTGTTGAGTACAAGTCGCCTGGTGCTATTGCTTCATGGTCAAAAAGACACAAGAAACCACCTTTTCTATCGGCGGTCGCTGGTTGGTGTGCGAGTTGCAAAAGTCCGTGGGGGAAAATAATAATCATAATATTCGTACTAAGGAAAAAAAACCGTTCCGCGTGATGCATCCCCCCGGCGTTCCAGGCGCCTTCTAGCCTGGCCGGTCCACACGCCCCCCCCAAGGGTCAGACGCAATCAATCTCACACCCCCCTGTCGTTTTTTCTTATTTTGGTCTTTCCCCCCCCGTCGGTCGAGGATACCGATAGGAACGAAACAAGGTGCTGGGCCATTTCTTCTGACACATATTACTCTCCCCCGGAGGCCAGGAGGAGGGGGGTTTGGGCCACGCACTGCCCAGGGCGTCGTCGGAATCCTGGGGGAAGCGTCGCCCGTTACCGGCCCTAGGCAGCTTTCTTTTCCAGATTGAACCTTGTGAATAACATCTTGCGGAGTTGCCAAGGGGGGGTTCCCATTCAATGCGAGTTGGGTGGCCGTGGCCCCGTGACGTAGATGACGACAAAAAAAAAACTCGGGGGCGGCGCAAGCCAACAAGAAAGCCCGTGTAAAACCTGGGCAATTGGTAATACGGGACAAGACCGAATTTCCAATGCATATGTCCGCGCGGTCACCACGTCCGGTTTTCGCTGGGCCAAGAATGGGGCGGCAAACTCTTTCGCTCTTGTCGTGCCAGGTCCGTCGCCTCCGGGCCGGGTCGCGCTCGCTCTTTGTCGGCGCCTCCTCAGCCAAGAAAAGAGAGCCCACACACCCCCCGGAACCATCGTGAGTCGCACACCACGAGCCAGCAAAAATATAAAGAAACAAATAGCCCTCCCTCCCACTCTCCCGGCCCTCCTTCGTTTTTTTTTCTTCATTGATCACTTTATTCCTCCCCCGAAAGTTGCTGTGCCTGAGCTAAGATCTCATCTCACACTCGATTCGCGGCCCCCCCAAGACGCACTCAACTAACAACGAACCACCACACTCTCGACACACCCTGCCAAGTCGTCTCGGACCACCCTTCCGCCACCGAAGCGCCGACACAACTGTCTCCTGCCCACCACACCAAAAAAGGTGTTTTGCTAGAGTCCATCACCAACTTGCACTCATATTCCCCCCCCAGGTGCAAAACAGACTCAGAGTACAATGCCCTACGCCCCTGCACGCGGGCTTGTTCACCTGCCCGTGCACCGGGCCCTTCCTGCCATCGTCTCCTCCATTGGAGCCTCGTCGCCATCATGCGTCGGCTTCAATGATAAGAGTCGCTTCTCGGCTGCTCTCCAGCGCCGTTCCATCCACAACTCCGAGCGCATGGCCATCAGCTCCTCGGACCGCCGCACCAACACACTTGCTGAGCTGCCCACGCTCGACCCTACCACCCAACCGCCTAGCTCCGAGCCCAAGAGCGCGCCTCTGTCGGTTCTGCCACTGGCCATGATTGTCCGCTCCCTTCTGACCACGGTCGTCTCCTCTTCCCCCGTCCTCCTCCCTCCTTCGCTCCGCATCATGTCTTTGCTCGCCAACACTCACAACCCCATCCTCAACCCGGACAAGAACCCTCTCCTCCGCTTCTTCCTCAAGAAGACCTTTTACGCCCAGTTCTGTGCAGGCGAGAACCCTGACGAAGTTCAAGCCACCATTTCTCGCCTCAAGAACATTGGCTTCAGCGGCGTCATCCTCGGCTACGCCAAGGAGGTTGTCCTGACACAGGACCAGGCCAAGGCCGTTGCCGCCGAGGACCAAGGAAAGGAGACTGCTGCTGATATTACCAACGAGATTGAGCCCTGGGCTCACGGTACCCTCGAGACTGTTGCCCTCGCCGAGCCTGGTGACTATGTCGCCCTCAAGTTCACCGGTGCTGGCCGCCTTGCCCTCTACCAGCTTTCGCAGAACAGCGAGCCTTCCCCCTACCTTTGCAAGTCCATTGACGCCATCTGTGCCCTTGCCCAGCAGCGTGGTGTCCGTCTTCTGTTCGACGCCGAGCAGGATGCCCTTCAGGATGGCATCGACAACTGGACCATGACCTTTGCTCGCAAGTACAACACCTCTCCTGAGACTGCCACCGTCTATGGCACCTACCAGGCCTACAAGAAGAAGACACCCGCCGTCGTCGCTCGCCACCTGGCCGACGCTCAAAAGGGCGGCTTCAGCCTTGGTGTCAAGCTGGTTCGTGGTGCTTACCTTGGATCTGACCCCCGTCACTGCTTCTGGGAGACTCAGGAGGGCACCGATGCTTGCTACAACGCTATCGCTGCTGGTATCCTCACCCGCCACTGGGGTCCCATGGTCGAGGGCAAGGGTGAATTCCCCAACGCTCACATGGTTCTTGCCACTCACAACGCCGAATCTGTCCGCCGTGCCCGTGCCATCTGCGATGCTGGCGGTGACAAGTCTGGCGTTGCTTTTGCTCAGCTTCAGGGCATGGCTGATGAGGTCAGCTGTGAGCTTGTCGAGGCCGGCCACGCCAACAAGGCCTCTGACCTCCCCGTATTCAAGTACCTCGTTTGGGGAACCACTGGCGAGTGCATGAAGTACCTCCTGCGCCGTGCGAACGAGAACAAGGACGCTGTCGGACGCACACGCAGCGGTCGTGATGCCATGTGGGCCGAACTTGTTCGCCGATGCAAGACTGCTGTCGGCTTTGCATAAATGATACCAAAGGGGCGCTGTTCATATTTTTTTGTTTGCTTATACTCTGCGCATTAATACCTGGTGTCGCATATCATAGCGTTGATTTTTTTGTGTTGACATGGTTTTTTGGAGTTTGGCTATCTGGAAAAGAAAATAGATAGAGATTAGCCCACATATATCCCAAGATATAAATGATGAATGAAGAAAGAAATAATAATTACTTGTACCGCTGCTACCAATGCCTGTGAAGACCTCTATATCCTATACCCCCCTCAAAGCCATGGACCCGAGAACCAAGCTTTCTATTTGCTGTGTCTTGGCTTGTGTGCTTTCCGTAGCATCTAGCCAGTTGATGCCGTTGAGCTTGTAGTACTTTCGGACCTTGGTCATATCTGTGCAGGCTGCAATGTTTTCATCCGTGACTGGCAGGTAGTTGCCCTTTACATTTTCATGCAGGTGCTTGGCTATTGATTCAGTGGTGACCGTCTGTGGCTGCGCTTCCGTAGGAAACGTGATTTTGGCGACAAGAAGGTCTTTGGTGGTGGGTGAGATGCCGAAGCGGCGATAGGCATCCGCAATCTGTACCGCGTTAGCAGCCGCAGGAGATGACAAAAAAAAGGGCGCAACGAAGCCGATTCCTCACATTTTTAGATGTGCTCAGAGATGCCACCGTCTCGGAGTGGATGTTTGGGGTTTGCAGTGCGCCATTAACGGTCGCGTTGGCAGCTTTGAAGACGGCAGACAGAAGCTGCAATTTTGACACAACCTGTCACGAAAACGACGAAGATCAGCAGGAAGTTTAAAAACTTTGATGTTGAGATTTTGAGAGGTCAGTCATACAACGGAAGCATCGATAAAGGCGTATTCAAAGTCCGTGTTGCGCGCCAAAAGCTGCTCGTGCAGGAATGCGGCGTTTTGCACGTCCTGGAAGAGGGCGACGTGGACGGTGTAGGTGTCGGGCAGATGCTCGAGCTTGACGACTTCGAGATCCATGATGGGATATAGTGGCGCAGTTTCTCCTTGAGCAGCTGCTTTACCTGACTGCGCGCGGAATGGGGGTAGAAATGTGAGTCTCTACAAGACCGAAGGTATGAAAGGCAGGCTATCGATACGGTTGGTGATGAGGGGCAAATTTTCCCCTCGGTGCCACACTGCCACCACATGGCTGCGTCGCGGGGCTCTACAGTGGGGGTCAGCGACACTCATGGCTGAACAGTCTGGTAATAAGTTGTGTCATTGGCGACGCAAGCATATATTACAGCGAAATAGAGCAAAGTTCAATTAAATGGAAAACTCAATGATGGCAAGCAATGATGGAAAACAGGGTACAAAAATGATATTTATGTTGATTTTTTTCGGACATTGTTGCGCTATTCTTGACGGAAGACCCTGCCATGGAGCAGAGCTATCTCACTCAAATGTGTCGAATTTCTACCCATCCCTCATTCTGTCAAGTTGTGTTGTTGATCGAGGTATGTGACTTTATGGGCAAAAGAAAGTTATCTACATTGTTCTCTTACTTGGAGACTGCCATTGCCACTGAAGTACCAACTCTACAACCCCTGACGTAGACGGTCACTGTACATCGCTGGAGCTTGAACTCCCCATGGTGACGTAGAAGAAAAATACAGAAAGAGGAAAAAGTCTAATTGGGAGAACCAGATAATTTTACGGAATGTGCTTGTCAAAACCTCTCACAGCTTCGTTCTCCCGCTTCATGAAAATTGGTGGGTATCTCAGTCGGGTTGATGACAGCGAGACACCGTGCTAGGAGGAAATCTCATCTGGTACTGTCGCTTTGGCCGATTTCAGCAACTGCCGTACGGAATGTGGTATGACACTTTCCTCAAATTGCTGTATGGCACATCGTGGTAGCCAGGGTACGACTACAGGACGAGGTGTGTTGATGTCGGACACGGCGAGATAATAGGGAAACCTACAACATCGGCGCTGATAATCTTTTCGGCATTGCGATAAGACATGTTGTCTTTCATTGGACCAGCTGGCAATAGTCGTGACGTCTTGCTGGACCTCCTGGGACTATGTACTCATTTTTGACAGTACTTGGGCGCCAAATACAAGTACCTCTGAAATCGCGCCGACTAGGTAAGCAGGGAACTAGGCAAAGTCCGCTGCTGGGACGTAGATATCCTCGCTAGGATTCAAACTCTAGAGCCAACTCTAAAGCACGAACCAGCTCAAAGGCACGCTTAAGCAATCGAATGGCGTCAACGATTGTTTGTCTAGCGGGTTCTAACGCATATCCACTGCCACGTTTGACTAAGGTTAGATTTCAGGAACAGATCGGCTGAAAGTAAAGATAGTATCTCAAAGAAGGGCTCAGAAATATACACATATAGATACATGAGACAAGGAATTGAATCTGAAGTGATGCGAAAAAGCCTTTAGCTTGGCCATAATGTGCGAGCCGCGAGGGAACTTACATGCCCCCATTCGCAAATCGGCAACACTACCAAGGATTTGCACATCGATATAAAACAAATCAGACTAACAATAGGAGCTCAGACGTTTTCGAAAAGACGGAAGGCCCGAAGGCGGAAACCCTCGTTTTCAGCCTCTTTGAAGACAGGCGCCAAGCCGACGCCACAGGGGAGACTGCCGATCCCTCGCGGTTATCGGCGTAGATAACGCCAAGTACCTGCTGTAGCAACGGAAAAGACGAAAAACAACAGCGTGCTAGCCAATAACAGCATTCGCCGGGGTACGCGCCGGGACAGAAACGTGAAGGCATCATGCCATGGTCCGAGCTGCGATAGCAAGCGATAAGCACCGTCGCGCTCCCCGCGTGGTGGAAATGGCTGGGCGAGATGATGGCGCGAAGCAATCGACAAAGTCAACCAAGATGAGTATTTAAAACGAGCATAAGACGGAACTGATTGGAGAGCTGTTTTTGGAACGTTGATGGTGATTACGATATTATATGGGATTGCACATGTCGGTTATTTCAAGCCTTTGCTCACTCACCGTCTGACCCATTTCTTCGCATTCAGGTGAGTCTCGGTCGCACAGCCCTGTGGGAACGATCGGCTCGTTCCCTGGAGCCGGAAACAAGCCATTGTTGAGCCGTTTCGGGGCGCAGCAAGATCGTCGCAGACATATGTTCCTGCGATGTTGGCTGGTGTTGGACGGCCCTAGCGGTTCCTCAGCAATGGCGCAACAGGATGGACGTGTGTGAATCCAAACTAACCACAGATGGTCACAGAGAAAACAGAGTTTGCCCCCCTCGAAGCCACGAGTCGAGGTGGTACCTATTGGCTGCAGCAATCCAATTGACAGGCCCTTTATTGGGGCGCATCCTTGTACTCGGTGCTTGTCACTTTGTCTTGGTACCCTACCACCCCAGCCCAAGGTACCTAACATACCTTACCTAGGCAGCGCCCTCTCCGCCCCCAAAGACAGCGGTCCACCACCTGGAGCTAGGCCGGCTTTTGAGCTTCTAGCGCAGCTTATAGGGGGTCTACAGGCCGCTCCTAGGCGATTTTCGGTGGTTCCAGTGGATCACGGGCCCATTTCCAGCACCATTTCCAGGTGTCGCCTCGTGTGTCTCGCGCCCCCCGCACAGCGCCCGCAGAGTGCCCGCAAAAGGCGCCGCCATGGATTTAGACTTGCCAGGCGCCCTCGACCTCGACCTCGACCCTCGTCCCGGCGTGGGCCTGGGCGATTCCGGCTTCCCAGCGTCAACGACTCTGCCAAACGGCTGCCACAGCCTCGTCGTCTCCAGCGCGCCCAAGAGGCAGTCCATTGCCGTCGATTCCTCGCTCGTGCAACAGCTCGTCTGGCCGCCCAACCTGAATCCCTTTGCGAACCCCCGCCAGCCCATTGAGCCCCCCTCCTATCCGCCCGTGCTCCGGCCGTGTGCGCCTGGTCTCACCCTCGACGTCAGCGCCGCCGCGCTCCTGTCGTCCCCCCCCGAGTCCATTGGCTCCTCGGCCGCCAGCGCCGCCTCGTCGCAGTTCAGCCTCGGGCCCTGCTTCAGCGCGAGGGGCTCGTTGAGCTCCGCGCTGACCTCGCCCGCCTCCGCTGGCAGCGGCATCTCGCCAGGCTCCTGCGCCCGACCAAGCACGCAGAAGCCCTCCATGTCTGGCCGCGCAACGGTGAAACGGCCGGTCGAGCGCGGGGAAAGCAGCGGCGACGACAGCGCGGCGCAGTCTGCCACCGGCGGCCAGAGCGCTGCCAAACCAAAGGTCGCTCGCGTCGAGCGAGCCACAGAGGACTTTTCGTCCGTCGTCAAAAATCGCCTGCAGTCTTATACACGCACCGGCCAGGCCTGTGACAGATGCAAGGTACGTTGCCGCTGCGGGCCATGCAGCTTACGCTGCATACTGTGTAACCTCAACTTTCCAGCTGCTAATCAGTGTCTTGATAGGTTCGCAAGATTCGATGTGATGCTCTTCCCGAAGGCTGCTCTCATTGCATAAATCTAAACCTCGACTGCTTCGTTACTGATAGAGTTTCTGGCCGCACCGAACGTCGCGGCTACATGCAAGAGCTGGAACGAGACAAGAATGGCATGGTCTCGCACATTCGGCAGCTCGAAAAACTCTTGCTCGAGAATGGAGTCCAAGTCCGACCCTGGGAAGAAGAAAAGGATGCCGACGCCGAAACGTCCGAGCCGCCTTCCACCGAGTCTCCCGAGGCCGGATGGACGCAGGTCGGATCCTTGTGGGTAAAAGACTACACGAAAAAGCCGGCATATTCCCTCCGATTCCCACGCAGCAAGCTCCAGTCTCGTTCCGACTCGAAAGGAACAGTGGCCGGTCGCAGCGTTGCGCCACTCAATTCGATGCGCGGCACTAAACTCACCTTTCTGGGCACTACCATCGACACGAGCTCGTTCAAGATCTCAGATGTTGATGAGCCTGAAGACCCTACTGATACGACGCCTCTCTACAACAAATCTTCGCATGCCTTTCTTCAAACTACAGCAGGCGTCAATCCGCCCGTCCAGGTCGAGCTTCCGTCGCGGCAAGAAGCCTTTACGTACGCCGACTGGTACTTTATGACAATGGGCGCCTTTATCCCCGTTGTGCATCAACCCACCTTCATGGCATTGCTTGCGCGAGTGTATGATGAGCCGGAATTTCAACCGACTGCTGCGCAGATTGCGCAGGTCCACATGATGTTTGCGACGATCCTATTTCAATATGGTGTTCGAAACTGGCAGCAAGCAGACCAGCGCTATCATCTCAACGATCTTTCCAATAAGCACTTTCACTTTGCCGTCTCCAAATGGCATCAGTTATTGTTGTCGAGAGACCTAGAGGCTGTGCAGGCCTTGGCTCTGATTGCATCTCACGTTCGGCAGTTCCCTAAGCTTGGGTGTGGATCTATTGTCGCGCATGCGGTGCTGCAGCGTGCCATAGACTTTAATCTGCATAGAAATCTCCAGCACAAGGGTGACAAGACCAATCTTGCCAACGAGATGCGCAAAAGGCTGTGGTGGAGCATTCTAATGACCGTCGTCTCCATCACTGGTCGACGAGGATATCCCGTTCCCATTGCTGTCGAAGAAATCGATGCTGAGTTTCCAGAGCCCATTGCAGATGAGTTGCTCGCCGAAGATGGCATCGATACATCGCGCACTCTCCCCTGTCCATTTGAGGCTGCCATCGCTGGCTTCAAGATCACACCGATTTTCATGGAAGTCTTTTCAAATATCCATAGCGTTCGAGGCGACCCTGACAGCTATGTCTCTGTTGTTGAAGCACTAGAGGAGCAGCTTCGTCAATGGGAATCTGAACTGCCCGAATCACTCAAGCTTTCCGAAGATGCAAGCGTTGACATTCAAATGCTGGCACCTCTATTCATGCGTACATATGTGCTGGAAGTTCGTCTGTCGCTGCGCCATCCCGGCGTAGCTATGACAACAGACAAGCAAATCATTGCAGACAACACCCACATATGTGCTGAGACTGGCCGAGAGTTCCTGCACGTGGCACAAAAGATCCAGCAACTCAAATGCTTGGATACAACTTGGTACACCGTCTCGTTCGCCTCTGCATGCATCTTTGCCATGTTGGTTGCGCAATGGGAAAAACGATTTGACACTACAGAAGATGAGTTCACTTCCTTGCAAAAAGATATGGCCAGCTGGATGTCCATCTTGGAAGATATTGGTGCAATTCTTGGTACGTATTACTTGATCTTTTCTACTAGAATGCAGCTAACACGTGTTGCAAGACGCCAAAACGAGCATTGCAGATGAAATCCGGCGAATCATGGAACGGACGCTCAGCTGGATCCGGCACGACATGAACCACAAAGAAGACGACACGACGAAGACAACCGCCAAATCGACTTCTGGCAAAGGTAGACCGTTGCCCAAGTCTCAGACAAAGAGCCGTCGTCGTTCAGACTCTCTTCCACGCAAGCAATCACGGAAGCCAAGTCAACCACAGATCGAAGAGAACTCTCAGGCTACTCCACAGGGTGTCCAAACAGCTCAACCACAAGCAACGGCTCAAGCACCAGCTGGGGGGGTTGTGAGTTCCACAAATGCAGATGCATCAAACAAGGGCTATTATACTGAGCAACCGATGGCAACGCAGCAGAACTATCAACCCATGGCATATGGTGCCAGTCACCCGCAAAATATGGGCCCCGGTGGCTACCAGGGTGATGCGTCAATGCTGTATAATAGTGCAGCATCGAACGTCGCGCCTATGGCGGACTCTTCTGTACCCGAAAATCCTCTGATTGCATTTGCCTCTCAGGCGACGCAGCCTATGCCGCCAAATGCCGACTCCGTTTATATGTGGAATGGCAGTGGAAACGGATGGCATGACTGGACGGCTGCCATTGCAGACACGAATGATCGCTACAGTGCAAATGCTTTGCTGACACTTGGAGGCGGTGCGATGCGTCACCAAAGCGACCAGTCCATGGATTCGTCGTTCATCATGAACCATGGCAACTCCCTGGCGCAGCAAGGTGGCGACATTCCCCAGGCGCCTCAGGCTGGACAAACGTGGCCCATCATGATGTTTGATAACAATAACAGCTCGGCAACGTCGGGGTAAAGTGCCATAGGCGATTGCGAGCATGGCGTGATGCCACTCTGTACGATACTTTGAATGACTGCAGCGATGGGCTGTGCATCGGAGAACTGGCGTGTGAGGCATATAGAAGTGGATGGGTTTCTTTTGGATCTTGACTTTGGGATTCTTGTTTAGAACTTTGGATGGCGTCTTTGATTTGGGAAGAATTGATTCAATGGCAATTAACAAGATACCAGTACTTAATAATGTACATGATTAATATTATATCAGAAATTGACTCCTACGACAATGGCATGATCGCGATTAACCGCCCGTGGGCCTCCTTGGAAGTGATGAGATATACAATGCTGGAACGCGCGATGGGATCGACAAGATCGCATCCATGGGCGAGTCTCCGTCCCTCTCTCTCACGCAGCGTGCAGGGCTTACCAAAATGGTTTACTAGTAATACAAGATGTGCAGGCATTATTTTCAGCTGCGGCCCGGCCAATAAAACAACCAGCGTTGACAATGCATTCTGAACCCTTGCAGTTCAGCTCAGCTCCAGCTGCGTGGCGTCACACCATGTACGTGGCACCCAGCCGGGGCCAATTGACCAGCTTCCTTCCCGGCCGATCATCGTCGCAAGTGCCAAGCAGTAGTGCCCGGGAGGGGCCGCCCAAGATTTGTATCTGTTTGGCCTTGTTGTCTCCCAGCGTTGCCGCGCACTAATGCAGGCAGGCTCTCAGTAGTGGCTGCGGGTTCCAGCGGAGGAGGGTCATTCCGCATCTCGGTACATATACGCAGGGAGGGGAGAGTGCAGAATGCAAAAGAGGAGTTGGTACGAGGTGATACTGAGCAAGCAGCGTGTTGTCTCAGCTTGGCTGCATGCAGAGCTGGCAATACCCCAGTACAGAGATGCATGTATACCAGTACAGTGATATGGAGCGACCCCCCGCGGCAGAGGCAATATTCACAGGCTGAGTGGTCGCCGACCTCTACGAAGCTCACCTTTTCTACACTACAAATTGCATAGGTCCATAAGCCGTTCAACCGCGAAATAACCCAGCATGGCGCAACCGATCCCGCAGCCGAAAGGCGTACCGCTCCTGGGTAACCTCTTTGATGTGAAGCCTGGCAACACATGGACGTCGCTTAAGACGCTGGCCGAGGAGCACGGGGAGATATTCCAGATCAAGGTCTTTGGCCAGACGATTGTCTTTGTCGCGAGCGTGGCGCTGGCCGAGGAGATTTGCGACGAGAAGCGCTTCCGCAAGTACGTCGGCGGGCCCGTCGTCGAGATTCGCGCCGCCGTCCACGACGCCCTCTTCACGGCCTACGACAACGAGGCTAGCTGGGGCATCGCGCACCGCATCATCGCGCCGCATCTCGCGCCCGGTGCCATGGCGCAGTGGCAGAGGGAGATGTGCACCACGGCGCAGGAAATGATGGACGGCTGGACAAAGAGCGGCGGCGTGGTTTCGCCGTTTGACCAGCTCGCGCGGCTGAACCTCGAGACGAATACCTTGGTCTTCTACGGCAAGAAGCTGGGGGCGCTGACCGGGCCGGAGCACCCAATGCTGCAGGCCATGGAGGACTCGACCGCCGAGGCGGTGATGCGGCCGACGCGGCCGTCCATCATCAACACGCTCCTGTATGGACGCAAGTTCAAGAACGCCATCCGTGTGATGCGCGAGTACGCGACAGACGTCGTGCAGAGCAGAAAGAACAACCCGACCGACCGCCAGGACGTGCTCGCCGCCATGCTCAACGCCAAGGATCCCGAGACCGGCAAGGGCCTGACCGACTCGCAGGTCATTGACGAGGTCGTCTCCATGCCCATCGGGAGCAGCACGGCGCCGTGCCTGCTGGCCTTTGCCCTCTACCTGCTCCTCGACAAGCCCGACGTCATCCAGAAAGCCCGCGAGGAGATTGTCGCCGTCGCCGGCAGCGGGCCGATCGAGTACGCGCACGTCGCCCAGCTCGAGTACGTCGGCGCCATCGTCCACGAGTCGCTGCGGCTGTCCTTTGCGGCGCCGGGCTACAACATCGAGCCCATCCCGCGCGCCGACAAGGCGCCCGTGCTGCTCGCGGGCGGCAAGTACCAGGTCGCGCACAACCAGGCCATGATCATCGTCATGGCGGGCGTGAACCGCGACCCGGCCGTCTTTGAGGACCCCCTCGCGTTCAAGCCGGAGCGCATGCTGGGCGACGCCTTTGCGCGGCTGCCCGCCGGCGCCAAGAAGTGGTTCGGCAACGGCAAGAGGGAGTGCATCGGGAAAGCGTACGCGTGGCACTGGAGCGTCCTGGTCCTGGCCCTGATGCTGCGGGACCTGGACTTTGAGGCGGTGGATAAGGGCTATGTGCTGCAGAGGGACGGCTGGTTCAACTACCGCCCGGTTGGGTTCAAGGTCAAGGTGAAGGCGAGAGCTTGATTGAAGCTTGGATTGGTGTGGGCCAGGAGCGGGCGCGCGCTTGAGAACTCCTACAAAGTTCAGTAATGAGAGAAGAACAATGTATGGGCCACGCGCTCAATATCAGAGTGACTGAATCAATTGCGAGGAAAAACGCCACTTAATTATTTAAATGCAATCTAATTGATTTTCTAAATGACCATGTGATGAAGTTTCTGTGCTCCTGTTGCAATCTCGTGCTGCCTGGCGGTTCAGCCGAGCTTCTCCCGCCGCAAGCTACCTAGCCTAATTTATCCCATCGTGACGCAGGCAAACGTCCATCACTCTGATAAACGCTTCGCGACGACCTATTTGCGCCATCAAATCTCGCATTTCAAACCATAGAAGTACCTCGAATTTGCAGTCTATCCAGATACCAAACCACCACGCGACAATGGGCAAGAAGAGACGCGGCCACGTCGATGTCGAGGAGCTGCTCGGTCGACCATGGTGCTACTACTGTATGCTCCAACCCAACGCTGCAATTCTTGCGCGCGCACACCCCAACCCTGTTGAGAAGATTCAACTGCCAGGCGTTCCTTTTATTTGTGATCAATTGCTGACTGATTCTGGCTGTGATGCTATCTAGGCGAACGAGACTTTGAAGATTTGAAGCTCCTCATCTCCCACCAAAAAGCCAAACATTTCAAGTGCGATCGATGCGGTCGCCGATTAAACACAGCCGGAGGTTCGCCATTGTCCCAAGCCCACTCCCCTCACCCCCCCAAAAGGCGAAAAAGCTGACATGACCGGGGACGGCACACAACAGGTCTCTCCGTCCACATGAACCAGGTGCACAAGGAAACCGTCAACCAGGTCGAGAACGCGCTGCCGAACCGCCAGGGGCTCGACGTCGAAATCTTTGGCATGGAGGGCGTGCCGCAGGAGATTCTCGAGCAGCACCGCACCCGCATCATCCAAAACTTTTACCAGGCCCAGGAGAACCGCCGCCTCGCGACCGGCAACCCGCTGCCCGGCCAGTCGCGTGACGCCGCCGCCCGCAACAAGATTCGCTACGAGACGCCCGAGGAGCTGCTCCGGCGCCTGGCCGAGTGGCGCGCACACAAAAAGGCTGGTACGCTGCCGCCGGCCGTGGATAACGCCAACCAAAACGTATGTCTCCTCTCTCTCCATCTCTCCTTCCTAGCCCTACCTACCCCCCCCTTTGTTGTTACTGGACTGACGCTTCTCTTGATTCACAGGCACACGCTGATGCGCTGCCGTCGCGCGCCGGCGATGATATCGATATGCTGATTCGCTCGGCCATCGAGCCCGAAAAGAACAAAAAGGAACGCGACGGCAAAAAGTCGAGGCTAGTATACGACGACGCAGAGGTCAGCCCCGAGGAGAGAATGTCGCAGCTGCCGCGGTACGCCTACCAGCCTGCCGTTGCCGCGTGAGTCGTGCGAGGAGAGAATGTGGGAGCAGAGGAACGATGTTGCGATGGGCAATGTCGATGATGAGAATGGCGGGAAATGGGTATCTTGGGCCACGGAGTTTTCATATTTTCTGATATACCGGGCTCCATTTGTGACAAAAGAGCCTCATGTACTATAAAAAAATACAAAGAAAACAATTGCATGAACATGTCCCTCGTCGAACCCTTGGCACATCCTGTACAACGATCGCGACGAAAGCTAGCAGCGCAATCGGAGCGATGAAAGAATTACATGAGCAAGCATAATTACTCTACATACTCTTCAGCTCTTTCCAGAGACGTAAAAACAGGCTTTATATCCCATAGCCTGGACAGTGTTGCCCGAGGCCCATATCGTAACAAAATCAAACAGGCTCTAATCATCCGAGCATTCTACATTGAAACGCGCCTTGGACCAAAATTCCCCGTATCATTCATTACTTTTCGCCAGTTTTTGCGCCATACAAAGTACAATTGGTTTTCGTAATTCTCCTTTTTGCTTTTCGTTGCTGTCCCACGCCTCTCATTACCGGACAGACTCAGATTGGTCCTGCCCATTGCTTGGTAGTTGGTCGTGCGTTGTATACAAAACACAAACTTCTACTAAGCCAGGTCCCTTTTTGTGAGTCGGATGCTCGGATCGACAGTTCGGAACGCGAACTTGGTTGCCTGACGACATTTACCCTCGAGTTGGCAGTAATTATTTGTCCAGAGAGTTCTTGCCAGCAGCCTTGCTTTTCGCAAGGGCTCCAGAGAGACCAAACTGGGAGCCAATACCGTTGGCACGGTGAGTGGCGTTGAGGTTCTTGCATACCAGGATCTGGAAGCAAGTGGCAGAACCCTGTCGAGAGGCAATGACGGACCAGGCGAGGAAGAGCTCCCAAATCTGTGAACAGTTAGCGACAATTCAGTGGGTAAGCGAAGAAGGGGCTCGACATACTCTGTACCAGCGCTGACCATACTTGGCAGTAATCTCGGCGCCGTTACCAACCCAGTTGCGGTACCATCTCCAGATAGTAGCAGAGTAGTGAACACCGACAGTGTCGACGCTTTAAACAGTTAGCTTTCTTGGCCGGAGATTGAAATAATGACTAATTTGACGTACCTCTTGATCTCAAAGCCGGCCATCTCGAGGGATCGGACATAGTTCCAGAGAGGAGTAGAAGCATCGGCACCACGGAAAATGTACTTGTTAAGGTAGAGACCCCAGATGAAATCTTCGTACTGCCAAGCCTGGCGAAGACCAGAAAGCTGAACGTACATGAGACCATCATCCTCGAGCATGTCGGAGCATTGGCGGAAGAAACCAGTGAGCTTGCGAATACCGACGTGCTCACCCATCTCGAGCTGGGAGATCTTGTTGTACTTGACCTTGGGAGCGTCGCGGTAATCCATGCAGAGAATGCGAGACTGCTCCTCGGGAATACCAGCCTTGCGCAAAATATCGTTGCCCCAAGCAGCACCGTTCTCAGCAATAGTGATACCGGTGACCTTGGCGCCGTAGTTGAGACTGGCAAACTTGGCGAGCGTGCCCCAGCCGGAGCCGATGTCGAGCATGGTTTCACCCTCCTTGAGCTCGAGCTTCTCGCAGACGACGGCCATCTTGTTATCCTGGAGCTCCTCAAGAGTTTCCTCACGGGTAGGGTCGGAAATGATGCCCGAGGTGTAGATCATGCGGGGGCCGAGGAACCAGGCGTAGTGATCGTTGCCGTTGTCGTAGTTGGGGCGAATCTGCTCCATGTCCTGGTCCTTGGTGTGGAAGAGTACGTCGGGGCCAAAGGTGCCGAAGATGAACTTGAAGAGATCCAGGGTGAAGCTAAAGTTGGACCAGTCGTGGCGGTACTCGAGGACATCGAGGATGTCGCCGTTGGCATCAACCTTGCCCTCGACGTACATCTCAGAGAAGGTCTGGATAGGGACCTTGGAGCGACCGCTCCACTTGGCCTTGTCGGCAGCATTCTTGAAGGTGATGTAGGACTCGACGGGACGGCCGGGGAGCTTGGCGTACTCGTTGATGCGCGGGCTGAAGGCGGACTTGAAGCTCCAGTAGGCGATGAGGATGGGGAGGAGGGTGATCAAGCCGAAAAGGATCTTGGTCTTGATACCACCACCGACGAGACGGGCCAGGAACCAAGGGACACCAATGAAGAGTCCGCCGAGGACGAGGTTGGAGAAGCTATCGTTTCCAGGACCTTCAGCGGGCAGCGGGGCATTGTGAATCGTGGGGAACTAGTGGTGGGAGGGACATGTTAGCAGGAAAGCTGATCCAGAGGCAATCAATTGGGGCTGTCAATGCAATTGAGTGGTCGGGAAGGGGGAGAGGGCGAGTTTCCCTCGCAGCCGTTGCGGCGAGGGTGGGCAGAGCTGCTTCAGAGGGGGGCGAAAGGCGGCGTGGGTAATGAGCTCACATCAGTGACAGGAACACCGCAGTCCTGGGCCTCGAAAGACGAAGGAGCCTGCTTGGGTGTCTTGATGTAATTGATATTCTCCTCGAGATGAGGAGTCTTGGACGCCATGGCTGCGGATGTTGACGATGGGTGAAGCCAGAGGCAGAAGCGTCTTGGGGATTAAGAGGAGAGAAGGGGAGGAGGGCCGAGAGACAAACTTAGGTACGGAGCCGGGAGCTGCAGCTGGAGAGGCCGGGCCCATCGAGCCCCAACCAGCAGACCTATCAACCAGTGCCTACGGACCAGCAGGTACCCAGTGCCGCAGATTGCTTGGTACTGGTACCTGAAATCTGGCCTGGCTTTTTCCCACTCTTATTTTGCCAGTAGAATCTCCACCCACACGCCTTGGCCATCTTTGATATTCATCGGTGCGTGTGTGGTGCTGGACCACTAACAGGCCATCAAGATTCGCATCCCCTGGCCGTTCTGGCGGTTTTCTTTCAGGGTGCACAGGGGGCCCTGTTGACCCGCGGCTCCGCCACCAGCCACTAGAAAATACTCAGGGAGATGGCTGGACATGCATACACCGCTACCAGCGTCTGGTTTCTCCATTAACATTTTCCCTTCTTGTCCAGCCCGTACGAGGTTCAACCAGGCGCACTAAAAATAAACTAAATACCCCTTGATGTGTGGTGGCCGGGCGGTGGCTGTTGAGAGAAACCGGCGCCCGAGGGTTCCCATCCACATGGGGCGCAGGGTCTGGCTGGCTCCAGACATCCTCCAGTGGTCCTACCAATAACAGCGCAACGGGTATCCGTACAGTGGCCCAGACACAAGACACGTACGACGCACCCAACACTTCCAAGGGAAGGGTCGGATGTTATGTCAGTACATATTCTTTGTTCAAAGGTAACCCAATCATCGCGAACCCAATAACCCAACCCGTAAAGTTTAGCCTGGGTTTTGCCGCCACGTCATTAACACCGTGACACACATACCTAGTGGACTCTTTTGGACAAAGAAAGCAATTTTTAAAAAAAAAATTATTATAATAGTTGTATAACAATATGTCATTCCTTCTCAGCATCACTTTCTAATAGCATCGGAGGCTCATTACGCTCAACAGCGCCACAACGCCCGTAACAGTAGCTTGTACCGGCAGATCAAGGGGATATTAGCCTGCCTTCTGTTTGCGATGCACTACTACCCAACACAAGACATTACGCTGCCCCTTAAACTCTCGTCCTGACATGGGTAGCTAGGCAAGCTTTCCGAACTCTGAAGCCCGGACATGTACCATTAATTGTGCAATTTCATCTGTAGTGACAGAATGCCAGGCGCAGCCCGCCTTCGGTTCGTCCAATGCGCTCCTTCACCCCTCCGCCCCAGGTTCGTTATCGTGATAACTAACATTTTGCAGGACCGGTGACCCAGATGCGAGGAATACTGCAGTCGCCCGATTCGGGCGAGAGATTGCACGACCATCAGTTGACGTGGACCCGTGGACAAGACACCAACGCATATATCATGACATACCCAACCTGCAGGGGAGAAGCTCTGGCTACCACACAACGCAGACAAGGTGGCCAAAATCCTAGATTTTGCTACTACAGCATATCAACACGAAGGCCTCGACGCTCGTATTCAGCCGCTTGTGCATCCTTTGCGCCACGTCGCGAGGTCGGCCTCGGACGAGGTTGAGGAATGCCTAACGGTGCGGCATCAACCCTCCGAGCAGCAAGTGCTGGGCAACGGCGAGTTCCTACCATATAAACTCGTGAAGATCAGCCCTGAAACAGTGTCACCAAAGCCCAACAGGTCCTTGGCCGGCCTGCTTTTGGAGCTGTCCGACAGCGATCCGTATCAGCTTGCTGATGACGTGGGATATGGCTACACAGCCAACCTTGGACACTCTCCCGGGGTTTCGATGGGCCAGACGACTTTGAGGCGTGTCAAAGTGCTAGTGGCCCGACCACAATCAACCCCCTCACTGGACATCTACTGGACAGGGAAGGCCATTTTGGCCAGCGGTGCTTGTTGATGCCACGCCAGAGGCATAGCCGTAGTTGGATGGTAGAGGCTGTGGTAAGATGGCGAAAATTGGAACAACAGCGCTGCCCAATGGTTCTGTGAGAGCATCACCACTGGCCACGTCACGACTCTCCTTTGTGTTGCTAATGCGATTGGCTACCGTTTCTCCGCCATCATGCAGTCCAACCACCCAAACATTGGACATCTGGACTGACCAACTGCATGTCTGCCCGATAGAGCCATACTGCTAAGGCATCAGCAAGTAAACGACTCTTCAAAAATCTGCCCCACCCATCTCTCACAATCTCTTCACCTGCAGGCTTTAGTGCTAGCTCCAGATCTTGGAGTTCTTGCATAGTTGTGAAAGGTGAGAAATAGACCACAATAGTACGGATAGACTAGTCTGGCTATTGTCTAGAATAGCTCTATTGTATCGCATATTCTGCATATCAATATTTCTCTGGTTATCCTTTGTTGGAATAATACCTGAATAAGGACAATACGCGCGTTACGGTCAGGCTTGAATATCAATCGGGTGCAGATAACCTACAGAGGGTAAAGCCCAAGGCCTGCTAAGTTTGGACGTAAAACGCTCCAACGATACCTTCATAACCGGCACAGAATACGACGAAAAAAAATACCCGCGCTCTATTCAGCCGGCACTTGGCACGTAAGCTTTCCCTGCGACCGAGTCTCCTACAACTGTTTGCGCGAGTGTTGGCCGTAAACACTAGGTGACTGCAACAGGCATACAATAACAAGCCCGCAACACAGCGAGTATCTGGTAAATGGTTGTTTTGACCACGGTCTTGATCCTTATTAATTTCCCAAATTCAGAATGACAGGGAATAATGTCCTTTTAGAACAAGGAACGCAAGTTGACGGGCGTGGTGGAGCGTGACCCTGGTGGCGTGTTGTCGGGGCAACCATGTGCAAGCTAAACAACAAAGACAAAGGACGTCACTGACAACTGACATGCATGAATTGCGTTTATTGTTCATCCAACTTCAACACGGCAATTTGTTTATTTTTGGCTGAGACTCTTTATCGCGCGATACCCCCCTTTTTTAATTCCGTCGCCAACCAGTTCAGCCTCTCCTGTTGCATTTCACTTCGATGTTTGCACCCAGCTGCCTCCTCGATTAGCAAACACTTCACGCCGCGGCCCGCTGTGCACCACTTTCCTTTATCCCGTCTTTGATCGCAATAGCGGCACTCGCAATTGGATATTCGGAGGCGAAGCCCTTATACAACTAGACGACATCCGACGATACATTTTGAAATACGAATAAGCGCACATAAATCACCATGGCCGATGCGCAGTCATCTATTACCGTCGCGAGTGAGTCGTTGCTCCTCCAGCCCAAGGCTACTATCACCTTGTTATTAACAATACATCAGTCCGCGTTCGGCCATTCACGATCCGAGAAGCAGCACAAGTGTAATCCAGTCCCTTCCAGCTGTCTCGCACACTCGCTAACCAGCTGCACAGTCACCGAGCCGAAGACAACACACTCTTTCTCGGCGATGGCTCCCTTGCAGGAGCGCCAGCCCCGAAGCTACACCAGCGTGGTATTCGAAATGTTATCAAAGTAATGGATGAGCGCTGCCTGTAAGCTCCCCTGCTTCCAAATTGCGCGTGTCTAGCTGACTTGTAGGAAAGCGTGTTTGATCCGCCCGAAGACAGTCCTGTGCACAAATTTTCCCGCTCAGTTATCCCCGCCTCGAAAAAGGTCAAGGATCAAATCTTCGCATTCGATCGCGTCTTTGACGAAAACACTACGCAGTCAGATGTCTACGAGGGCACAACCAAGAATCTTCTCGACAGTGTCCTCGATGGCTACAACGCCACTGTTTTTGCTTACGGCGCCACGGGTTGCGGAAAGACACACACAATCACAGGAACACCACAGTCGCCAGGTATCATTTTCCTCACGATGCAAGAGCTTTTCGAAAAAATTGGGGAGCGCAGCCAGGACAAGTCAACCGAAGTCAGCCTGAGCTACCTGGAGATTTACAACGAAACTATTCGTGACTTGCTAGTTCCAGGAGGCAGTAAAGCCGGATTGACTTTGCGCGAAGACAGTAACCAGGCAGTCACCGTTGCTGGCTTGACAAGCCACCACCCCAAAGACGTACAGGAAGTCATGGATATCATTGTTCAAGGAAACGAATACCGCACCGTATCGCCGACACAAGCCAACGCTACTTCTTCTCGGTCTCATGCCGTTTTGCAAGTCAACATTGCCATGAAAGACCGAAACGCGGACCTCAACGAACCTCACACAATGGCGACACTCAGCATCATTGATCTCGCCGGCTCTGAGCGAGCCTCAGTCACAAAGAACCGGGGCGAACGTCTGACGGAAGGCGCCAATATCAACAAATCGCTTCTCGCGTTGGGCAGTTGCATCAATGCACTTTGTGACCGTCGCCAGCGCGCGCACGTCCCATACCGCAACAGCAAGCTCACGCGACTGTTAAAATTCTCTCTAGGCGGCAATTGCAAAACTGTCATGATTGTTTGTGTTTCTCCTTCGAGCGCTCATTTTGATGAGACGCAAAATACCCTCCGTTACGCCAACCGAGCCAAGAACATCCAGACCAAGGTTACCCGAAACGTCTTCAATGTAAACCGCCATGTCAAGGACTTTTTGGTCAAAATTGATGAACAGATGGCACTCATCACTGAGCTCAAGGCCCAGCAAAAAGACGCCGAAAAGATTTCCTTTGCGAAATTCCGCAAACAGTACGACAAGAGAGATTCTGTGGCCAGGGAAGGAGTGCAGCGTCTTCGCACAGCCTACGATAACGCCGCTGCTGACAGACAAGAGCGCATCCAAAATATGAAGAGACTCAAAGGCTTTGAAAGAAGAATTTCTCTCTTGACCGGCTGGGTTGCAGCTTTCGACGCAGTGTGTGAGCAAAGGGCCGACATTGGCCCCATGCCTGACAATCTATCTGCTGTTCGCAAAACGGCCCAAGGAATCCTGATTGAGTTGGAGCATAGCCGCCAGCACATTCATCAGAAGCTGGAACATTCAACTTGGGAGCGCCACATTGATACTGCATTGGCTCATAGCATCCAGCAGCTGCAGACCACCGAAGGCTCCGACACTGGAGAGGTTAATGACCTCAACCGCGAAGCAGAGCTGATCAAGGCAAACTTTAGCCGCGAAGCGTACCGCGAAGTACTGGAGCAAGAGAAGGTTGGCGACGCGTCAATGCTACAGATGCTGCTGACTGCTCAGTTTGAAATTTTGACCTCGCTTTCCGATATTTTGGCTATGGACGAGCGGAGCGCGGTGGCCCATGCAAAAGGAGTCTTTACCAAATTACTGCAAACTGGCTTCGCTTCAGCTTCGCAAGTCGTTAAACCTGACGGCTCTGTGCCTATGAGAGACTCAACGTCCTTTTTGCGAAAGAGTTCGCCAAGGAAGAACTCCCTCTTTGGACAAGCAAAGGCGTTCGAGGCCCCAGCCTTGACTGCATCAGAGCCACAGGCTGGTCTATCCAGCCCTCTGAAGTCTTCACCGAAAAGGCGTAAGGTGCTTTCTTCGGCCAAGAAGGCTATTACTTTTACACCGGTGAAGAAGAGTAAGAAGAGTGGGGTAAGATGGCGAGATGACGAGACAGAAGAGGGTACTCTGGAGGACTTTGAGAAGACACCTAAAAATCTCAAGAACACGTCGCCCGAGAAGCTGTTGGAGGCCGCCAACATCACCGAGCAGCCTGCAGAAGAGACGACAGTCTCAAGCCATGATCAGTCTACGGAGGACGAATCAACCTTGGTTATTCCTGAAGTGACCAGCCTTGGCGCTGCCAAGCCCAGTCGCTTCCAAGCAGGATTTCTCAGCAAATCATCTCGACCTTCTATGCTTCCAACTGGATCACCATTACCCCAGCCTCCAACACTTAGTCTAAGCCTCTCACCAAACTCTGCGGAAACTGATAAAGGCTCCCCTCTCAGAACACTTGATGTCGCTAAGAGCGGCAATAGGTCACCGCCACCAATGCCACAGGGAACTAGAGTCAGTCCCCAGCACTCTTTACAAACAATTATGGATGAGAACTGCCCACCCTCAACTGGTGCTTCTGGGTCCGACTCAGATTCCAGTCTACTTGACCCCCGCAAGCTTCGCAATGCTATGCACTCGGCCAAGAAGGAGCTGCCTCGTAGAGTGAGCGCCCTTGCCCCTGGAACGGCACCTGGCGCGAGACGTATATCTTCAGTTGGGCCAACAATGGGTGACCGCACAGGAACTCGTCCTAGCGTGTCGAGTTCTCTTGCCAGCTCAACCAATGGTATTTCACGACACCGGCGAGGAAGCTTGGAGCGAAAGCGGAATCCACCTATGTCGTGCTCGCCCTCAGAATGGAAAGAGCGCAGCCTTACTGCTTCGCAGGCTAGGCGGATGAATCTCGGCGGCAGTGTTCGCGTCGAGAATACGGGCTCTAGCCCAAGTGATCAAATTGCCAACCAGACTCGCCGCGTCACTATCAGTGTCGGGGCGCCTGTTTCGGCCCAGCGACGACAAGAAAGCAAGGGAAATACGACCCTTCGATAAAGTGTCTTCGATGAAGTAAATATTATGACGTGGCGTTTTGATGTATCTTATTACTTTTCTACCGCAGACAGGTCCTAGTCATGGAACCGAATCTCGAACTTGCTGCTGGCGTTTGGAAATCCCATTTGAGACGGAGCGAGCTGAAATTATCTTTTCTGCTCTTCTATTGTATAATTTATATCATCGAGACTGCTATGAGAATTTCAGTGGTATTACAAGCAATTATGATTAAATTTCAGATGTCTCGTGAAGAGTCTTGTGCCTCCACTCGTAGTGATGAACAGTGCTTCCGAACTAGTTCGCACAGTGTTTCGGATGTGGCTCCACACAGATTTGTACGTGCAACCGGTATCGAAACAGTGCTTCCGAAAGCTCCTTGACAAGCGCCTACACGTACATGTTACACTGGATGCAAGCAGACTCAACTTATACGCATGGACGACGCAGCAAGCGGCGGGTCGCCGCGCTACATTCGCAGCCGTATCGGCAACGCCTGTGACGGGTGCAAGGCGCGCAAAGTAAAATGCGACGGAAAGCTCCCTTGCGGCTACTGCGCAGGGCGGCAGCGTGCTGATAACTGTCATTACTCAGTGCAGCGGCGCCGAAGGAATGCCACCGCGACGCATGCCGCTCACGGCACGACGACGCCACCCGGAACCACAGGTGCAGGCACGGAATCACCAACACCAGATGTACATCAACTTCCGCTTCCAAGTGCCGACAACCGGCAATTGGAGCGTCAAGAAGACCGGGAGGCGAGTCCACGACTCACAGCTGGGTCGCGCCATCGGGGCCACACTCGTGCCAGACGCCAGACAACGACTACAGTGGCACCTAAGAGGTTGGAGGCCAAGCGCGATGAAGGGCGGAACAACGGTGCGACGGCGAACCAATCTGCCGAGGCCGCGGAAGACGATACAGAAGTTCCGCGCGAAGCACGGCTCCTGCGTGATGCACACGGCAAACTCATCTTCATCGGCGACTGCGCGCCACTGTCGTTTTTCCAATCTGTCCGGCAGGTCGTGACCAGCCGCGTCAGCCAGCACGCGTTTGCGCCCCAAACTAGTCGTTATTCCGTACTGGAGAATGCACCAGCGCATCCGCCGCGACGGAGCGGCGCTTCGGACCGCACGTCCAGCAGCGCGCCGCCGGTGCGCCCGGCGGATGTGGCCGTGGCCGTGTCCGCGTACTTGTCCACAACCACGGGCATGATTGACCTGTTTGACAGTGCGACGACGTTACTCGACGACCTGCTGCTGTGGGCCGACCAGCAGCACAAGCCGCAAGACGGCGCGTCCACCATCAAGTACCTCGTGCTGGCGATTGGCCGGCTGACGGACGACGAAGCACTGGCCCAGGAGTACTTTGAGTACGCCAAGAACCAGGCGTACATTGACATGAGCGGTGACCTGAGCGCCGAGACTGTACAGTCCTTTGTGCTCATCACAATGTACATGCTGTGCTCGTGCCAGATCAACGGCGCGTTTCTCTTCTTTGGCATCGCGGCGCGCGCCGCCTACTCCATCGGCGTGCACCGCACCGAGGTGAATGCGCGCTTCGGCGAGGCGGTGCACCGGCAGCGCGACAACCTGTGGAAGAGCCTGCGCGCCGTCGACCTCTTCCTCAGCACGTCCATGGGCCGCCCACCCGCGACGTCGGACATTGACTGCACCGTGTCGTACCGCGCACTCGACGACGACGGCCGCGAGGTCCTCGACCTGCTCAACGCCTCGGTGCAGATCCTGCTCATCACCGAGACCATTGTCGTCGAGATTTACTCGCGCCGCAAAATCTCCCTCCAGCTGACCGAGGGCATCTCGCGGCAGCTGCGCGGCTGGTCGGACCGCTGGCTCCAGCAGCTCAAGGACGTCCTTGTCCAGCCCGGCGGCGGCGGTGCGGCCGACGACGAGGCGCAGACTAGCGGCGCGTGCCAGGTGCTCTCTACGTACTACTACGCCGTCATGCTCGTGTCGCGGCCGTTTCTCATGTACGAGCTGTACCGGAGACTGTCGGACGCGCCGCCCGGTGGCGGTGGTTGCGGGCCGGCTGGGCGAAGCGCCGCGCTGCCGTCGGGAAAGACAAAGCTGGCAGATGCCTGCATTGACGCGGCCAGCTTAATGGTCGATCCGGTGCTGGATCTGATTGAGCAAAACGTGCTGAACCATCGCGCACCGATGTTAGTGTCTTGGCTTTTCGCGGCGTCGCTGGTGCTGGGCGTCGGACTCCTCGGCGGGTTCGGCCGGATCCTGGAAAAGTACGCGCGCATGTCGATCCAGACCCTGGACCACTTTGCGCAGACCGACGGGCACGCGACGCAGTACAGCCTGATTGCCCAATCGCTGCTTACGACGGCGCTCGAGGATCTCGAGCGGCGGGAACTACAGGAACGCATGCGGCGGACGGAGAGCTCGAGCCAGCTGTTTGGTCTGGTGCCGCACGATGCCCGCGCATCGCTCGGCGGCGGCGGAGGCGCAAGCAACGCAAACTCCCCGCGGGAAACTACGAGCCATCATCGAGCCGCTGCGCTCCGAACGCCGGCGGCTGGGCGCGCACCTGCCCTCGGCGCAACGCCAGCGTCGACCAGGGCAGAAGGCGGCACGTTGCGAGACAATGCAGCGGCATCGCCCGTGATGTGGCATACCCGCCGCGATGGCGACCGGCGTTCTGAACGAGATATACACTATGGAGGCGTCGCCGCTGCTGCCCCGTCTCCTCGCATCGGAGACATTGACTCGGCGTTTCTAGGCCTGTCAGAGTCGATGCTGCACACGCCCGACGCAGACTACTGGGGTAACTCATTTGGCGTCAACGAAGGGGACGGCGCAGCCGGCTCCGCGGTAAACCTGTTTCCGCTACTGGATGCAGGCGGCGGCATTGACCTGGCGCATTATTTCTAAGGCTACTGTACTACCCAACGAGGGAAGTTTTGTGTCTACCTTGATGGGCGTGCTCCTGTGCCGCCGATTTCGGCTACAATCAGATAGACGCCATATGAAACTCGCTTTGCATGGCCCCCTTTTATCTTTATCTTGAAATTGACGTCAATCGAGGGCAGAAGAGGAGAAGGAAAGGTCATGTGGACGTGCGGTTTGTTGAGGCTCGCCATCCGAACTTCCGAAGCCACGATGCTCATCCGAAGGTGGAGCGCGCCGACGCTAGAGCCGAGACCAACCGTTCGGAAGAAGAGATGTTGACAACTTCGCTTTCCTTCTCGTGCATTTCTGCCTCTTGTTCTCACCATTCATGAAAATGTGCGTGTAGCGCCTTTTTTCCCCCCACACAAACAGATACATATGGCATTGCGATCCAGACGCAGAGCAAAGCGGGAAAGCCATCCACACCCCACTTATATGACTCTCTGTATGATACAAATACATCTAAATTTCTTTTTTTCATCATTAATATGGGCTATATATATGCTATTTTCGTCGTGTGCGTAGGCCGTGTGCGTAGGAAAATGCTACAAAAATACGATGACGCTATTCTGTTGCTCTATAACTTGAGCGCGCCGCGCAGAATCTGCATGAACCGCCAGACATCCTCAAAGCGCGAGTAGAGCGGGACGGGCGCGACGCGAATGACGCCCGGCTTGCGCTTGTCGCAGAGCACGCCGTTGAGCTCGAGCGCGGCATTGACGTCGTCGAGCAGGCCGTCGCGCAGCATGACGCTGAGCTGGGTGCCGCGCTGCAGCGGGTCGCGGGGCGTGAGGATGCGGAACAAGGCATCGTCCCCGGCGTCGGCGAGGATGCCGTCGAGGAGGTGCTCGGCGTAGGCGGTGAGGACGAGGGCCTTGGAGCGCAGGTCCTTCATGGTCGTCTTGTTGAAGACGGAGAGGGCGCCGGCGAGGTTGGCCAGCTCGAGCGCCGAGGGGTTCGAGGCCTGGTAGCCGCCGGCGCCGGCCGTCGGCACAAACTTGTTGTCCATGTTGAAGCGGACCGACTTGTCGCCGCCGTACCAGCCGGTGAGGCGCGGGCGGTACGCGGGCGCGCCGTCGGGGCCGTCGGGCCACGAGACGGCGCCGTGGCGCTCGTGCACAAAGGCGCCGGCAATGGCGCCCGGCCCGGCATTGATGTACTTGTAGGTGCACCAGCAGGCGAAATCGACGTCCCAGTCGTGCAGCCGCAGCTCGACGTTGCCGGCGGCGTGGGCGAGGTCCCAGCCGACGACGATGCCGCGCGCGCGGGCGTAGGCCGTGATCTTGGGCATGTCGAGCAGCTGGCCCGAGTAGTACTGGATGCCGGGCAGCAGCAGCAGCGCCGTCTCGTCGGCGTGGGCGTCAATGGTGGCCAGGATCTTGTCGGTGGGCATGTAGGCGCTCTCGTCGGGCTCAATCTTGACCATGCTCTTGGCCGGGTCCAGGCCGTGCCAGGTGATTTGGCTCTCGATGGCGTAGTAGTCGCTCGGGAACGGGCGCCACTCGAGGATGATCTTGTGGCGCTTGGCGTCGGGCTTGTAGAAGCTGGCCATCATCATGTGCAGGTTCACGGTGAGCGTGTTCATGATGACAATCTCGCCCGGCGACGCGCCGACGAGATCGGCCGACTTTTGGGCGCAGTCCTCGGCCATGTCCTGCCACTGCGTCAGGGGCGAGTTGCCCAGCGTCTTGAAGTGCCCGTTGACGCCAATCGACGCCCACGTCTCGAGCTGCGCGTCAATGTACGTGCGCACCGCCTTGGGCTGCGCGCCGAGCGAGTTGCCGACAAAGTAGATGCCAACGTCCGGGTCTTCACCACCACCAGGGGTGCCGTTGGTGGCAGCAGCAGCACCATTGGTCTTGGCTGTCGCTGTTGAAAAAAAAAGAAAGAGGGTGGTCAGCAAAAAGATCTGAGGCCCGGGGGAAGGAGTAAGAATGGAATGCAAGGGGGGCGTGTGTGTGCGCGCGCGACGGGTCTCGAGGATGCACCCGGCGGCGGCGTGTCATGAGCAAACGTACAAGGCAGCGTGCCGTCGAGGGCCGTCTTTTTGATGGAGGTCTTGGTCGGCAGGACGAATTCATGGCGAAGATGGCTCAGCTTGTCTTGCGAATCCAGCGTCTGGGCAAAGTCTAGCGAATTGGCGTCGGCTGGGAACTTGGCCGGGGTGCCGCCGCGGAGCCGCTCAACGTAAGCAGGGAGATCCATGGTCGATTGTGGTGGTGGCGGTGGTGGTGGTGTGGTGGAGAGGAGGCGACGGCGATGGCAGAGGGGCAGCACCAATGGGCACACGGTCAGGCGGGAAGGGGTCGCGAGTGCTGTGCAGAGGAGCAAGGGCGTGGTCTTGAGGCAGCGGTAGAGACAATGTCGCATCTCTTTACAGAGTCGTGGGAGCAAACGAGAAAGGAAAAAGCGACGGCTTCGCAAACCACTTTATGTCCCACGACCCCTCCAGGCGAATGTGGGGGAGAATAATGTGTGGTGGAGGAGTTTGCTGAGCGTTTGTCTGACTTCCGAAATTCCGGTATCCGAAATTCCGTAGTACAGCGCACCCAACCCTAGCAACCGCCCGTTTCCCTATCGTCGTTTACCAACTTTTTTTATTTTTTGAATCAATAGACACTAGGCGATAATCGAGAGATGATATTCAACATGAAACCCATCCGGCTGCTTTCCCATCCTAGGAGCCGATGCTTATCCTGCCTGCAGCCCCGGCGTAGTCGGCAGCGTCTCATTGCATAAATCAGCATGGAGGCGTTCTTACAAGCTTACTAGATACGTAGGTAGTATTGGGCCAGCCCGCACCACGCTTCTTTTGATTCGGAACGCACCATGCTACTCCGCGATTGGTTGTCGTTTGTTCGATCCAGGGGTTTTCGGCCGTTGGCACTTTACTTATGACCAGGTCCTCGGTCAGAAGCCGGTCGCGCAATTTGTTACCCTGGTACGGGCAGCCTGTTGCGACATTTTCCACGACAACGTGCATGTTCAATTGTTTTATGCGCGGGGGTCAAACACTCGACAAGAGGAAAGAATGCACGCAAGCCATAGATGGAGCGCTGGATAGGGTGCTGGATCCGTACCTGGGCGCTGGAAAGAGCGCTGGATGGGGGTACAGGAGGGTCCCAGACGTTTGTCACCTAAATCCTTTGCAAACATATGAAGAGATGAAGGTGATTCTGCTAGATACTATATAGCTATTCTTCTATATTTTCAATATTTCAAATATTTCAAATTATTTTCTTGGGTCTCTGCTTTACTGCTATTAGACTTGGCATATTTGTGCTTAGCAAGCAAGGTAGACGTAATGACAAGGTAGACGTAATGACAAGGTAGACGTAATGACAAACTGTCGGAACCTCACTGTAGGTACCTAGAGATCCATTAACAATCGCATGACAAACTTTGGGAACCTCGCCGCAGTAGAGATCCATTGACAATCGCACGACAAACTTTGGGAACCTCGCTGCAGTAGAGATCCATTGACACTCGCACGACAAACTTTGGGAACCTCGCTGTCGGTAGCAATCTACTTGGCTAGCAAAAGAAAACGTTATCCTTTGCAAAATACGACAGATTCTCCATCTGTACCCCCGACCCCTGTTTGTTGGACGTGAATTGTCGCTTGAGACCCTGCCATACCCTGGCCCTCGGATGCACTAGCGGATGACGGATCTTCGCTCGTTTCGGCGGGTTTCGCGAACACCAGCAACAGCATCTACATCCGGTACCCGGGGG
This sequence comes from Samsoniella hepiali, assembly GCA_001455915.2. Lineage (NCBI taxonomy): Eukaryota > Fungi > Ascomycota > Sordariomycetes > Hypocreales > Cordycipitaceae > Samsoniella > Samsoniella hepiali. The sequence goes on along the minus strand of LNDK02000066.1, from coordinate 1,125,348 downwards.
GCCCGCCCAATTACTTTCGCATCTTGTCCCCCGATTCTGGCTTTTTGTTTTAAATGCATGTCATTCCCAGTACAACTAAATCTACCCCTCTCCCCGTCCTCTATAACTCTATTATACAGCTTCTTTCTTTTCTCTTCTTGTCGTCGTTTTTTGCAATCACGCGGCTGCTCAAGTTCCCTTCCACATCCCACAGCAAGAGCCCGCCCCCAACGGCCAGCTACTACCTACCCACTACACAGCAACCATCACTACACAGCAACCATGTCACCACATGCCGTGCAACCAGGCCCCGGATCGCCAGCCCTGGATTTCCATAAATACGCCGTCACCAGAAACGCCTTCTTGCCCGAAAAGAGCCCCGTCCACGTCTTGTCGGACCCCTACTACCAGCCGTGGGAGACGGTGGGACAAAACTTGGCGCAGCTCATCGACGAGGGCACCATTCACGAGGCCATTCGCCAACTGCCCATTCTCTCGGTCGACAAGCTGGTGTCCGAGGCAGAATGGCGCAGAGCTTACACCATGCTGGCGTTCATGACGCACGCTTATGTGTGGGGTGGTGAGACACCCGAAGAGGCAAGTCTTGAATCAACTACAGCGGCAACAGCAGCAAAAAAAAAGAAGAAGAAGAAGAAGAAAAAGCTAACACTTTATTCTTTTACAGATTCTGCCTCCGCAAATCTCAGTTCCGTTCCTGCAAGTGTCTGCGCACGTCGAGCTGCCCCCCGTGCTCACCTATGCCGCCGCCAACCTGTGGAACTTTACCTGCCAGGGGGACGACTTTGCCGACCTGGACAAGCTCCGGGTCTGCTTCTCCTTTACCGGCACCGCGTCCGAGTCGTGGTTCCTCCTCATCAGCGTCGCCATGGAGGCCAAGGCGGCCGGCATCCTGCAGACCATGACGACGGCCCTCGAGGCCGTCCGGGCGCGCCACTACGACGGCGTCGTCACCGCCCTTGAGGAGCTCCGCCGCTGCATCGACGGCGTCGCGCACCTGCTCGAGCGCATGTACGAGCGCTGCGACCCCATGACCTTTTACCACCGCATCCGGCCCTTCCTCGCCGGCAGCCAGAACATGGCCGCCGCGGGCCTGCCGCGCGGCGTCTTCTACGACGAGGGCCACGGCCGCGGCGCGTGGCGCCAGCTGCGCGGCGGCAGCAACGGCCAGAGCTCGCTCATCCAGTTCTTTGACGTCGTGCTCGGCGTCGAGCACACCGGCCACGGCGACAAGAAGCACGCCAGCTTCCACGACGAGGTGCGCGAGTACATGCCGGGCCCGCACCGCCGCTTCCTCGTCCAGGTGGCGCGCATGGGCAGCATCCGCGAGCTGGCCATGGTCGTCGCGCCCGGCGACGGCGGCGGTTTCGTCCAGCAGCGGCGGCTCCGCGAGGCGTACGCGGCGGCCACGGCGGCGCTGACGGCGTTTCGCCAAAAGCACATTGCGATTGTGACGCGCTACATCATCATCCCCTCCAAGCAGCCGTGGCAGGGGAAAAAGGGCACCCGGAACCTCGCGAGCTCCTCGTCCACGGCAAAGGACGACGACCAGCTGACGGGCACGGGCGGCACGGCGCTCGTGCCGTTTCTGAGAAAGGCGCGCGACGAGACGACGGAAGCGGGCAAGCTGCAACGGAGGCAGTAGAGAGAGACGACAGAGCGACACGATACATTTTGCTTCATCATCTTTCATTCTCATAGTATATAGACATTCATGACACACAGCGACTGCTATTCTATAGATGGCTTTTAATTTATTAACATCTTCTTTCCACTCGAAATGGTGTGATCCCCTCATCTGGATTAAAGGCATGAGGAATGGATGGTCAATTCATTCATGAGATGAAGATGTACATGTTACTAGGTATTGTTTTGATTATGCAGACAAGTAAATTAGGCTCTAGTAGCACTGAATATCATGTCCTCATACGAGCCATCCAACGCTCCCTGCGTACCCTAAATGACCAAGGCTGCAGCCGCCGCCATACCGACAGCCAGGCCAATCGGCATGGCGAGACCTGCCGCAGCACCATTGGGAGCCTTGGCGCCGCCCGTACCGGAGCTGCCGCTGCCGGGCGTGCTCGTGCTCGTCGCATTGCTGCCGCCCGCGGTCGGCGACGAATCCGGCGTCTTCTTGTCCGTCGTGACGACGCGCTGCTCGAGCGCATTCGTCAGCGGCGTGTTGGCCTTGACGTAGGCCTCAAACACGTCCGAGTCGGCATCGAGCGCCGCAAAGCCCGTCGTGGCCTCTAGGAGGTTGTCGCCGCCGCGGGCGACAAAGTCGAGCGTGACGACGCGGTAGTCTTTCCGGCTCTCGTCGAGCGGCTTGCCGCCCACCGTCACGCTAATGAGCTTCTTGCCGGCGTCATTGTCCGGGTTGTACGTAATCTTGATGTCCTTGCTCACTTGGAACCACGACGACGTCTTCTTCTTGCTAAACTGGTTCTCGCGCGAGACCCAGCCCTCGATAATCTTGCGCAGGTCTGCGCCCGAGTACGGCAGCTGCACGACGGCGTTGCCAAAGGGGAACGAGGTGAGAATCTCGCCGCGGGTAATGTTGCCGGCGCCAATGGTGGCGCGGACGCCGCCGGCGTTCATAAACGCAAAGTCGGCCAGCTCCGCGTCGCCCGCGTGCTTGGAAATGTTGCGGCGGTAGTCGAGCATGGCGTCGACCATGGCCTGGCCGAGGAGGCAGTCGCCCTTTTGGCAGGTCGTCTGGTCCAGCTCGTTCTTGGTCGTGCCAATCACTTCGCTGCCAAACTCCTCAAAGGGCTTGCGCCAGGCCTGGATCTTGCCCTGGAGCGACGTTTCGAGCTTGGTCGTGTTGGTCATGTGGATGGGCGCGCCGTGGTAGGAAAGGGCGCGGCCCTCCTTGTCAAAGGTCAGGTCGATGGAGCCGAGATACTCGCCCCAGCGGTACGAGGTGACGACAAAGACCTCCTTGCCAGATTGGTCCTCGATAATGGTGGGGTACTTTCCAGCGGCATTGGGCATGTCGCCGATGAGGGTGTGGCTATGCCCGCCGACAATGAGGGAGAGGCCCTCGGTGTTCTTGGCCAGCTTCTGGTCCTCTTCGTAGCCGATATGGGTGAGGGCGACAATGCGGCGAATGTCGGTCGTGTTGCGAATCTCCCAGATAGCCTTCTGGACCTCGGTGGTGACATCGAGGAAGTTGGTTCCACTGCCGACATTGGAGATGCCCTTGGTCGTCTCGGTCGTGGCACCGATAATGGCCAGGTTGTGCTTTTCAAAAATGTGATAGTTCTTGACCGTCTTGTTGAGGGCTTCATATTCCGACTTGACGTTGCACGAGACAATGGGAAAGGTCAGGTTCTTGAGAAACTTGCCGAGCTCCTCGTCGCCCTTGTCCCACTCGTGGTTGCCGAGGGTCATGACGTCAAACTTGAGGTCGTTGACCGTTTCGGCAATCTTTTCACCACCATAGTACGAAAAGAACAGCGTGCCCTGAAACTCGTCGCCGGCGTTGAGGAGCAGGTGGTCGGGAAACGTCTCGCGGAGCTCCTCGACCTTGGTCTTGATGCGCGCATAGCCACCGAAGCAGCCCTTGGAGGGATCTGTGCAGTCGGAGCCCGACTTGGCAAACTCGTCCAGATGAGCGTGGACATCGTTGACGTGGATGAAGGCTGTCTACTCGTTAGCGAGTACTTCTTTGATGTGAGAGTCTAGTTTTGACGTACTCATGTTGTAATTGCCGTCGTTGTCAATGAAGCGCTTGGAGAGATGGCGCTTGCTGTAGAGCACGTCATCAGCGACGACGGACGAGGCAACGCCCAGCGTCGCGAGGATGGCAGATGTCTTCATGGCGGGAAGCGGCGGCGATCAAGCTGTCTGCAGAGGGGGGTTGGACAACAGCACACGGACAGGCAGCCCAGCTCGCTTAAATACCAGCACACACGGGGGGAGATTGAGTTATCGCACAACAAGGTAACCGAACCCAGCCAACCGGGGGCTTCACACGCGACGCCGAAAATATGCTTGGAGGCGGAGAACTGGGGTTCGCGAAACCAGGTCCTGCTGGTGGCAGGTCAAAGTCGGAGCTGGCTAGCGGCTACTGTGGTGCTCTCGCCAAGCTGCACGTGGGCACTTTCAGAGGGTCTCAGATGTAGTTTGGAACTTATGTAGGAATAGTCGGCACGTGGGACAAAGAGTGCCATATCGGTACAAGACAAAGAAAGCCGTACGGATTTAATTAACTTTATCCAGCGGGATGGGTGCCGCGGGATACCCTCAACGGCGCGTCCCAAGGTTTGGCGATCAAGGTTGCACCAACTCCGCAGTTCAGGGCGGAGCAACCCTTTGAGTCTGCGGCATGAAGGACAATTGATGCTGGCTAGTAAAGGCTTCTGTATTTCCAATGCTTCCAATACACTTTGCTCACCAGCTTACTCTTCTCACGGCTGCACCAAACCAAACGACCCTCGCCGGAGCCCGCCGGGCCAAGCCCACGGTTCTTGGCAGAGGCTAATAGCAGGCTGGGAGCTATAACCGGCTGGTCATGATTATGCTGCCCCCATTGTTCAAAACCGGGCTAAAAAAGCCAATCTATCTATGAGTGACCGAGCGTGGGGAAGCACAGAAGCAAGGCCCGTAACTATCAGCTACTCCACATAGTCTTACAGGGCTTCACTGCTGGGCGCGTCAGGCCAATGGCTAATAAAATAAGACCTCGACTTGTCTGAAGTAGATTATACAAGATAAGCGCGAATTCTCTGTTGCATTGGGCAGTCGCCTCTGGCTTTCTATCGCCTCGGCCGCCACGCGATCGCGGCCCGCTGTGGCTGCCCACCAAAATAAGCATACTTTGCGGCGCACAATCACACCTTCAAGACAAGCCACGTGGAAATAGTATGGGATCAATTTGATTTTTCGTAACAAAGCAAGTGACAAACAACGCCAGCCCAAGACTCGATAATTAATTCATCGTTGCTAAAGAAAAGCGGCAGTATTACTCACCCCCGCTCTTACAGCGGCCCTCATTCAACAGCAATCTCGACGTCTCCAGCGCTAGGCTCCTATTACTCGTGAGATTTATTCGATCGCGGACTGCACTGGAGGTAAACGGCCTCAGTCGGAAAATGGATGCTCAGGTCATTTCGGTTCACGCTTGGCAGAGGTCGTTTTCTTGGCGTGCCGTCCCCGTCCACCAGCTTGAATTCATGGTGCGCAAACATTGTAACGACAGCGACAATTATCTCGAGCGTAGCAAACTAATGCTGTCAACACAAGCAAGGGCACTGGTCGCAAACCTGTCTTCTTACCTTGAGACCTACTATTTGTGTGTCAGTACAGGAAAATCACCCAAGCAGCAGCTCGAATGACACTTACCGCACGGGTGTAGGCCAGAGCCCCAGCCCACAAAGGCATGCGCTGTATCAGCGCCTTCTTCTCTGCCAGGGAGATGCCGAGCAGGCTCCCATTCAAGGGCGTTGGGATAAATATCATCATTCAAGTGGACATTACACTTTGCGTAAAACTGTGTCCATTGTCAAAATGTGCCTTTAGGCAAGAGTCTCGGGCGACAGGGCAAGTCAGTCACTGACCACAAAAGCCTTTCTCGGGACCACTTGATTGGTGCCAGGAATGGTCAAGTCCTGATCCGACAGGTTCTTTCGAATAGCAGCACCGGACACGTTGAGCCGCAAAGTCTCCCGCAAGCAGACGTGAATGACGGGCAGCTGCGTGTCCCAGTCATGGTACGGTACGCGTTGCAGAATGTCGAGCACGGATTCTTCTGCAGTGCTGCGATTCTCGGCGACAAAGCCGTCGACCTCTGCTTGCACCTTGTCATACCACTCTCGGTTTTGGGCCAGATAGCATAGAAGCCAAGCAGACGTAGCGCCAGTGTTTAAAAGACCAGAAAACAAGATGCCAATGATGCACTACATGGCTCACTCGTCAGCCTGGGCCCCCCAAAATTGAGAAAAGAACCCACCTTGACGATTTCGAGATCGGTTTCTCCTAGATCCATAAGAAATTGCAATGCATCCGTTTCACTCCGTCCAGTTCGGCGGCGCTCGCTCATCGCGCCCACAATCACCTGGTGCAGTTTGAAGCCCGCCCACAGCTTGGACAGCATCGGCGGCAGCGGCCAGCCCGGAAACATGATTTGCCAAGGCGAGCAGTGCTCGATGCAGGAGAACCGCTTCAGGGTAGAATCCAAAAGTCGGTCATCTTCGGCGATTTCGTGGACGCCGCCGGTACGGTGCGTCAGCTTGTAGATGAGGCGATACATGAGCGGAAAGATGGGCACAGCACCGGCACCCTCGCTGGAGGATAGCCCGCCAAGAGCTGCATCGGTATCTTCTAGCATGCTGGGCAGTGATGAGATTAGTCTCTCGCGCGTGAGAATCCTTTTGAATAGGCTGATCTGGCCTGCTGCCGGATTATCAATGTCGGTCTCAAGATGCGGACTGGCCGCGAGCAAAGTAGAATAGCTGTCCTTACATGGTTAGCGAAAAAGCGTTGATGATTTTTTTTCCCTTTAAAAAAAAGAAGTGTAGTGTTTTGTTTGGTACGCATACCCTGCGCGAAGATCAAACTGCCGTGAAGTGTATAGGAATGCTCGGCCAGCGTCGCCCACCAAGCTCACAATCGGATATTGCCCGTAGTAAAAGCTGAATGATTCCGCGCCATTCTTCTTTCGCTCTCGGTCGAGAAACTCGCCGCGTCGGCGATAGAACTCAATCGAGCCAAATATAGGCCATCCTGGGATGTATTTCGGTGCGTTCTGTGGCAGCTTCGGCCGCTGTAGAACGAGGTTGACGACAGCCAGCACGACCGTAGACAACGCCAAGACGATAACAGCAGCGAGCCAGCGAAGGGCGAGGTGGCTCGCAATAATAGGACCGAGGTTCATATGCAGCGCCTCCCTCGTGGTTGGACGTATCAATCAACCCGCTTTACTGATGGAGTTTTGGTGCCTTATGAGCCGGCTCATGGAATGGGCAAGCCCCTCACAGGAAGACGTCTAGTTGTCATGTGTTCTCCTATGAGGCCAAAACGCTGCACGATTAAGTCAGCACGTCGCGCCTGACTAGAAGAATCAGGTCCGTTCACGAGTGAGGTAGCACAAGGTTGCTTGATGCAGGAGCCAAGGCGGCGGGCGCCTGTGCATTCGCCACCTGCCTGTAATATTGCCACACTATAGTCCGCGTATTTATTACATTTCTCTTAAAGAATCACACTGTGCCCAGGCTTCTTTGCCAGACATTCGATTAAGCACCGCCAACACTTAACCATGCATAAACCTAGTTGTCGGCCAATGTCGTGGCGCTGCATGGGCACCAGACCATGACGCGATAAGCCCTCAGTATAGCGCTGGGGTCTATGTAGCGTCTGTGTTTACAGAGCCAGGGATTTTATTCGCTCGTCATTGAACAGCATGCATGGGTAGCACGTTATTAAGCCAAGCTATCGTGGTTATGGCTACTCTAGGATGCACATTAGAGCGGGTTTGGCATTCAGCACCGCAACCAAACCGTGGCAGATGGCACGGTGCAACACAAAATAGCGCAAGCGCATTGACAGTCACTTGGTGGAGCTTAGGTAAGTTTGATAATACACTTCAGGACTAGTTTCACTCCTATTCACAGCTAAAGTTATTTAACAGCAATCTCGCGCTGCTCGTGGGCTGCCTTGTCGTCACTGCTCGAGCGTCTAGGCTGGTCAGTATTCGCTGCTATCAACATTTTGGCCAATTGAGTTGCACTTACGAAGCTGGCTGAACGCCTTCACTATCACCTTCGATTTCCCTGGGAACCTCTGGTCGGCGATAATGGCGGGCAGAAAGCCACGGTTGGTTGAAGACGTCATCCATTTCTTCGATAGAAAGGCCCGAGATTTCCGGCACGACAAGGTAGACGTAGATCATCGAAACACCGCACCAGCCGGAAAAGAAGATGAATGCACCCCAGTTGTTCGTGTTGTCGAGAAGGGAGGGTAGCGCAAAGCTCATGATGTAAATGAACAGGCGATGAACGAACTGTGCCAGGGCCGATCCAAAAGACCGAATACGGTTTGGCCAAAGCTCGCCAGAAAAGACATAGGGCAAGGTGAGCAGCCCTGGAAGCCCGGTGTTAGTAGCGAGGCTTTCGAATGAATAACGCGTGCAGGACACTTACCAACGGAGTAACCAAATGCTTGGATGAAAATGGCAGCAATGGCGCCTTGAGACGCGGCCAGCGGCACCGGACCTTCCTGTGAATACTTGACATATATGCCCACATACAGGTCGGCGAGCATCTGGCATGTGACACCAACAAAAAGCGACTTGCGACGGCCCAGCGCGTCCACAAACAAGAACGAGGCAATGAGGGCAAAGAAGAACTTGGACATGGTGTACATGCCGCTCAGAAAGAGGTTTTTCTTTGTACCACTGGCGATACCGACAATCTTGAGAATAGGAATGAGATAGGAAGAAATGGACGATGCGCCGGATAGCTGAGGTAGCGAGTACAGGATGAGACTTTGCTGCACGCGACGGAGATTGGCAGGGACTGTAAAGGTCTCGCGGAGGATGCTCTTAAAGCTGGCGGTACTCTTGCCTTCAGCATGGAATGATCTTTCCTGCTGGATCTGTTCCCTAATCTCTAGCAGCTCGCGGCGCACGCGCGGATGGTCTATCGGTAGGCCACGGAGGCTGACGAGGGTCTTGGCCGCCTCCTCCGGGCGGTCCATGAGGAAGAGCCAGCGGGGCGACTCGGAGAGGAAGAAGCTGGCGATGACACAGAGACCCATGAAGATGATGGGGGCGATCCAGACGATCTGGTACTGCATGCGGGACCCCTTGAGGGACTTGTCGAGGTAGGTGCCGTAGACGCAGAACGTGGACACGCCGTGGGCGAGGCCCATCATGACGGTGTACCAGGACGTCAGCATGCCGCGGATCTCGCTGGGGGCGAGCTCGACGAGGGCAATGGGGCAGTTGACGAGGGAGGCGCCGATGCCGCAACCGCAGATGACGCGGGCGGCGTAGAGAACGGCGGCGTTGGGGGCGAGGATCTGCATGATCTGGCCGACCATCCAGATGAGCACGTAGAGGCGAAAGGACCAGAGGCGGCCGATGCGGTCGTTGATCCAGAAGGAGCCGACGGCGCCAATCATGTCGCCGATGCCGACGAGCGAGACGAACCACTTGATGATTTGGGCATTCGTGCCGGACGAGATGTTGAACTGCTTCTGGAAGCTGGGCAGCGTGGCAATGACGGCAGAGGATCCCTGATCCCAGGCTATTTTTTAGGACTCATGTTAGCCGTGCTGTCCAACGTTGGCGATGGAACCATGGGGACAAGACTTACTCAGCGGCACCGCACCGCACGCAAAGAGGAAGCATGTGAGTAAAAGCCTGCGGTTGAAGAGAACCTCGCGCGGCGCCGTGCGAATGGCCTTGCCATAGTCGCCGAGCTTGGTCCGCGCAAAGATGGACTTGATGCCCATTATTAAAAAAAACCGCTGAGAAAACTGGTACGACAAGGAGGGTATGTTTTCAAAGTGATGGTCGCCGAGTGATGCGAGCTGTGACCTGATGAGACACTTTTTGAATTCGACAACGAGGCCAGCCTCTGGTTAAATAAGGAATTTTTTTCTGGGAACAAACATCCATCTCTCTTTGTCTCTCTTTCTCTCTCTCTCTCTCTCTCTCTCTTTCCCCGCGACGACGACGAGCAACGACGTGCCGTGGACCGGACGCATACAACGTCGGGCGGCCCGAAATAGAGATGGATCGTCTGTCCACCCCCCCTCCCCCCTCCCCCCTC